>JAJEJO010047391.1:0-170312 GCA_020662805.1 Glaucomys volans
CACCTAGACTGGTTCCATTGTTTGGTTATTGTGGATTGTGCTGCTGTAATCATGGGTATGTATGTGTCACTACAGTATGGTGTCTTCAGTTCTTTAGACTAAATACTGAAGAATAGTATAAGTGGGTCCATATGATGGTTCCATTCCTAGTCTTTTGAGGAACTTCTTTTTTGATTTTCATACTGGTTGTACTAATTTACAATCTCACCAAAAGTGCTTTGTGCTTTCTCTACATCCCCTCCAACATTTATTATTGCTCCTATTCTTTTATGGGGGGGTACTAGGGATTGATTGGGCACTCGACCACTGAGCCACATCCCCAGCCTAATTTTGTATTTTATTTAGAGGCAGGGTCTCACTGAATTCCTTAGCACCTCACCATTGCTGAGGCTGGCTTTGAACTTGTGATGCTCCTGCCTCAGCCTCCCATGCCACTGGGATTACAGGCATGTACCACTGTGCCTGGCTTATTGTTCAGTATTCTTGATGGCTGCCATTCTGACTTGTGTGAGCTGAAATCTCAGTGTAGTTTTGATTTGTGTTTCCCTTATTGCTAATGATGTTGAACATTTTTTTTCATATATTTGCTGGCCATGGTATTTCTTCTTTTGAGAAGTATCTGTTTAGTTCATTTGCCCATTTATTATTTGTTTTTTTGGAGGGTTGTTTTTTGATCTATTATATATTATAGATCCTAATCCTCAGTCAGAGGCAAAGAATCTCTTTCATTCTATAGATTCTCTCTTCACATTGTTAGTTGATTTCGTTGCAGATGCTTTTTAGTTTGCTGCCATCCCATATATTAACTCTTGGTATTATTTACTGAGTTTAAGGAATCCTATTGAGAAAACCGGTGCCTGTGCTTCCATGCTAGAGTGTTATCCCTATGTTTTCTTCTAGGAATTGCCTAGTTTGTGATGTAATTCCTAGGTCTTGATCCATTTTGATTTGATTTTTCTTCAGGATGAGAGATAAGGGTCTAGTGTCATTCTTCTACATACCCATAACCAGATTTCCCAGCATTGGTTGTTTAAAAGGTTTTCTTTTCTCCAGTATATGCTTTCAGCATCTTTGTCAAGGAATCAATGACTGTATATGTGTGGGTTTGTCTCTGTGTCTTCTACTCTTTACCATTGGTCTATGTGTCTGTTTTTATGCCAGTATCTTGCAGTTTTTGTTACTATAGCTCTGAGTATAACTTGAGGTCAATATTGTAATGCCTCCAGTATTGCATTTTTGACTTAGAATTGCTTTAGCTATTTGAGCTCTTTTATCCTTCAAAATGAATTTCAGGACTGTTTTTTTCTAGTTCTGTGAATAATGTCATTGGTATTTGTATGGAGATTGCATTGAACCTGTGTATTGTTTTTGGTAGTATTGCCATTTTTTATTTGTTCTTTTTAAATATACATGGCAGTAGAGTGTATTTTGACATATTATACATCCATAAAGTATAACTCATTCTGATTAGAATTCCATTCTTGTGGTTGTACTTGATGTGGAGTTACACTGGTCAGGTATTCATATATAAGCATAGGAAAGTTATATCTGATTCATTCTACTGTCTTTCCTATTCTCATCTACCCTCCCTTCCCTTTGCCTAATCCAATGAATTTCTCTTCTTCCCCTCCCTACCTTTCATTGTTGTGGGTTACCATCCACATGTCCTTTGATTTTTTGGGACTGGCTGCTTTCATTTAACATAATATTGTGCAGTTCCATCCATTTAATGGCAAATGCCATAATTCTTTATGGCTGAGTAATATGCCATTGTATACATATACCACATTTTCTTTATCCATTCATCTGTTGAAGGGTCCCTAGGTTGGTTCCATAGTTTAACTATTATGAATTGAGCTGCTATAAATATTGATGTGGTTGTGTCACTCTAGTATGCTGATTTGAAATCCTTTGGGTATGTACCCAGGAGTGGGATAACTGGGACAAATATTTAGTAGTAGAATGGTGAGGCCTACTTTGTCATCTGAGAAGACAACATTTGCCAGCTCTGTAGAAAAGAGATTAAAGAGTGTGAAAGTGAGATGGGGAGCTCATTTGAGTAGAAATACACCCATATTGAATACTGACATCTATTTTGTTTTATTTTATTTTTGTGGTGCTGGGAATTGAACCCAGGGCATTGTGCTTGTGAGGCAAGCACTCTACCAACTGAGATATATCCCCAGCCCTTGACATCTATTTTGAAATTAGAATCAATGGGATTTACTGCTGTATTGATTGAAAGTGATGTAGGCCAGGGGAAACATAATATTGAAGTGGGGAGTTTCTGGCTTTGCCATTGACCAGTTGTGTAATTTTGGGCAAATAACTTAAGTAAAGTTTTAGTTTCCTTACTTATTGATTGGACTTCTCCTGAGAAACCAAAACAAGATATGAACATAGAGTGAAAGAGCAATTTATTTTAAGGAATTGGCTCATGTAGTTTCAGTGGTGCAAGTCCAGAATCTGCAGGGTAGGCTGGCAGGCTTGAGATCCAGGAAAGAGCTATAGTCTGAGTTCAAAGGCAGTCTCCTGGCAGAACTCCTTCTTGTTCAGGGAAATCAGTCTTTGGGTCACTAAGATCTTAAACTGATTAGACAAGGGCCATCCACCCATTAGGAAGAATAATCTTCTTTACTCAAAGTATATCCATTTAAATGGAAATCTTGGACTGGGAGTATAGCTCAGTATTAGAGCACATATGAGGCCCTGGGTTTGTTCCCTAGCACTGCAAAGAAAGAAAAATTTAAAAATTACATCATTTAAATATATATGTTATCCAGAAAAATGCATTCACAGAAATACCAAGAATAATGTTTATTTAAAATAGTTTTTCAGTTGTTGATGGACTTTTATTTTAATTAATTAATTAATTAATTAATTTATCTATCTATATGTGGTGCTGAGAATCAAACCCAATAACTCATAAATGCCAGGCAAGTGCTATACTACTTAGCCACAACCTCCCAGCCCCAAATAATAATGTTTGACCAAATATCTGGACACCATAGCTCAGCCAAGTTGACACATAAAATGAACTCACACACCTTATATATGTAACTAGAATAATGTCAATGCCTGATCATTGCTACTATTGTGTGGATGAAATAATATAATTTATGTAAGGCACTCAGTATACTGTCTTTTACATAGGAGTGACTCAATTAGTAATGACTACTATTTCAATATAATAATAATAATAACCCCTCACATTTATTTGGCATTTTGCATTTTCAGAGTACCTTCACATACATGAATTAATGTAATCCTCACAACACTGTTCCTACTTTAAAGTTGGGGAAACTAAGGCTGGAGGAAGTGAAGTATCTTTTCCACACAGCTATCTCCAGAGTGAGGATAAGAAAAGTGTGTAGCTCCATAGTACCTTCTTAGGCATTACTATCGCCACTTGCCAGGAGTGGATGTTTGCTTGTCCTCCTTTATTCTAGAAGTGAGGGACACCAGTAATAAGATTGTGAAAGCATTGAGTCTTGCAAATAATGCTTACATTTACCAAACCAGCACTGATTTTGTGCCAGGTACTCTTCTGTTTCACGAGTGTATCTAGGTTAATATTCCCATCAGTCCTATCTGTTGGACAGAAATCTCCAAAGACACTGCCATGTAGAGTGTAGAAGAGAAAGGGACCCATAGGCCATGTGATAAGAAAACTTAAATGACGTTCTGCTCCTTCTCATCACACCAATCTGCATTCAAGAGAGGGTGAAATCTGAAGGAAGCCCTTTGAACCTTTACAAACATACGACATATGTATTTCAGTATGAAAAGGCAATGAGGACTGGCAGAATGCTTCTGAATACATAGAAGAAATTCTATAAATGTTTATGGGATGGATGAGTGAGCTAATAAGGGGAGTAAAATCTAAGTCACCTATAGCCACCAAGCCTGGGGCTGGCCCAAGAGGGGACAAAGGTGTTTGTATCAAATATTTCTTTTGGTCTGGGTACTATGTAGCTGAACCAGGTAGACAGTGAGTTGAAGGGATTAGGCTTCCTGGGAAACATTTTTAAATCCTCTGTATACCAGTTTATGCCTTTGCAATATGAGGCCTTTCTTTCTCACTTCATCCCACTACATGCAAACATTCCTTTACTTACATATTCGGTAATATTTATTGAGCAGGCACTTTTATAGGCACTGAAAAGTAAACAAAACAGACAAACATCTTTTCCTTATGGAACATATATTCTAGTAGGGAAGATAGGTGCTAGGGCAATGATTAAATAAAATATGTAGTATGTTATTTCTAAGAGCTATAGAAAAAAACTACAGCAGGGCAGAAGGATAAAGAAGTATGTGTGTAGGTGGTTAAAAATTTAGATTCCTATTTCCTGCATACTTCCCTCACAAAGTTGCCATGAGGTTGATAGGGAATAAAAGCCCACAGTATTTAGGAAGCTATGAAGTTCTATTTAAATATAAGGTACAGTTAGTTATTTTGGGGGTGGGTAATTTTGTTTAGATGTTTATTTGCTGCTCCCTTCTCCATTATTAGTACAGTAAATGAGTCAAGAATTCTGACCTGGAAGGTGGAAAAATCAGGTTCTAGTCTTGGCCCTGCTATGGCAGTCTCTTAAAATTCCAAATGTATGCAGCTGTACAGATTATAAAATACTTTTCCCAGAACCAGGTCTTCTGACTCTTAATCCATTCTTCTTTCCACTCCCATGAAACAGTGAGATCTGTGCAAATGCTGTGCTTCCCTTCCCAAACTACCCCTTTCCAGACTCCTTGTACTTTTGTGAGGTTCAAACCAGAAATGGGTTTGAACAGACCATATTATAAAGTGAGACTATAAGAGTGGGTTTCTAGGATCTGGAGAGTTTGTGTTACTGTTTAACTTAATTGTTTTTTTTTCTTTCTTTCTTTCTTTCTTTCTTTCTTTCTTTCTTTCTTTCTTCCTTTCTTTCTCTCTTTCTCTCTTTCCTTCTTTCTTTCTTCATGAACCAGGCATATGAGTGAAGGGGAGAAAGTGAGCCTTCTGCACTGGTGCCACTTCCTTTCCTCTTTTGAAAAACATCTGAGGGGAGTGGGGGCAGCACCAAGCCTAAGCACTTCCTAGAAATAGGAACAGTTAAAAGACTCTCTTGGCATCTTGCGATGGAGTGACAACCACTGGTGTGCAGCCCCTTTTGGCCACTCTGATTTTGAGAAGTGGGAACTGGGACTCATTTCCTGACACCCAGTGCACAAATGACTCATGACCTTTAAAGACCTATGCTTGCTGTGAGGTGTGACCTCACTTTGAATACTTGAGGGAGGAGTATAGAGCCTCAAATAGGTGGAATCTTCATTTAGTACCTGCCTTTGTCCACTGTGGAATTTCTTCACATCCTAACAGAATTTTTTATTCCATAGAGCACTTTCAAATCATTGTATCATTCATCTCTGTGGCAGGCATTATTTATGTCATTGAAAGATGAGGAAACTGAAGCTGGGAGAGTATATCATTTACTTAGGGTATTCAAATCCTCTAAAAGTATTATTTATTAGCATTTACTGAGCAATGTCATATGCCAGGAATTGTTCTAAGTGCTTTACATGTATGCCCTCATTAACCAATCACAACCAACCACATTAACATCTCTTTTGAAGATGAGGAAACTAGGTGACTATGAATTGGGCTTGTTCAGAATGAAGGACTGAAAGAATATCAGGGCATTCTACCAAGTTCTCCATTTCAATAAGAAAAATGAGGCTTACAGACTTCAAATAATGATCGGGGTCACACAACTAGCAATGGCCAGAACTAGAGTTGAAACTCAGCAATCTGACTCGAGAGCCTGTGTTCTTCTTTGGTATTTTTTACTTGCCGATGGATCTTTATTTTTATTTATTTATTTATTTATATGTGGTGCTAAGAATTGAACCCAGTGCCTTACACATGCTAGTCAAGCACTCTACCACTGAGCTACAACCCCAGCTTCGAGCCTGTGTTCTTAACCATCAATCTAGACTTTGCCTGATTCGAAATCTTGGGTTTTATTTACCCAGCACAGCTAAGTTAGTAGAAGAGAGAGAGACAGAGAAAGACACAAAGACAAACTTATTAAGTTCACACAGCACATTTAATATTTTTAAGTATAATATTTGAATGAATACTATATTCATATGGCATGGTAAAACAAAATCCAACTATAAAAATGTATGTAGAGGATGCTTTCTATCCACTAATCAGAGTTCACCAACTCTATAGCTTTTTGTGTATCTTCCCAGAGGTTTTTAAATGCAGATTTAGAAGCAGATACATATATATTTATCTTCCCTCTGGTTTACCTGAAGATGATATATCTTACATAGTATTCTGCATTTTGCTGTTTTCACATAATATATCTTTGAGATCTCTTCTTATCAGTCTGCAGAGAACTTCAGTAACCTTAGCTGGGCCTTCATGAATTATGAATTTTCATAAGCTTCCAACTATCTATGTGTCCTGCATACTTTTCTTTACCAAGCTTTGGTGATATCCAGTCTTATTTTAACATCAGAGCATCACTGCTGGAAAATTTCGGACATTTACAGAAAATATAATTCCTTGAATTCCATTCCTTAGACTCCTTCTGACCTAATCCAGCTTTTTACAAACCCTCCATCTCAACTAACTCTCTTCCCCCTATTGCAATTTTATCTTATTCATATCATTTCTATCATTGTGTGTAAATGCCTACCAACCAACCTACTTATGTATGTAATTCTTGTTAAGCATCTCTTAGAAGCAAAGGTCCACGTTAATTTGAATGATAAGTGCTTAGTATCCTGAATGTACAATTGCTTACAGTTGAAATGAAGCCTGTAAATAAAACCTGGGCATGGAGTTCAGATGGGGTAGCTGACTGAATGAATCTTGAGGTCCAAGAAAGGAACTATCCTAGAGATCAGTCTGAAAAACTAAATACTGGGTCTTGATACTGAAAAAGCATTGACTGCCCATACCAGTCTTGAATTGATGCATGATTTGGCTGTGCCAGAAAAATCCTAAGCCTGACAGGAAACCATTATGTTTCTTAAGGGGCTTTTAGACAGACCCCTGCTGTTCTTTTCCAACCAGTCCTCTCTCTACCCTGAGTAGTGACAGATGGTCTGGCCCACTGGCTTGTTTGAAATAGAACTGAAATAGGCCCAAAATAAATGTGAAATAGGACTGAAATAGATCTATGCAAAGGAACAGGAGGAAACTGCTGTTCCTGGGTATTTATTCAGATATTTCTTCATTTGTTGGCCACAGGAGGGCGGTATAGGCAGCATTTCTTGAGAGAGGGCCTCCGGGTGGTTGTTTAGAATGGTGTCTTTGCCAACAGGGGAATGAAAACTGAAGAGACTCTATGATTCTCAGCCTGTAGTCCAGACCTTTGACTCCCTTTTGGAGGAGTTCTTATGACCCAAGGCCCTTGGAGGTTAGGGAGAAGCAAAGTCTGGTATTCACAGGCTACAGTAGAACATACTTTTCACGATAGACTTCCTCTACATACTACATTAAGTCAGCAGGGTTATGCATTGGTCTTTATTCAGTCAGTAATTTAATATATATTTATTGAATGCTAAGCACTATTTTAGGTGCTTGAGAAGGAGCAACAAATAAAAAAGTCTCTGCCTTCATGGGGTTTCCATTTTAGAAAAGAAGACAGTAGATGGATAAACAAAAAATTATATAATATTTAAAGCAGTGTGAGGAGAAAAGAAGATAAAGAGGGTGAGGAGTGATGTGGTGTTATGTTAGAAAGGGTGGTCAGGAAAAAACTCTCTAATTTTTTAAAATTTGTTCTCTTTAGTTATACATGACAGTAGAAAAAGACAGCTATTTTTAAGGAGATAAAGAGGAAAACTTGTAGATAGCTAGGAGAAAAGTCTTCAGGCAAGAGTTAAATTCACAATCCTATGTCTGAATTTTGCCCTAAAACTCTAGCCCCATCACTCAATTATATGCAACCAAATTCTTTAACTTAAGCTAATTACCCATCACCCTTTGTTTAGGGTACTAGCTGGGACCAAATCCATACTGCCACACCTTCAGCAAGGCTGTTGAAGGCTTAAAACAATGGATGCTTCATTTTAAGTTACAACTGTAGATAGGACATAGCTTTTTGAGCTTTAGGGAAGTTAAACTTGTCAGAGTTAACACAGTTACCAAGAAGCAAATGCTGGGCTTACATCTCAACATTTTAACTTTTTACCCATTATTCTTTTCACTCTGCCAGGAACTTTTCAAGGCATTGTAGAGTCACAATAGTACCTTTGAGCATCATCCATTTTGGAAAATGTGAGCTTACAGGTAACTCTTCTTAGTGCATTAACAGAAAGACCAGTGTTCCTGATAAGTGAGGTGACAGTATCACCCTACTCCCCATTGTTATTCCCACCTGGATACTTGGATATATGTTCTGAGGGATGTAGACTGAAAAGCAGCCTAGGAAAAGTACTGACAACCATGCCACAGTACAGGAGCTTAAAGTAATGTTCATGTTTACTTTATGGAAAACATGTATGTGCATACAGCTTTGGACCCACTGTGAATATCTTCAAACAATTAGGAGAATTATTGCCTACAAAGACATTACTTTTGTTTTTGTTATTGTTTTTTCATGTGCCCGACTGTATATTTTAACAAATGGACAAAAACCATAGGGTAGTAAATTTCAGTTCAAACTAAATAATGGCTTTGAAAGCTTCAAAGGAGTTTTCTATTAGTGAATATTTCAGCAGCTACTGGATAAAACTTATGAAATTTAGTGGATAAAAGGGATTGGATTTGAAAATGTATCTCTGTTTAAATTCTGCTACTGCTACATCCTACTTGTATAACTATAGGCAAATGATGTAAACATTCTGAGCTTTAACTTCTTACTTCTTAAAATTGTGATAACAATTCTTAGACTTCTGGGAATAATTAAATAAAATTATATGTTTACTGGGCTAGCACCAAAAGTATGTACCAAAAGTATTTTCTCTTCCTCCTCCTCCCTCTTCCTCATCATGTATACTGTGAAAAGGATTCATATGTAGGGATGTTGGGGTGAAGATGATCTCTTTTTCCCTTTGAGCATGAAATTCTATGATTCATTCCATAATCATTAACAGTTTTATTCATTACCTGATTGTGCATGGGACACTTATTGTATGATACTAAAATTATGTGTAACATTGATTATCTTCTCAATTAGACTATAAGCTCCCTGAGAGCCTCTCTGTATCCCTTACCTGTCAGAATGAGTGCTTATTGAATTGAATTGACTTTGGAGGAGTGGAGATCTCTTTGCTAAATAATGGAGCTAAATTGGAGTTCTTGTCTTTAAGGGAGCTGACTGTCTTAAATAGAACTGACATGCAAGAATGTACAAGAGCATCAGTCACATAAGTAACCAAGACAATGAATAAACTGGATTCAATATCTGGAAACTGCCTGTGGCAAGCATCAGAGAATAATGGGATGACTAGGTGGGGGCCGAATGACATATCAGTGAGTAGCAATATGGGAGAGACTAGGACAAAAGTTCGAACTTTCCTTGAAAGTACTCCTGGCAGAGATGGGGCTTTGGGAGCTGATTGAAGCATGAGAAGCAAAGGAGTCAGAAATTGCCTTTTCCCTGACAAAAGGCAAAGGTTTCCAACCTAGAGATCTTTGATCTTGGAGGTACAACACTGAGGCCCAGATCAGGACATTGAAACAATTTATTCCTTTGACCCAGGAGATGTCTTATTTAATTATTTTTTTAGTTATACATGAGAGTAGAATGTATTTTAACCTATCATACATACATGGAGTATAACTTCCCATTCTTGTGGTTGTACATGATGTGGAGTTTCACTGGTCATGTATTCATATATGAACATAGGAGAGTTATGTCTGATTCATTCTAGTGTCTTTCCTATTCCTATCCGCTCTTCCTTCTACCCAGTCCACCCTGCCCAATCCTGTTAACCTCCTCCTCTCCCCTGAACACCCCACCACCTATTGTGAGGCAGCATCATCATATCAGAGAAAACATTCAGCCTTTGGTTTGGGGGATTTGACTTATTTCACTTAGAATCATAGTCTCTAGTTCCATTCATTTAGTGGCTTATGCCATAATCTCATTCTTCTTTATGGTTGAGTAATATTTGAGGAGATGTCTGAACAGGTGATTTTGATATATGAGACATGTATCATCTAGTGACATTTATATAGGATAGTGCTTAAGAGAATAGACTCTAGAGCCAGACTGTCCAGACTGTCTGGTTTTGCATATAGACTCCCTTACTTACTAGCCATGTGACCTTGGGCAAATCATTTAACTTCACTCTGCCTTAGTTTTCTCATGTGTAAAATAAGGGCATACATAGTAGTATGTCTCATAGGGTTATTGTGAAGTTTGAAGGAATTAATATATTTAAAGGGCTTAGAATACTTTGTGTCAGCTATTATTATCATTATTGTTTAACTGCCTTTGGACTCTAAGAAATAGTGTGACTTCAGGACTATGTACATTCCAAACACTCTCATGGAGTGATTAGCTTCTAATCTGTGGCTGTGGCAGAAGTACTGATAACTTCTAGATCAAATAAATGGAATAACTTTCTGCCAACTAAGATTGTTCCAAAGATTAAATGACTGTCTTGAGAAGGAGAATCCTCCCTATCATTTCTAGCTGAGACTAGAAAAACAGTATGTTGCAGGAGGGACTGAAGGATGGAGTTGGGGTTGTGTTAGACTAAGAGATCCTCCAATTCCTTGATGCTTGTTAAGAATAGTGCTGTTCGGAATGTGGGGAACTCCTTTTTTTTAATTGTGAGCAGAATTGAATGGGAACCTAATTCAGAAAGCGAACCCCACACAGACAGAGCTTAGATTAAATGCCATGAATGGAACTGTGAGATCTCTCAAAAGAACTTTTGAGACTCATGATATGTGGGTTCCACTTCCCAATTTGTGAACAATTAGTGGTATCATTTTGGACAAATTACTTTCCTTGTCTGGGGACCTGGAACATAAAGATTTATGTTTTCTGTGTAGTCTTATAAGATCTTGACTTCTAAGATTGGAAGATATGATTATTTGCATGGTAATAGCAGGTGAAGAACACATTCATGCATTCAACAGGTGTTATGAAGCATGTGCTTAATGCCAGCTGCTATGCTGTGTATTGGGGAGAAAGAAATGAATAGGACAGGCAAATATCTGTCCTACTCCCTCTACATTCCAGTGAAAGATATAAACAAGAATAGAGTTGAGTAAGTGTTCCACAAGGGCTACATGTGGTGTCTGAGAGGAATATCATCCAGAATATTTGGTGGGGGGTGGGTCATGCATCAGAGAAAGCCTTCTAGAGGAGGTGGCACCTGAGCTAAGCTTTGAAGTAAAGGGCTAGAGAAAGAGAGCAATAGTTACCTAGGCTCTGAGGCAAGATAGCCTAGTGGGTTATCAGAACTACTGCACATTCTATGTAGCTGAAGAATAGAGAATGAGAGGACATTGGCAAAATCTGAGGTTAGAGTGGCCAAAGAAAACCATATGGGTAGAACAGTGTATATCATGTTATAGAATGTGCTTTAGGGACAGTGGGGAGCCACTGAAGACATTTGAGCAGAAGAATAATTTAAGACGGGTTTCAGCTGCAGAAAATAATGCACACTAGTTCTTTTAGCAGAAAACATCTTAATATAGAAAATCAAGAGCTTACAAAATTGGTGGAAGGGACAGAGGGGCAAGTTTTAGGCTGGGCTTCCAGAAATGATGCCCAGAACAACAGCAAAGCAGTGTCCATCTCTGCTACAAACAAGAAAGTAAGGGATCAGGGACTCTGGGAGCACTCCACTGTATCTGTGATCTTGGAATCAGGACACTGCTACTGCACTAATCATTGGGTAGAGTACCATCATATCTGCCATATTCTCAAGGAAAGAAACCCTTCATTCTCTGGCTCTCAAAATGCAGGGCTAGTTATCAGACACTAGGATTTATTGTAACACAACCACACAAAACCTCAGTACCTCCACTGTTGTGCTTGCTAAAAGCAGAGATATGGCTTCTGCCTCACCAAATCCTTCTACATATTGGGCATGATTATGAGACTGTCAGAACTCTATCATATCGAGAAAAGTGACTGCAAAGAAATCTGGGAAATGCCAGTTTGTTGTAGTTTTGTGGGTTTTAGTTTTTCAGCAATACAGGAAATTAGGCTAGAAGGATGGTGACACAGATCCTTAGTAAACAAACCCTAGTATCCACCACAAGCTTGATAAGAGCAGAACTGCTCCTGAGGGAAATCATTTGGACAGGAGTGTAGAGGCTGAGTTGCAGAGGGAGAGCAGCACAAAATACCAGGCAGTGAATAGTAATAAATGAGAGATGATGAGGAACTAATTAAAGAAAGAACTGGTATCAGAGAGAGAGAGAGAGAGAGAGAGAGAGAGAGGCGCTTTGGGTGAGGTGATGGAGAGGCAGGGCTAAAGACATTCTTTGACTAGTCCACTATGTGGCTACCATATGTGGCTAAGAGAACTTGAGAATGAAACATCTAGGAGTGGGGGAGAGAAAATGACTTCAATTTTGGACTTAGGAAGTTTGAGGTACTTGTGAGATTTCAGAAGATATCTAGAAAACGGTAGGAGATTCATCTTTGGAGTCCAAGCGGGGTACCGGGAATCCTGAGCAGAGACACTGTCTCTCTGCAAGCAAGGGCTTATGTTGATTTTGTTATTCACTGGTGTGCAGTAATTTTATTGAAAGGCAGTGCATCTGCGTGTAAAGCCAGTAGTTGCTTAAGCCTTGGGAGGAGATGAACCCAATCGAGGCAAGTGCAGAATAAGAAAAGGGGCCTGGAATTAGAAGAATCATGAGAAATCAAGATGTTAATGACTGAATGAAGAAGAGCCCAGACAAGAAGTGAAGACAGTAATTCAGACAGATCATTTAGATGGTGTCCCCAAGGCAAAAGAACATTTCAGGAAAGAGGGAGGCATCAATGGAACCCAATGTGAGAGAACCCAGCAAAGATAAAGATGGACACATGGCTGTGAGATTTAGCAACAAGTTATTTGTTTTGGTAAGATTAAACTTTCAAAGGCATGAAGAAAGATTCTACTTGATTGCATTATGAATAGTCAGTACCTTTCACAACATGACTTACAAGAGTGGCTTTCAAGCTGTTTTGAACATCACTTGCTATAACCAGTACCTTTTGCATTACAACTTAATAAATTTAACTGACCAAAAGCTTCAAAAAACAACATTTACTGTAAATATATGAACATTTAATACACAAGGAATCAGAAAAACTGTGTAACTGCCTCTTAAAGTTAGCATATTTTTAAAGTTTACAATGTTGTAGCATTGACCAATATTTCATTTTTATGACTGAATAATATTCCATTTTATTGGATATGCCACATTGGGTTATCCACCATTCATCAGCTGACAGATTTTTTTGTGATACTGGGGATCATACCCAGGGTCACTTTGCCACTGACCTACATCCCTAGCCTTTTTATACACTATTATTTTGAGACAGGGTCTTACTAAGTTGCCCAGACTGGCTTCAATCTTGCAATCCTCCTGGCTCAACCTCCTGAGTTGCTGGGATTACAGGTGTGTGCCACCACATGCAGCAGTTATGGGCATTTGAATTGTTCCCATCTTTTGGCTACTATGAATAATATTACTATGAACATTCATGTGTGAGTTTTTGCATGTGCACATTTTCACTTCTCATAAGTACATACCTAGGAATAAAATTAGTGGTAACTCTGTTTAATTTTGGAGGAATCATCAGGATGCTTTCCAAAATGGCTCCAACATTTTACATTACCACTAGCTGTATTTTGAAGGTTTCAATTTCTCACAGCCTCTGTGACACTTGTTATTATCTGGCTTTTTGATTATATTCATTCATGAGATCGAGCTTCTAGATCCAACTGGAGAGGTATAGAATACACAGAGGAAAGAGGAAAAAACCATTTTAAACTGCACTACAGGGATACAGATTCTAAAAATCTATATTGTAAGATCTACATTCTAGTGGATATTGAGTGTAGATATCTCATTACAAACAATGCATCAAACATCACACAAATACAGGTGAATATCCTGTATTTGTGTTTCCAATATTTGATTCAAATTTCCCTGATGGTTAACCAGGTTGACTATCATTTATGTGCTTAATTCACGATGTCTTTGGATAATGTCTACTTAGGTCCTTTGACAATTTTTAAATTGGGTTATATTTCTTTTTATGAGTTTTAATAGCTCTTTATATATTCTAGATAGAAGATTCCTATCAGATATATTATTTGTAAATATTTCCTCCTATTCTTTGAGTTCAACTTTCACACTCGTGACAGTGTCCTTTGAAGCATAAAAGTTTTTAATTTTGATGAAGTCCAAATTATCTGCTTTTTTCTTTGGTTGCTCTTGCTTTCATGTCATTTCTAAGAATCCAAATGGAAAGTCACAACAGTTTACTCCTATTCCCCCTATTTTGTCAAAGCTATCCACAATATCATTGTCATTTCTAAATAAGTAATAGTAATTCCTTCATATCACCAAATATTTAGCTTGTGCTATTTCTAGGTTTTTTTTTTTTATAAATTTCACAGATGTATGTGTGTCTGTATGCAAGTTCCATCCCAGTCAATCTTTTTGTTTTCTTACTGTTTATGTGTAAAGAACTGGAATGCTGGTCTTATAGATTTTACAGTATGTAATTTTATAATCTGAATCCCTGCATTACAGTTTAAATGTTTTCTTTTTTCCTTGTCCTCTATTCTGTGCACTGATAGTTGGATCTAGACACTCAGTCTGATTCAGGGGTTTTTGTTGTTTTGGCAAGAATCATTCACAAGTGGTACTATGAAACTTGTTAAGTGGGGACTTGTTTAGAGTTTATTCTACCTTGGAGGACCAGGGGCCATTCTTTATGACCTCCATCCATTCAGAATTCCTAATAATCCAGTTAAGATGGATTACTGTTTTAGCCTCAAAGATTTCTAGAGAATAGAAAGCAATTCTCATTCCTCTTATAGTACTTAATTTGTCCTATCTCTGGCTGAGTTTCTTACCCCTCTTCACCATTATTTATTTGTCCACTCATATGGATATAGTATGTAAGAGCAAGGAAAGCTCTGAGAGATCTTCTGTATGAAGTAATCCATAACTCTGAAGGCCCAGGAAACTGCAGAAATTGTGTATATTTTTATGAGGTGAGGGTTCTTAAGTTTCATTGAATTCTCAGATAAGATATGAGTCTTCATGCGACAGAAGGGAGTTAGAGGCCCAGATACTGAAAAGAAGTTGTGTGAAAGTTATATAGCAAGCTTGAGGTAGGTCTTGAAGTAAATATGAAACCTCTAGTCTCTAGTGCTGGACATTTCCCTCTTAGGATTAGACACTAGGTCACTGAGTGGGGAAGTTATTGCAAGTAGATTGCAAGTTATTTAAAATTTATATGTGGCAAATATTTAAGGCGAAGCTGGCTTCTGTTTTGGATACTCAGCATGCTTGAAGAGTGCAAGTGAACTGTCATAGTGTGAAGAAACTATAATTAGGAAAGGACCTCTGTCAGGGCCAGGGCATCTGTATATAAGAGAAAACCAAGTAGAATTGGATTTTGAATAATTTGTTGTATGTCCACAGTTCTGTCTATAGTACTGGACTGTGAGATTTTTAATAGCTAATTATAAGTTGCCTGTGTATACTTCAGGTAAAGGTGTATATGCACCTTTGCTTTCTCCTAGGCCCAGGCTCCAAAGTGGTTGCCAAAGTATTTGCCTCCCCTCTACCTACCTATCCTAATTTCTCATTCCTTTTCCCTCCTCTTCATCCTTTACCCTGCCATTTCCCAGCCCTTCTCTTTCTTCATCACAGTCCCTATTTCTTCTTCCCCCTTCCCACCTTCCCTTCTTTCTGTGGTCATCTTCTTCCTCCCTGCCCAAGCGCGCTTCCCTTCATCCCTTTTGGCACGCTCCCTCCCTTTTTCCCAGTTTCATCTTTACCTTTCTATCTCCCCCTCAACCCACCCCCAACAAGCTCCCCGCCCCCACTCTAAAACTGGCTGCCAGTGGCTTCTGTTTGTTGGAATGGAGCAAGCTAGCTCAGGGAGTCTTGGGACCTCCAATTGGCTGCCACAGCTAGCATGCCAGCGCAAGTCCCGCCTCCGGGTAGCGTACACGCTGCTGCAGCATCTGCTATTGGCCGGTGGTCCTGTCAGTGGCTCTGGCTGCGCCTCACGCAGGCGCCCGCAGTCTCTCCGTGAATAAAAAGGCAGCCTACAGGCTGAAGTGGGGGTGGGGAGAGGAGAGGAAGAGGGCCAGCGAGCAAGGGCTTGAAAGAGTGGCTGGCAGCCTGGAGCCCCGCGAAGAGAGCGAGCGAGGAAGGAAGCGAGCTCAGGAAAGCAAAAGAACTAGAGAGAATAGGGGAGACTGAGACTGACCGCTAGCCAGAGAGGCGGACTGACGCACGCCCAGACAGACTCAGCAGGCTCTGGAGAACCTCTGATAGGTTCCTCCCGCCTTTCCCTTTGAAAACCAGGATTTTGCTTTTTCCTTGGCGCCTGAGAGAATGCTGGACTCTGCCGTCTTCAGCGCAAACTAAGATTTCTCAGCTAGGGAAGAAAGATCAGCCCAATCCTGAGAGGGGAAAACAAGCGCCCCTGTCCCCATCCCCCTCCCCCACCCCCCACCCCCGACCAAACTCGGGCGCCAAACCCAGCCCTTCCCTAACCATCCGACTTCCTCCTCTCCTTTCTAGCATGGTGACTGTATGGACAGTCTGACAGAACAGAGACTGACATCTCCCAATCTGCCGGCCCCCCACCTGGAACACTACAGTGTTCTGCATTGCACCATGACCCTGGATGTGCAAACTGTAGTCGTTTTTGCCGTGATTGTAGTCCTCCTGCTTGTCAATGTCATACTCATGTTTTTCCTGGGAACGCGCTGAATGGAGTCCAGCCACCTGAGCTGTCGTGAACTCTCGCTTTGATTTTATCCCGAGAGCCACCGAGAAAAAGAGAGAGAGACAGAGACAGACAGGGAAAGAGAGGGAGAGAAAGAGCAATTCTTATTCAGGGGGGAAAACGTTTTCAGCTTCAACATGGCCTCGCTGTGATATGTATGACGTTGGTATATTATCTCTCCCTAAATCTTTTGTCATGTCTTGTCTTTTAAGTATACCTGTGAGTATAGTTGCTTATTGCTTGAGTGAATTTTTTTTGATAAAGAAATGTTTTCTATTTTAAGTGTGCATGCGTGTGTGCATTCTCCATCTATGTGACGTTCATGGAGCAAGCTCTGCATCCTTAACAGTGGCTTCGCTGTTTGTGGTGTCTTGTCAACTCATTTTCTTAAAAACTACCTTTAAACTCCGTTAGGGAATTTAAATCAAAATTTCTCTCTTGCCATTCGGGAGTGCTTTTGGGTTTGTTTGGGATGGGGGTAGGTGGAAAGGGGTTTGTGGAAGAGCATGGTGAATTTTAGGATCTTAGGAATTGCGCTTGATATTTAGAAGGGGAAAATTGATGCAAGAAATGGATTTAGTGAAAATGATTGTTTAATCTCTAATGAGAAGCAAGAATTTGGGAAGTGACGCTGTGGGGTTCCTTGAGCTGGCAGTTGGTGACTGTATCCTTTGAATCTCAATTTGCTGTCCAGGGTTCACAGTTTCCAATTTGGAAAGAAGCCACCTTTAAAACATTTCTTAAAGCATTAAATATCAGTTTCTTTGGAATCGTGGAATGGGACATAAAAGTGTTCTCTGATTTTTTTGAATTGGCAAGAGAGGACTTCAACAAGACATGTTTTGGCTTCTTTCCCCAGAGATTGTACCCCTGGATTTGAGTTTGAAGATTTTTTCTGGTTCTCTAACCTCCCCCCAAAAAAAGACAGCTTTTTCCTGACCTTGTCTCCTTTGGGGTAATTTGCAATAATGTTCTTGAATCACATTCTAAATAGAACTTGATAGCTCTGATGAGAAGGTGGTGGTGGTATTCTTTACTTTCTTGTTTGTTGCTCTAATTGACACATTACCATAACTGAAGGTATGCAATGTGCTAAATTAAGAGTTTTGAACCCCAAAATGAAGTCTAGGTTAAATGGGATGAGAGCTTAGGAAACATGAGCTGGAAGTGACATTCTAATTGGAGATATCTCTGCTTGTTTGTATCATATGATAATGGCAGTGATTGCTGTTATTATTTTTATATTTCTGCTTCTGCTAAGAAAGCTCTTGGAAAAACTAGGAAAATTTTGTCTCTGATACCAGTGTACATATTACTTTTTTTCTCCCTTGTTGATGTAGGCAGGTCTTCCTCATTCCGTTGCTTACCTGGCTTGAAATATTGCCATTTCTGGCACATGCAGAAATGAATCAGGGTGCATACACATCCACACACATGCTCCCCCTACACTAATGTGGGTGGCTGCTCATATATGATGTGCAAATCTGTTGGCATTATGCTGTTAAGTTCCATGCCCTGACGTTGAATCTCTTTGAAACTGATTATAAAGGGAGAGGGACTGTGAAGGGGCCCTTCTAATTGTTCTGACTACAGAATCCAGAGAGTTATTTAATGGCGTCAGTCAAGGTTTTGAGCCACAAAGCACATTCTTATTGACTCGGTGTGGGTGAGAGGCTGAATTGTGGTTTTATTTATTTATTTTTTCTTATTTTGTACTATGGTATAAGCATGTTCTGGGAGGTTTGCTGGCATTGATTATTATTGATTACTCTTTGGTCCCTTTGTGAGAACCCCTTGTGTGAAGCCAAAAACTTGTTTCTTTGCAGAGAGAATCTAGTGAGTTGTTTATTTTTGAATCTGTTAGCTCCAGAGATATTATTTAAAGTAAGTTCATGTTTTACCTGGGTATTTTGTTTTGAGACAGTGTTGGGGAATTAGGGAAAAGGCTGGGAAGCTGCAGACCAGAATTTTCTTCATTCAGTGGCTATTTGACCTTGGGGATTTTTTTTTCCTTCCTCAGTGGGTTTGGGATTTCTTGTAACATTGGCATTTTGAAATGATTGGACTACTTGACTTCCAAGTACTTGCTTTCTATGATTTTGGGCACCCATAAGTACTTGAAGGCTGAGGGGGATGAACTGGAAAGTCAAGTGAAAAGGAACATGATACGTTAATTAAGAGATGATAGCAGGAGAGGCTGAATATGCTTACTAGTATCTGGAGAATAAATATCACCTAAGGAATTTTTGCCCTACCTGTGGGGTAAGGAAATGGGGACTGCAACACTGGAATTTTTTGGACTTCTTTTTTTCACTAAGGGGAGAACGGGTCTCCAACACTAGTTTTTAACTAAGTGTTTATGACTGGTAGTGGTTTATGACTAAGTGGTGTCATGAAATGTCTTCCCCTCTGAGTGCTTGACAGACCCTGGGAGAAAGCCTTTATGGAATTTATGTGTGTAGGGTGATAGCAGTATGTTTGTAGGAGTATTTGCACGCCTTTCTCTGTGTGGGTGCACACTCCTGAGTGTGGATGGAGGGTGGTGGTGGTAGGAATGAGGAAAGACAGCAATGAGTTCCACAGTTCTGAATGGCCTCCTTGTGCTGGGGTTTGTGAGAATTTAAATGGTGCTAGGATGGATGGGTGTCACCCATGCCAGTCTTCCTCCCACCACCTAAAACTCCTCAGTCTATATGGGTACCTTGAAAGAGCCCTCCCATCAGTAATTTAGCTACAGTAGTTCACATCTTTCAAATTCATTTTTCTCCAGGCAAATAAGGGGTCGGCCTAGCCAGATGGCAGGCCATCCTAGAACACCCGAAAGGGAATTTGGGGAGTACAGAACAAAAGGTGGCAATGCGAGTTTTTACTTGTGTGAATCCTAAAGGTTTGGCATTTCTCCTTCAGAAGTGTGAGGGCATGCAAAAAGAGAAAAGAGTGGGAGAATATGAGAAATCCAGTCCAGAGAAATGGAACCCTGTGCATTTTGATGTGTCTTCTTTTTTTTCCTTCCTCCTGCCTTCTCTCTTAGTCTTTTCTCTTTCCTCCCCTTTTCCTCCCTTTTCTCCCTTCCCTGACAACATCACCAATCCCCCTCTACTAGAAGAGGGTGAGAAGTAAGGAAGAGGACTTTTATTCTCAGAATTGCCCTGTTCCCCATAAATGTCTTTTTTTCCCTTTCCTCCTTTCTGATCCCTTTGAGTATAGGATAAGCTTTTGCTAATAGGAGGGGCAAAATCCCAGCTCAGGGATTTTGGTTCCACCTCTCCACCAAAGAATTAAAGAAAATGCCCTCTACTGGTATCCTAGCAACCCCTGTTTCACACAGTGCTCACTGAGCTTTGGAGCCCACCATTTAAAGGCCCAAGCCCCATGGTCTCTGGACATGGACTGGAGCCTAGAGGGGTTTGTAGATACGCTTTTAGGGAGGGAAGATAGAAAGAACAAAATACTCATTAACTGCAAATGCTTAGAAAATATGTTCACAGCAGGCATACAGAGCCTAGCCTTATCTAGTCATGGGGACTGTTTATTGGAAAACTCATGGGTTCAAATCTCTCTATAGTCCCTACTCCCTCCTTAAGTTTTACTGACCCATTTAACTACCTAGCTTTGGTGTAAGGAGGTCTTCAGGTCCTGAAAAACATTCTTTCCCTCACCCTAGCTTTTGACTTCAGCATGGAGAGAGTGAAGTGATGGCTTGATGGGAACAAACTGAGCACACTTTCCTTGTATTGAAAGTGCCTGTGTCAGAACCTGCAACATCTGCTTGTGCAGTTTGCCCTGGTTATGTTTGTGGCTTGGGGAACCCTGACCAGCCCAAAATGTAGTGTGCATTTTGGAGGGGTTATTTTTTATGTGGTTCAGTAGTTTCTGACTGGGGAAGTTGGACCGTTGGGAAAGTCAGTTTGGTTTTGGAGCTGATGAACAGGACTTGGAGCCAGGCTTAGGAGCTGAGGGATCCCAAAACTCTTGTGGGTGAGGTGCTCTACTGTTCTGTAGTGAGGCCTAGATAGTGAGTACTTGACTGATCAGATGAGACCCACTGGTAGTTGTGGGGATTGTACTAAAATATGTCCTCTTATAGTCTGCTATCTCAGCCTATGATCTTATTTTGGCCTACCAAGTGCTTGTTCTTGGGTAGGGACATGAGAATTGAGCCTTTCTCCCAAAATAAATGCCTCTCCAGAAGACCTCCTACAAGGGTATCTTGATCTAGCTCCAGTGACTTTGCCCCAAGAAATGGGATGGAGGATGTGAATCTCAGACTCTCTTGACCTTATTTTTAACACTGCAACTTGTTCTAGGTGGACTGAATCTCTGTCTTTCTAAGAATCTTTGATTAAAGTTTAGCTCTTCCAATATGTGCCCAGAACGTCGTCTTCTGTCCATAGGTGGATCTAGCTCTAGAGTATTCAGTTCATTGTGCTTTTCCCTGGCATGAAAGTACAAAATGAAAAAGGGCCTCAAGGAGAGAGTAGACTTGGGAAACAGTCCAGTAATGGCATATTAATAACCCTTTGTTAGTGCATGGGCCTAATAAAGTTTACAAAGTAGCTCACATCCTTTCTAATTTGACTATCATGTCATTCTTGTGAAGTGGTAGGGATGATTGCTATTCCATTTTACAGATGAGGAGAGTAAAAGTCAAGAGACATTCGTGGGATGAGAGTGGGTGTTCCTTTTCAACAGAGTGGTGGGAGAGTCAGAGTTGATCATTCCCAGCTTATGTGAAACTGAAAGGGTTTTAGGTGGGGAGGAAGATGTGTGTGAGTCATGCCTGAAGTCATACTAGCTTCCTCAGCTTTACTTGCTTCCATTTTTAGTGCTTTTAAAAACCTTTCATTTGTATAATGCTTTTGCACAGAATTCTTGTCTATGAGCTGCTACCTTTTTGTCTTGGATATATATCAGAGTTCCCTTTAGTCAGACTTATGAAAAGTCATTCTTTGAGATCTTCAAGGTTATCGCCAGTGTGAATTGTTGAAGCCTAAAATACAGAATGTTTTGGAAGAACTGCAGTTTTAGTCCAGTTTGCCTTCTTTTTGAAACACACATATTTTTCTGTGTTTCTTAAAAATGTGGAGCCCAGAACTGACCATGCTACTCCAAGTGCCACCTGACTGAGATCAAATACAAAGGGACTTTGATCTATCTGTGTAATGTCTAATACAGCCTTCAACTGATTTTCAATCTTCACTGAACATTTAAATCATTTGGGGAGTGTTTAAATACCTATGCCAGATCCCTACTCTGAGAGTTTCTGACTTAATTGGAATGGGCTAGGTCTCAGGCAAGTTTTTTTTTAATTTAAAGTTTCCCAAGGTGATTCAAATATGCAGCCCAAGTTAAAAGACACTTCATTAGCCTTTGGAGCTTATAGTTTGAAACCCTTTCCTATCTGGTTCAGTTCTCTATTCTCTTGTGCAGTTGACTTTTTGAACCAATTTAGATTTTTTGAACCATACTTGTTAATGTACATTTTGTTTTGTTGGTCCATTATTCTAGATTTTTATGACTTTAAATTTTTTATGCATGCTGTGCAATAAATTAGCAGTTTCTTCTAACAGAGTGTCAATTCAGCTCTATTTTACTTGACTTGTGATTGTTTAAACTTTTTTTTATTTTCTTCTTCATGTCACACATAAGATTAGCAGTCTCTTCCAGCATTGCATCATTTGAAAACTGAGTATCACTCAAGTTGTTGATTCAAAGTAATGTTTAATATGATGAGTTTAATGTTCACTCTTCTGGAATCTCACCAGAGACCCCTCCTCGAGTTGGAGCCTGTTGATTTTTTTTTGTATATGGTCAACCAGTGCAGACTCTCTAGGACTGTGCTGTCATCTCTCCTACCTATATGTTAGTGAGGATAACATCACATGGGATTTGTTGTATGCTTATTGACATCGTAATATGCTAGGATCATAGGTATCATTTGCCAAGCTGATGGTTCCTTCAGAAAAAAGGAGTTTAAGTTACTTGGTATCTTACTCCTGATAAATTCAGTAGCAGTCTCCAGAGCTCCCTGTTTTCTTTCAGTGCCTACAATGTTTCATAACTGGATCCAGTAACACAACTGTAGTTTGTGTATTACTTTCCTTTCCCCTCTTTGGAAAAGCAGAGAATCATGGATGTAGCTTTAAAACAGCATGTATTTTGTCCTCAAAGAATCCAGGAAACAGTACATGTTTTCCTTGTTGCTTGGCTGAATTTTTTCCATTAACCCAGTGGATTTCTTCCCTGGCTGCACACTGGAGTCACCCGGGGGGTTAACAAGAATAACAACATTTTGTAGAGAGATCTGATTGAGTTAGTCATGGTGGGGGCCCTGGCATCAATATTTTTTCTAAAACCTCCCTGAGGTGATGGGAATGTTCAACCAGAGGCAAAAGAGACTGCTGTGGAATGGTTCAAAGGAAATATTAGCTCAGTCGGAATCTAGCTTATCATACATGGGCATAGGTAAACTTTGCAGATGGTGAAATTTTATTTCAGGTGTTGTGGTGGCCTTGATGAGTTCTAGAGTTTTGTGTTCACTCTAAAAACAATTCAACCTAAGGACTGGGTAGTCTGGTGCCAGTTTGGATTTAAAATACAGTTTTCTTTCTGTATTTGCAGGTTCTCCTGCATCATCAGGTAGAAAACATTTGAGCAATATCACAATTGTTTGATAGCATTTACATTGTAGCAGGTATTATAAATAATCTAGAAGTATACAGGAGATGGGGCTGGGGGTATATCTCAGTGGTAGAATGTTTGCCTAGCATATGTGAGGCATGGGGTTCAATCCCCAGCACTAAAATAAAAATGAAAACGAAAAATAAAAAGAGTACACAGGAGGATGTACTCAGGTTATATGCCAGTACTATACCATTTAACATAAGGGTTTTGAACATCCTCAGATTTTGGTATTCACATGGGTCCTGGAACCAAGCCCTTGCAGATATCCAGGGATAAGTATAATCAGCTGTTAGATTGTTTGAACCCTTCAGGAAAAAAAAAATCCTTCACATTTTTGTAATGATGCAAAGATTCTGCTAATTTGCTGGGTGACCTCTGATAAATTACTGTTCCCTTCTGAAATTTGTTTTCCCTCATCTACAAAATAAGGATAAGTGGATTATATATCTTCAAAGATTTCATCAGCTCTAATCTGTGTTCATTTTGTGACTAATATCAGTGATCAAAATGATTGTGGATATTATTCAAAACCAGTATGTAATCCAACAATTTCTTTTGGCAGGTTTAGAATCACAGGATGGTTATGGGGGTAATAGATTTGTATTCTTAATTTTATTTGGCTTAGGTTTATTTTATAACAGGTGAAATATATGTTGTATTCTTTGAGCAAACACTGACTGGGAAGCAGGAAAGAGAGCCGTATAGTGAGTTGAGTAGCAAGAGTATACCAGTTTGAGATTTAACTTGCTAAAGGGATGTGCCTTATGAATAATTGAGAATTGCCCTTATAGTTATAGAATCAGTCTCATAGGTCTGAGAAAGTCTAGGAGATAAGAGATTTGCTGCTTTGACAGACCAGAGTCACTTCCTGAAGTATTTTAAGAATTAATTCACTTAGTTAATCATAACACCACATAGTAATGGGCATTTCAAAAATGTTTCCTAGTTTTTTTGTTGGCTCCTTCCTCAAACTTGACACTAGTTTATGAAAGTGAGGCCAAGAGAGATTAAGTGACTTTCTCACAAAGTAGAAAGTGATAGTGTCTGGCCTTGAACCCAGGACTCTTGTCACCACATTATTCAGTGCTTCCAGTGTAGCCTGCATTTTGGATCCTGTGGTCAGGATGCAGTCATGACTTTTTGAGACTTAAAGGTGTTCCACTGGCAGAACAGTTCTCAGGGGAAAGCTTTGAAGAAACGATCAAAAGGGGCAACAAGGAGGAAGAAGAAAGGTGAAGAGAAAGATGTCTGAATTCAGCTCTTTCTTGCCCTTACTACTCCTCTATGCTAGTTGCCGGCCCCTGACAGGTATTTGAGCTTCATGCATCAGGGTGAGGAGTTGATAGCACAGATGAGGGGAAAGTTGTTCTTGCATAGTAGAATTATAGTTTATAGAAGTCAGTCCTGCAGTAGAAGAAAAAGCACTGGAAAAGGCCTCAGGAGCCCTAGGATCAAGTACTTGCTGTTAGATCTTGATCAAGGTCCTTCCCACCTGAACCTCACTTTCCAAGTCACTAAAATAAGAAGTGGTTTCAACAGAAGAATCATGTTCTCAAAATGAACTTTCAGACAGAAAATCCTACATAAAAGGAGAAAGCAGAGTGGGTCTGCTTGAAACAGGCCTAAAGCAGAGATAGAGGACAGTGTCTCAAGGTCCCTGTCAATGCAGACTTTAGTCATTAGGGAAATTAAAGTTAGAGAGGGGAAGACTCTGCCTAGCTCAGCCAAACTGGGATACAGGACATCCATGGCTGGGCTATTGGGTAGAGTTGGGTCATTCATTTAGGTGGCCCTGCTTCCCAGAGAATCACTTAGGGAGGAGGTTAATGTACCTGCAAGGTCTGCAGCACTCTGCCCAGACTCCCTATTTTTAAAGTGAGTAAATGAAACCATAGGAGAGAAAAGGGGTTCAAGTGGTCTAGGATCCTGACTTCTCACATCACACCATTGCCCACTGTAATCTGCTACCTTCCTTATAGTGTTCTGGTTCTGTGTTCTCTTGGCTGGATCAGAGACATTAATACTCTTTCAGGTTTGATTGGAGAAAGTGAACTGAGAAGAGCCTGGGAGAATAAGAGCAGAGAACAAGATCATTATGTAACTTTCTGGAGGGAAGCAGGCCTGTCAGCAGTCCTTGGGGTGCAAGGCAGTGGGATGGGGGTGGGTAGAACATAGTCTCCTGAAGGCCACATTAGCTCTCCTGAGGGCAGGGAGCTGTGGATCCAGCCCTATGCTGAGTAGCCATTCTCCCTCAGGGCTCAGAGGAGACCAGCACTGTGCATCCGTAGCCAGCTCTGGGAATGGCTCTGGCAGCTTATTTTTCTGCCTGCCTGCCTTCATTAGAGGAGGGGATACTATGCACCTTCATGCCCAGCTGACTTCAGGAAGGATGTGATAAGAACCCACCCCCCACCCCCTCAGAGTGTGGTGCCTAAAGGCAGCAGCTACTTTTAGCTGAACCTCCCACAGCCTCTCTTCCACCCACTTTCTTCCTTCCTCCTCTCTCTGTGAACCATGTTGACTGGCAAGAGGGCTGGGCAGTGGGTGCCTTGGCATTGGCACAGATGCACAGGAGGAGCCAGATTTCTGGCTCTAGGAGGGGATATATAAGTCTGGCAGGGTGGTAGGGCTCAGAACAAAAGCAAAATGATACTGCTTTGTGCATAGGACCCATCGGGAGTGGGGGATTTATTTCCTTTGAACCTTGCAGACAATTGAGGTGCTTTTGAACAAATTCAAACTGCTCTGCACAGGACAACTCAAATTTTTTTGGATATAACTTGCATATATCCTCCGCTTGGATTTAGAAGAAAGCAACTAAAGTCTAGTGAATACTTGATCCTTGACTCTCCCTCTGGAACATTGTCTTAAACTTTTCAGTGTTTTACACATTGACTTACTTGGTCTTATCTTTTGTCCTATAAAGTGGATAGGACAGAAATTAACTCCATTTTACAGATGAGAAAAAAATGAGGCTCAAAGACTCATTGCCATGTAGCTTCTTCCCCCCTGGTATTCTGCCTTCAAGAGCTGGAAGTCATAGTACTATTTAAAGTCATTCCAAGCAGATTTATCTTCAGAAGGGATACTAGAGCTGCTAGGTCTGATCCTCTCATTGGAAGCTGGGGAACAAAGCCCTGAGAGGAAAAGGATTTGCCCAAGAAACACAGTACTGGTAGTTCTGGAGCTAGAATGTGCCTGATAAGGGTGTGAGTTCCTGGACCTGTGAGATGTGTAAGTGACACTGGTCTTTAGGGGTGATTTGGGAAATCTGTATGGGTGTGATGGAAAACAGGATCGCTGAACTAGGAGTTTATTTCACTTTTAGTTCTGTGTCCTTGGGTGAATCAGCCTTTCTGACTTGATTTTCTTTTCTATAAATTGGGTCCAATAATCTCTGAGAACTCTATGAGGCAGAAATCTGTGAGTGACTGCCACATGAAGAGGTCTGACATTCAGTAGGCCTTCCATATAATAGGGAACATCTACAAATATTAAGCTGTTCACTGGCTGACCTTGAACAGATCTTATTGTCTTTGTGCCTCAGTTATCTCCAAGATAGCACAGAGGATTCTTTTTTTTTAACTTCTCTCCCTAGAGAGGCCAATGCTTTAGGTACTGGATCAAAAACTTGGATTTTAAAAACAATAACCTTTCTTTTATTTATCCTCAACTCCATTCTCATGTACTTGCACACATGTTGCTATGAATAGTAAACTAGCTTTGTTTCTGTCTCCTTCAAAGCTAAAAGAGGAGCTTGGAAGAAAGCCAAAATCAATTGTGTTTCTATTTAGCACATTCTTAGGCCAGAACAACCTAGGCACTTGGCAATTAAAACCAGTTCTTGACCCCCGCAAAGCCTTGGCTAGGATTTGTAATGAGTATTGTTGGGTTTCATGATATGATTGTTGTTTTAGAAATCACAGGCTTTTGACCAATGACCTACATAGAACAAATCAACACTGTTCACCTTTGTTGCATCATTTTGTTTGGAAACTTCTCACTTCTCTGGGTGTAGGGCAAGAGAATAAAATTATTGTATAGGTTTCTCTCCCTGTCACATTAGTTTTTTTCCCATGATCATATGAGGTAGGCAAGGCCAAGACAGTTCTCATTTTATGGCTAAGGAAATTGAGTCTTATAAAATAGCTTTGATTAGCTCAGATCAGTGCTTCTTCTTAGAAGACTGGTGTGTTAGGAAGAGCATAGCATATGGAGTTAGCAATTACCACCTATCCACCAATACTAAGTGGCTTTGAGCAAGTAGTTCATTCTAAAGATGCCTTCTGTACTTTACTTCTATCTGATTTTTCTTTTTTTTTTTTTAGCAAATCAGTCAAGATAACAGAAAGAACTAGGCAGATGCCATTAGATAATGCTTACTAGGTTGTATTGAACCATTAATGGGAAATTCAGATACATCTATTAGGTCTACTATAAGTCTATCTGAATATCATTTTGCCCAGGAGTGCACAAGACGCTTACAGCTCTAAGTTCTGTAGCCCTTTGTGCTCTTCTTTGTTTGAATGGTTTTTTTTTTTTTTTTTTCACAGATTTTCTGGTCTTGTTCTTAAAGAGTATGCCTTGAACTTAAAAGCTGGTCTTACCCTTACACATTCCCACATTCATTCCAAAGTAGGAGGAAGAATGATTTGGATAAACCACATGTTATTTTGCCTGGCTTTGGTGAATATTGTATGTCCCAAGGTTATGTGTTTATTCTTTTTAATCCATTTGGCTTAGGTCAGTGGAAAAATGAGTGTTGAATGACTGGCTGGTGTAGGGAGGCAATGTCTCCAGGGGCCTGAGTTGGGCTGAGACATCTTCAGGTGCTAATCCACATGCACATGTCTGCTACTGAAACTTTGTGGTGATGGTTAGGGAAACCAGAGTTAACCTATCGTTCTTAAGCTGAGAAGTAACTAGATGAGAATGAGAAAGAACACATACATAGAGCCCACTACCTCAATACTGCTAGGGAAATCAAGGTAAGGAAAGGTAGGGACTTGCCTAAAGTCTCAGATTGACCCAGGTGTCTTGAAGGAAAGCTGTTAGAAACAAATTGCTGGGGAAGAAAATTGGTTTAGTTTTATTGTCTATTCATGCCCTTTATGCACACCCAAACTATAGGTTACATGTACACACAACACACTCAGACACATGTGGAGCACATAAGGCATACACAGGTGGACCATGCTTTCACGTTGACACTTAAAACATATACATTCAGTTAAGTATGGTGCACATGCACACTTGACCATTCTTAACACAATCAAGGTACATACCCATGGATACACATGAGGCATTCCTGTGCATATTGCATGTATGAACACATATAGTTGCATTTAAGACAAAAGTATATATCCATGTACACATATGACACAGATACATATTTAGATATACTCTTACTCTCTAGGATGTGCACTTCTATCTCTGAGAGAGACACTCCTAAGGATATACTTGGACAAACAGTACTCTTGCATGAGCCACACTGGATTGTATATAATGGTACACACCCACATGCCCTGGACACCCCTATACAGAACACCTCCTACTCCTAGGGCCAACCAGCTCTACCTTTCTTCTAAGTAGGTATGACAGGTCATTGGCCCCAGCTGGTTGGCCTCCATCAGTTTGCTCTGGCCCTTTTTCCTGAAATCGGGCTTGAGAGGTCAGTGAGCTCAGTATAAAATGGATACTCACAACAGCATATGTCATAGCAGGTTCCAGAAGGTAAACAGGACTCAGAACTGAGGCCTCAGATATGAGTTAACAGGCAAATGTAGAAGGATGGAAAAAGCAAATTGGCACTAATCAATGTAAAAAGCTTAAGTCTGCTCCTTCATTCCCCAGTCCACTTAAACACCTATGGAGTGATATGATTGTGGAGCAGTGCCCTAGAAAACCTAAATTAACTGAATATTAAAGTTTGTTTTTTCTTGACAATGAAATAACAACGTGGACCAGAGCATCCGTACCTTAAATTATGGGTAAGAGGGTGTGAAGGGAGATGGTACCATGCATTAAGCAAGACCCTGTTGGGTAGTGGTCCAACCTTTCCTGGGTTAGTAGTGGGCTGACAGACCAACCACATCCTTAATGACCACAACCCATCCCCTAGGCACAGTAGCTTGGGCCATCTGGCCCCACTAATGAGGGCCTGCTATTTTTAGAGTTCCTCCTGCTAGAAACCAGGTCATGGTGTCCTGGGGAAGCCTTTTTGGCCCTTGGTACCAAAGCTGCTGCTGGATGGAGGGGGGCCCTAGAATGGGTCTGGATAAAAGTTAGAAAGCAGTGAGATATTCAGAGTCCAGGTATACCGGGACTGCCCTTGATTAGCAGCCTCAGAACCTGTGTTAACTTACTTATGATGGTGACAACCTCATGACCATTTCTCAACTTCGGAACTGAAGTCAAGAAACATAAGTTCCAGTTACTACTCTGCTTCTTAGGTTGTGGCTCAGTTAGGTTCTTTTCTGTCTGGGTCTTATATGGTCAACTGGTAAAACCACCAGTATTACTCCCAGATGATGTCAAGGGTCAAATAGGTTAAGAGTTGAGAAAATGCCTTGTAGATGTGCTTGTTCTCTACCCATGAAGTTGCGTCTTCCCTATCACGAAGTTGGCTTTAATGCCTATCAGCATTTGGACCTGGCCAAAATCAAAGTAGTCGTGGGAAGAAAAAGCCAAAAATTGGGCCAAGGGAAGGCATCCTCATGGAAACAGGTTGGTCAGTAATGAGGGGTTCACCCTCACCCATTACAGATGCTTTTCAATGCTAGTTCAGACCTGGGAAAGAAAACATGTTTGCAGCATTTAGGCGGTTATATAGTTCTTCAGGAACCCTAGGTTGGGAAGGAAAAGGAGACATTAGGTGCATATACTTCTTCCTGAACTAGGAAAAGCAAAGCCACGGTGCCTGTACCTGCAACCTACCTGAAGAAGCAGTCTAGGGTGCCAGTTCTGACCCTGGGAGAGTAACTTATTCTGAGTGTACTCATGGTCATTTCTTCTGTTTTGTTGAGGGGAACATGGTCAGGAACTAAATGATTGATCTCAGGTTTCCCCCTGCCCCAGACTCTATGAGCAAAATTCTCCTGAACTTTAGTTTTCTGCTCAGAAAATAGACTCAATCATAATGTCTTAAGGGATTTTGGATTGCAAGAATACATTGTGACATAGATTGTATAAAGTGTCTTGTAAAATATTGAGCATGTGTTGCTGATGTTTAGGTTTTTAATATTTAATATCCAGTTTGTGATTATAGGTAGTTTGGAGGTAATTGAGGAGCTTATTGTCACTTTATTTCTTCACCACTTTTCCATAGCATTCTTTTAAACCATTATTGTGTCTATTTTACAGATGTGGATACTGAGGCTCAGAGAGGGGAGAGATGAGTCTGAGGACACAGGATTAGGTAATGATGGATTTAGGATTAGAAGCCATGTCTTTAGACTCCTAACCAGATGTACTCTCTTTCATGCCTCAAGCTGCTACCTAGTGATTTACAGAGCTAAAGGAAATAGCAGCTTAAATAAATATATGTAAAAGCTTCGATTTTTATCTGACATTGTAATAACTGGAGGGAGTGGTGTCTGAGGTCTGGCATTCCTGAGCATTGCCCTTGCCTGCTCATGAAAGGCACACTGATTGACCCTTCCTTCCTCCCACAGCAGCTCACGTCCCACTCGTCTCTTGCATGAAGGAAGCAGTGAAGCGTTGGAGATGTTAAGCTGTTGTGAGAGGGAATTGTGTTTTGTTTAAGTCTCTTTGGGAGGTTCCCTGGAGGCACTTAATCCACCTTGGCCACCCCCACCTCCTCACAGTTTCCTGGGTATGGAAGCCCTTTGTGGCTGACCTGCTTGAGGAGTAGGCCATGAAGGATCTGAGAAAATGTTTGAGGGACTGATTTTTTTGAGGATTTTGCCAACTTTTGAGGGATAAGATTGTGGAAATCCAAGAACCAAAGTTCAGACGAGTCCTTAGAGACCATTTGAGCTGACTGTCACCTGGCTTCAATGTGGGCAAAAAAATCCAGCTGGACTTAACTTTTTCTCCCTTATTGTGCTTTTCCTTTGTGCATTAAAGACTCTTGAGATAGGCCAAAGTTCCTAGAGCCTTTCTAGTTGCTTATTTATGCCATTCTGAGCCTAAGAGAGGGGAGGGAAGGTACACTGGGGCAGAGTTGTAAGAAGGAGTGATGGAAGAACCTGTGGAGGTCAGACTTTGTATGCCAGGCATTGGGGGGGAGTCCTTTTATGCCTCTTCATCTGTCGTGCTGCCAGTGCCTTAATTTCTATCTTCCACTGATTGAATGGTAGGGTCTTACCCATCTGTTGCTATTTTCACTTGTGCAGTTAAAAACTGCAGAATGCCTACAATACTGGCCCTTCTAGGAGACTTGACAAGTAATGGAGGGGGTCCTAGAAGACAAAAGGGGGGAAGCACTTTCTTTTCAAGTTTTGAGAGCCCGGTGATCTGGATTTTTTTTTTCCTGGCCTGTGCTTCTGGGATAGCTAAGTGACTCGCCCCATCTAGGTCTCCATTTTCTCATGGTTAAAGTGGAATTCATCCTTACTCTGCTTATTTCAGAATTGCTGGGAGAATCCACTGAACTCATAAGTGTGAAAGCATCTTAGATCCTATAATATGCTGAACAGATGGGAAAGGTACTGCTTAAATTTTTCAGTAGATGCTAACTTTGGGTAGCTTGTATTCAATGGCCTGAACTAGGTAGAGGAACAATATTTTTCCTTCTTGCCATGAAACCCAAAGTCCGTCTCTGTACTGAAGTCCTATTCTGGGTGGGTTTAACCCATGGCAAATATTTTTAAAATTTTGTTGTTTTTGTCTTTTGACTTTTTCTTCCCCACACCATTTCTCTTCTGACTCCCTTTTTTCTATGTTCCCCTCCTGAGAAGACCTGCTTTCAGAAGCATGGCAGCAGCAAAAAGATAAAACAGCAATTTTCATTTAACATAATCTAATTCAGTTCATTCATAGGGGAGCACGGTCTGTTTGAGTTCATACAGCAAGTCAGTAATCAAGCCAAACCTGTAGTCCATTCTTCCCATCCCATTTTTTTCTACTAGCATTTGTATTTTAGTTTGAATTTGAATTTGAGATAAATAAGCAAAGATATCTAGTGATAAGGAGATTCTGGTAGTGTCTTTATTCAACCTTGATTCTCAGGTGTTCTTATTCCTTAATCCCAAGAAGGGTTCCACATGTTTGGAACTCTGAAAGGAGGGAGAGACAAGTGCTTTATGTAGTACTGAAGTGATAATGTCTGTAGAGCTCTGGGAGGAGCACCAAAAATATCCCAGTGATCACCAAAGTGAGGCTCAGGGGAAAATATTAGAAATCCTTTATATACTAAATTGTTAATCTCATTGTTTTCAAAGTTCTGTTTGTATGGAGATTTTTATAAAGCCCATACTATATTAGTAGCATTTAGATATTGGGTTGTTTTCGTGGTGTCCCCCTGCTCACTGTGATCCTGGGGATCAAGTGCAGGACCTCACATACATTAGGCTAGATAGGCAAGTTCTCCACCACTGAGATACATCCCCAGCCCCTTTTTTAAATTTTATTTTGAGACAGGGTCTCACTAAGATACCTGGGCTGGGTCTTGAACTTGTGATCCTCCTGCCTCAGTCTCTCACCTGCATTACAGGTGTGCACCCCCCTGCCTAGCCGTTCTTGTATATGCATGTGTGTGTTTTAAGAATTTTATTGCATATACTTGAGGTTTACAACATGGTGTTATAGGATACATATGGATATACTAAAATTATTACTATAGTAAAGCACATTAACATCTGTCATGGAACATTATTACTTCTTTAATGAAAAGAGCAGCTAAATGTTTGTTTTGTCTTTAACATTAGAGGTATACAGCTGAGTATGGTGGCATACACCTGTAAACCCAGTGGCTCAGGAAGCTGAGGCAGGAGGATCTTGAGTTCAAAGCCAGCCTCAGCCACTTAGCGAGATGCTAAGCAACTCAGTGAGACCCTGTCTGAGAATAAAATATAAAATGGGCTTGGGAATGTTACTCAGTGGTTGAGTGCCTCTGGGTTCAATCCCTGGTTTAAAAAAAAGCAATAGAGTTATACAGTTCAAAAACAATTATCAGTCATCCTTCTAAAAAATTATAGGCTTGTTTTCTAATATTAGCTTTCCTGATAATTAAACTGGTACCTTGGGCAACTTTTCTCATTGAAGCCTCAGTTTTTCTCTCTGTAAAATGGAGGACTGAACTAGTTGTGATAGCTCTCAGGATTCTTCAATCCTGATCACCTCTTTAGTATAAGCACCTACTGCCTTTCAGAATCTTGAGCCCCAGACATAGTCAAGAAGAGTAGATTCAAGTCCTGGCACCTTGCTGAATGCTTTTGTTCCCCTTAATCAGCTGCCCTGAGTAGTACCAACCCCCCCCCCCCCTGCCGTCCTCTACCTAGCCCAGACAGGCAGAAGCTTCCTTACATAAGCTTGGCTGACCTACTTGAAGTTCTTTAGTTACAAGCACAATCACTTTTCCTGCAGACATAGACTTAGTGCAATCTCTCCAGAGCCCTGAAGGTGGGTCTAATTTTGCTTCTCATTTCCTCTCTGGAAGCCTACCTTTAGATATTGTATTGCTCTAAGTTTTTAACAACAAGGTCTGTGAGGAAAAGTCAGATCAGTCAATTTAAGACCCTGGGCTTGTAACCCAGTGGTTGCTTGATGAATGCCCTTGCCATCTACTCATCTACTGTTTACAGAACGAACATCTGCTGGAAATCCAGGATCATGATAGACTTTGTTAGGAGAAACATGGCCACTCCTGAGTACAAAAGTCCCCTGACAGGGTCTGGAGGTATTGTTAGATTCTTTGGCCTTAGCTGTATGTCTTTTCTCTCACTGGAGCCAAAAGGCTGAGGTAAAATCAATGAAAGGAAATTCTATTCCACCTTCTGATGGGCTGTTTAAATGCAGATTTCCTCTTTGTGTTATAAAGACTCCCCAGGAGACACTTACTTTCTCTTTGGAAATGTATGCCAAGGCCCCAGCTTTTACAGGTCTGTGTCTTGGGTGGGGATGCTCAGTAGATTTACAGGTAGTTTAAATTGAGTGAACTGTATATTTATTCCATCCATATTCTCCAGATATAGAAGCAGGGTCACAGTGCTTCTGACTAAATGCTATTCATGTTTCTGCCACTTTAGACCAGATGGCCACATTTAGACATTAGAACCATTAGTTCTAACCTATCTCTTCCCCTGCTCCTCCCCCCCACCTACAGCTCTCTTTCCCCTACAAGATTTTAACACGACATCTGTCAAAAGGATAAAAAATGACTTTCCCTTATTCTCTTTCCCTTACCCACCCACCCTCTGACTGTGGTGTTGATGAGTATAGAACTATGCATGTAGGAGGCACGGAGGACAGATTCTTCATGTAGTTTTAGCCCCCTCCTCCTACCTTCTGGAAACCTAAAGGGATCCTATCCCCACCACTGCCCAGGAAATTCCAAGATGAGGCTTTGAGTCCTAGTCTTAGAAAGATTAAGAATCCCAGGACAGGTCCCAGTGGAGCCACAGGAAGAAATTCAAGAATTCAGTTACAGGTCTCAGGACAGTTCTAAGTCACCTCAGAGACAGGGGGCTCTTTGACCATCCTTAACTCTCCTCTAGGTTTTCCCTGGCAACCTCTTATCTCTTAGGATATGAAGGCAACAAGGGACCCCAATGAGTGGGTGGAGCCTTAGCATCCATACCAAGAAAAGGGCATGATTCTTGAGGAAGGAGCAGTTTGAGCATAGAGCCCAAACTGACTCAACAGACATGCAAGGGTTAGGGTAAACTCCAGCTTGGTATGACATGCTTTTGATTCAGCAACTCATGAAGAGAACATTGCTGAGTGCATCATGATTATCATCATAATCATTATTTTAGTAATGTTTGGTCTCTGAATATCAGAGACTTCCTAGGGTAGACTGAATACAGCTCTAGGAAATTACTCCTAGAATATAGAATTGAGAGATGCTGCTAGGACTTTCCATTAGGACTAGTGGTGGCCTTAGTGCTGAAGGTAAGGGCAAGGGTGGAGGTAGAACAGAGTAGATACAGATAGCCTAATAAGACTAACTGGGAAAACTGTCTTCCATTCCTCAGTTTTCCTTTAACCTGACAGGAGAAGGAGAAGCCTTTAGATGGAGTTTCAAATATTCTGGTTTCTTCTGAGTGACCCAGTGTAATAAGGGAAAATTCCTGCTGTGAATTCTTTAGCCTTAGAAAATTTAAGATGGTTGGTCTCTATATGATATATGATTTAGAATCACTGGGGTTTCTTGTTAAAAACTTCGGGAGTGATTTTGAGCAGTGATCTGTGGATCACATTTTAAAAACTTTAGTGTTTTTCTTTCTGTGCCTGGACCATTGGTCAGAGGTGCCTGAGAAATACCAAAGGATCGAGAACAACTTAGTAAATCGTATTTTCAAGATATTTTGAAGGTTAATGTTTATCAGATTGGGGGCTGCTGTAGTGTGGAAGATTTCTCCACCAAGAGGATAATGACTTTCTCTCTCATCTCTGCAATCCTTGTCCCATTTGGCTGTATTTTTTTTTATTTTGATACTGGGGATTGAACCCAGGGGCACTCCACCACTGAGCCACATCCCCAGCCCTATTTTGTATTTTATTTAGAGACAGGGTCTCACTGAGTTGCTTAGGGCCTCGCTAAGTTGCTGAGGCTGGCTTTGAACTCGTGATCCTCCTGCCTCAGCTTCCCAAGTGCTGGGATTACAGGTGTGCGCCACTGTGCCCAGCTGTATTTTCTTTAAAGGACTCACTCTTCAACAAGACCAAACTTTTAACATTGTGACCTTTGAGACAGCAGCTGGATTCTGCATCTGAAACCTTTGACTGAGGTATTGGATTGAAGTTTCATACCAGAATCTATTACTAAGGTCCAGATCAAGCAAAGAAATCTCTTTCCTCATCATTGTGGTCACCTTTTTAGCTAAGATAACTTTGTGACTTCCTTTGGAAGAGATGGAGGAAGAAGTCATCCTTCACCACCTTGTCTAGAATGAATGAGAAAATGCCCTGGGTGGCATCATACCCAAAGGAGCTTGTCTGGGTATCCCAGTCCTGGAAGGTGCAAGTTTGCTTATGACCACTTTACATGTTGGCCTCTGGATCAAGTGTTCTTTCTCTTGTTAAGCTTGACCTGCAGCTAGTCTTACTTTTTCAGATCAGAACAGTCCAACTTGGTTTTACTTCCACCAGGTGTGGCTGAAGCTACCAGTACCTTTTTTATTTTATTAAAGTGAAAAATGGATGCTATGATGGGACATTAAAGGAAGCTGATGCCTTAATGATTCACAAATCACACACCCAAACTTTGAAAAAGATGATTTGTGTCCTGAAAAGAGATATTTGCATACTTCCTTTTAGCATATATAGGGCCATTATTACTTGAATGAATGAGTTATTCTGCTCAGAAATGAAGTTAGTTATGGGCCATAGCATTACCCAGATTGAAGCTGGAACCAACCAAGAGTGAACTGTTAACACCCAGGAAAAAGAAAAAGCAACTCTAATAATTTTTGTATATTCATAGTGGGTTTTTTTTCTTACCTGGCATCTCTGTTCCTTTGTCTGATGACCATTGGATACATGTGCAGATCAGAAGTAAAAACCAGTCTGATCTAGAAGTTACCTGTCCATAAATCCTGGTAACAATGAATTGGCCTGTAGGCTATCTGGGTACTTATTATATAAATAATTTCTTTGGCTATAGAGCACATTCTGCATCCTGACAGACTTCATAATTCTGTTGCTGTGATCTGCCCTGGTTTTAGGGCTCAGGTCATAGAACTTTGAATAGAAGTTGAAAACAACACTGTTCATTGTGAATGAAGCAGATGTTGTATGTCTACCATTCCCAAGTGTGCATTCTGGTTATTTAGAAACTTAAACTGTGGTTGACAAGTTTTCTCCAGGTTATTTTCTTTTACCCTAAATAGAAATTTCTGAAAGAGGCATAAGGAGAGAGGGTATGTACTTGAGTCATCAGGGAAGGGATTAAGGAGCAGGTGAGCCATGTTCACACAATAAGGAAGAGGCATCCTGGTTCTGGTGTCCCCGTACTTAAACACTGGCTAAAGGTATGGCTGAATCAGAGGCACAGAGTTAGAATTACATCTGCTTATAGAGACTTGGTTTGGCAAAAATAGAAGGTCTGAGCTGGTGGTATAGCTCAATGGTAGAGCACTTGTCTAGTATGTGCAAGGACCTCCATTCAATTCCCAGGAGCACAAAAAAAGGAAGGTGAAGGTCCTTGCCTAGAGGCAAGGGTTGGCTTCAGAGATGGTACTAGGTTAAATAAAAAACTTTGATAAATTGATGGCAGGGAGTTATCAGAGTTCATATGATGAATTTTACATGTTTTATTGGAGGTAGTAGTATGCAGTTAGAAGTATGGAACTACAGGCAAATGAGAGCTAGTAGCATGGGAAAGATGATTTCTCTTGGGAGCTAAGTGGAGATAAAAAAGGAAAGGTCTCTATTGATATTGTGTGTCTGTGTGTGTGCATGTGTGTGCGCATGTGTGATACTAGTGATGGAACCCAGGGCTTTATATATCCTGACTGCTGAGCTACATCCTCAGCCTCATATTATTATTTTACATGTTTTCCAGGTTGACCCCAAATTTGGGATTCCAGGAATTACAGGCTTGTGCCATCATACCTAGTGTCTCTATAGACTTTTGATGGGGCAGACAAAGGATGAAGTGGGAAATCAGTACCTTGGTTTTCCTAGACAGTCTGGGAAAACAAAGGTACTAGCCTATGATTTAATGTGTTGCCAACAGAGTCTGAGCAAATTATCTTCAGGAATGGACAAGCCAACACCAAATTCTCATTTTCCTCAGCAGAGAACAAAACAAAACAAACCAAACAACAACAATGACAAAAACCACCCTATCAAGCTTCAAGTGAGATGAAAAGAACTAAACTGCGATAATGAAATCTTTGTCCTTTGTTGGGCTGCGGTGTAAGCTTCAATAGAATGCCAGAACTAGTAGGGGTTTGAGAAGTCATATATCTGATTCCAGTCTGTCACCTGATTGATAAATAGACTGAGTGAGGGGAAAGGGACCTGTCCAAGGTCATTCAGTAAGTTACTGGCAGAGCTTCTTCCAGTAGTCAATATCAGACTTTGCTGTACACTATGTTGCTTCCTAGCTGTTGTTGGAGCAACTTGGGTCACACCTTTCTAGAAATGAAGGGTGGTTATCTTTTAGCACTTTTGGCAAGATAGCCAGTCTATTTACAATGCTGTATTAAAATAATACCTAGCTACTTTTAGGAGACAACATAAAATTCCAGCTTGTTTTTGATATGCTTAAAGGAAACAGAATAATTTTGCTCTTATCCATGCTTGGCTGTTGAGGAAGAGATCTGAGAGGAAAGGAGCAGACAAAAAACTGAGAAAACCTCATAGAGAAGTTAACCCCCCATCACGTCCTTCCTTTTCCTGATGTTCTGCTTTTCAGAACCAAAAGGCACATTTATTATCTAAGCAACACATTAAAAAAATCTCCCTTCTTGATGTTCAAATTCTAATATTTCTAACAGACACCCAAGCTAATTAATATTTATTTGTGGGTTTGTACTGCAAAAGTATGAAGAGGAAGGCAGATGGTATAGCTCTAGTAAACTGAGGGCTGTGATCTTGTTTTCCCCCCTACATTTGCACAGACTACTCTTAGGTTTGCTTCTTTTTTAACCATTTTTTATTTTTATGTGGTACTGAAGATCCAACCCAGTGCCTCACATATGCTAAGCAAGTGCTCTTCCACTGGCTACAACTCCAGGCCAAGGCTTACTTCTTAAATGACACTAAATACCCTTTCTCCAGCATATAGTAATCACTGGGGAAGGCTTTGAAGATAGTCTGGGAGTACTAAAGGAAGGGAGCCCAACTTACTGGTGGCAGAAAATCCTGGGGGAGAAAGATGCTTCAGGAGTTGAAAGTACTCTTTCAACTTAGGGAAGGACCTCTGTGGCAGTTGGTTTCATATTTGTACTCCCCAGACCAGGACGAGCAACATTAGCTGGGGACCTGATTGAAATGCAAGATCTCAAGCCCCACTTCAGATCTACCAAATCATGACACTGAGGCCCAGCAATCTGTTTTAATAAGCCCTCCAGAGGATTGAGAACCACTGCTGTAGGTAATCTACAGGGCAGGCTAATCTAACTCTGTCCCTCCTTGATGGGCATGGTGAGGGATTGGCAAAAGCAAAGCTGTAGAATGAAGCCAACTGGAGATTGAAATATGTTCTACTACCTACAGTCTATGTGACAATGAACTACTTGTTTAATTCCATAGGTTCTCTTCAGTAGAAATGGCAATGTTTATCCTTATCGAGTTTGAGATCATAAAAAGTGTATCTGGCAATGTCTTTACTCACTATCCTTCCCTTGTTTCTTCCCTCATATTATTTTGCCCTTGCTTCTTCCTTCCCTTCTCACTCTCATATTGGGCCAAGTGGCTACTCCAAGTTAGCTGTAGACACATTCCTTGTTGAGCAGAGACTAACCTTAGATTTCAAACTCCTAATGCCTCCAGGTATTCATTTCCAAGTTAAAATGGTATCAGTGGAACAGAATATTTGATTATCTTGAGAAATCTTTGTAAAAAGTAATAAAATCTCAGTCTGTGGATATCGCTCAGTTGATAGAGTGTTTGCCTAGCAAGTACAAGGCCCTGGGTTCAATTCCTAGCACTGCAAAAAAAAAAAATTAATAGAATCTCATTCAATTTTTAAGTGTGATATTATGACTCTTCTCTCTCCATCCTTTCATATACAAAAGTGTCTTTTGTGTGAGGGTAGGGAACACTGTGCCCCACTCATTGATAAGTCTGAGTAAGAGCCAACATATATTTTGTACTACATCAAAAATACCCTGGAGTCTGGTGCAGTGGCACACACCTGCAATCCCAGTTGCTCTGGAGGCTGAGGCCAGGCTTGCAAGTTCAATGGCAGCCTCAGCAGCTTAGCAAGGCCCTAGGTTACTTAGTGAGATCCTGTCTCAAAAATTAATAATAATGATAATAATAATAATAATAATAATAATAATAATAATAAAGGCTGGAGATGTGGCTCAGTGGTTAAGATCCCCTGGGTTCTATTGCCAGTACCCCCCCCCCGCAAAAAAATGCCCTGGAGTTTGGAAATTGTTTTGTTAGAAATCACAGTGCTGTTCCATGGCCCAGAGCTATTTGTGTACCTTACTAGAGTAAACAAGCACCATCTCCTGTCTTAATGTTCAGCTTACAGGATGGAGAATAGGGATAGTTGGGAACCAGGGTTTTTGGTTGAAGAGGGTCATGAGCCTGGTTGGGAATAGAAAATTAAAGTCCTTGGCATATCCATTCCCAAATGGCCTTTCCTTGGTATTCTTTATATAACCCTGTACTATATGATAATATTAATCAGCTTCTAATGCTTGAAACTCTTACCCTTGGCTTTTGTGAGATTATAATTCTTGGTATCCTAATAATATGCTGATAGCTCCATTTAGGTTTTATATTTTCCCTCCAATCCTTCTATTTCTCACATCCCATTTTCACTATTTCTCTGAGTTTCTGGCCTTTCTTTGAGGGCAAATTTCCTTGGTTTCTTTTGGACCATTGACTCCCGAAAGTTTATATCTATCTCCACTGATATCTCTTGAGCTTCAAACCTACTCCCATGTCATGCTGACCTCTTCCACTTAACACTTTAAAGAGCAAATTTGTCATCTCTTCTCCTGCGAAGTCATCATTTTCTCCTAATATACCTTTTTGCTTTTAAGGGTCACAATTAGGATTGATTCTCCCTCCTCATAATTAACTTTAACCTCCTCCTTATCTTCAAACTTGATTCAGTGCCCTTAAACACATGACTGTAGCCCACCTTTGAAGCTGTACCTCCCTCTAATTTCCCTCTCAACCTTACCTTCTTTAAACTCTACTACTGTTGTACTATCAAATTCCCCATTGTCTTCATCTCTGAAACATGTATTATGTCATTCTTATACCACATATACACTTCCATTCCCTTTATATCTGTCACAGTCTTATTCAAACTTTAAGTCTTATCTTCTGTGCCCCAAAAAAACTTTCTTAGAGGCTGGTATTGTATCTTAATGGTAGAGTGCTTGCCTAGCATGTGTGAGAGCACTGGGTTAAATTCTCTGCACCATATATATATATATATATATATATATATATATATATATATATAAATAAAGATTCTTCTACAATTTAAAAATTTAAAAAACCCTTTCCTTTTTAGATCTCAATTGCTATGTATATTCTCTCTTTCCTTGGAAGTCATGTACTAGGCCAGCATATGCTAGACGCTGTAGTAGGTGCTGTATACCCAGCATCTTGGCCCAGTCTGTCTATAACCCTGTCTGTGAGGCAAACATTATTCCTTTTTTTGAGATGAAGAAACTGAGGCACAAGGTTGAAATGTTTGAAACTCTTGTTCACTTTTGTACAATTGCACTATATAGTATCTTTGTTACATACTGACAGCTTCATTTTGGATTGCTCCTTTTACTCTTTTATGCCTCTTCTCCTATTGTTACTGCTACTTTTTAAAGCAGAAAAGCCAATAATTGAAGTTGGGTTTGCTTGCCCTTAACTATCTTTGCAGAGTGCTTTAAATGCATTCATTATTGGTGCCTAGTCGTACATAGTAGGATCTCACTGGATGAATGTGGGATGGAAAATGAATGAGCCAAGTGAAAATGTTTGAAAAACTTGTAGTGAGTTGAATTTGGGTTTGGTACATAAGAGGCAGACTTGGAACAAATTTATAGCCCAGATTTAGTTTACTTCTTAAAAACAGTGCAGTGATTGGAGAGGAGTATCCCCTTGCTGCTGCCATTGTTTATGATGGGAAAGCACAGGAGTCACATAGTGATGGTTACCTTTATGTTGATGTATCCAAATTACCTGATGACAAGTTAGAGGAGTATGTTTATTTTGGCTTACAGTTTCAGAGGTTCAGTCCATTACTGGCCAACTCCATTGCTCTGGGCCCAAGATGAAGCAGAACATCATGGCAGAAGAGCATAGCAAAGGAAAGTTGCTCAGCTTATGGCAAATGGGAAGCACAGAAAGGGAGTACTGAGCCAAGAAGGCAAGCTATAATCCCAAGCGCATGCCTCAGGGACCCACTTCCTCTAGCAATGTCCAATCTGCCTACTGTCACCAACTAGTACAGTAGTCTTTTCTAATTATCAAACCATCAAATGGGTTAATCCACTGATTAGGTTTCAGTTCTCATAAACTAATAGTTTCACCTCTGAATATTGCTAAATTGGATAACCCATGAGCTTTTGGGGGGGATAACTCATAATACCCATGCTTCTTCTGGATTAGTCCGTCTCACACCACTGTACACCAACCTGCCATCTTTGTTTTACAACTCTCCAGGCATTTATAGCTCATTTTATAGGTGTACAATTTGAGACCCAGAGACTATATGGTTTATAAGTTAAAAGCAGTGTCTCGAGAGCCAGACTACGCCTGAATTGTTTCTTTGATATTAATGGATTGTGTGAACTTGGGCAAATTATTTAATATCTCTGAGTTTCAATTTTCTCATCTACAAGATAGGGAATCTACAGATCAGGTATTGGTTATCCAAAATGCTAGGGACCAGAATTATTTCAGGTTTTAGAGGTTTTCAGATTTTGGAGTATTTGCATAGACAACATTGTTGAGTGTCCCTAATCTAAAAGTACAAAAATTATAAAATTTAAGTTTTGGATTTTATAGCATTTCAGATTTCAACTTTGTTTTATGAATGTTCAACCTTTAATAGTGTTTCCTCAAAGGACTTCCTTGAGCCTGACCACTGGGTCCTGGATTGGCTTTCTCCAGGGTATATCTGGGCCTTGTGACCTGAGGGACAAGGCATGTCAACTGGACTAAATGGGGACAAGTGTGATTCATCTACTGCTGATGGAAGCTATTATGGAGTCCCTAAATAGAAGATTGCAAAGTAGAGAGTATATACAGTGAAATTAACTATAACTGGGCCTAGGGTATATAAAACAGCATCACAAATGCTGTCTGGAACAGAAAGTTCATAATTAATGCCAAGATATTCTTTTGACACTTGACCAAATGCTTTGGATATAGCTTTAAACCTTGAGCCCAAATGGCCCTCTAAGTTAGGGCCATATGTACTTTTTGAGCTTCAGTAACTCCCAGTTAGGACTCCCTTTGGGCAGGAGGAAGGAAACTTCTCCATGAAGATTTATTTTATTAAGGCCGACAGCTAATATTGCTTTTTTTTCCACTGAGTCAAGAACAAGGAGATATTGATTTTTCAGTGCAATTGGAAGAAAGCAAGTTCAACATAAAAATGAATATCCTCAGGGACAGGGACAGCAAGTGACTAAAGGTGGCCATTTAACATCCTTCTTCAGCATTAAGAAAAGGAGTCATCTGTTTTATGGTGTGATGTTTGAAGTTCTCTAAGTTCAGTGTAGCTAGTGAGTAGACACTGGGAGCATGATTTGATGGGCGTAAGAGCACATGAGGTCAGAAGACCCTGACTCCATAATTTATTCCTTATGTTATTGTCTAAAGTGCCAAGTCACTTCTCTTAGCCTCAGTTTCTTCATCTTACAATGTAGGTTATAGTGAAACCCAATTCAGTGCAGATCAAATGATGTAGTAAATGTGAAAACATTTTACAAGCAGTAAGACACAAAGTAATTGAAATATGATAATAGAAAAAGTCCTGCTGGAAATCTCTTTTGCATCCATCCTGAGGAGGTTTCCCTATACTTTACTGTCTGTGGAGGGCATGAAGTCTAGAATCCTGAGCAATGAAGTATGCCTTAGGCAGGGTTTGATGAACAGTAAGCTTTAAGTCAAAGGATAGGTTGTGTGTGTATGTATGTGGTGTGTTATACATTCATTATATGACTATAGGGTTATACTTTGGCTAGTATATTGTATGGCAGACCCGTGGGAGGGGATACATAGTCCACAGGTAGTCTCTGTTGTCTTTGAACTCTTTTGTTTTCAGTTTTATGTAGGCCAGGATTACCTTGTCATGGTAGTCCTTCCTCAAAGAAAGCTGATAGAAAAGCTGACTTTTAAAGGACATATTCAGTGACTCAATGATGGGGAGAGAGTGTTCCAGTCTCTGCCTGATAGGCCATATGTTCTCCATTCTAGAATGTTACTCCCCAAATGCTGGGGAGACTGATGGCCCATATAAGCTGAAACAGTTGGGATTAAAAAAGAGAACAATATAGCAGTGGTCAGAATGGTAGCCAGAGAGAGGCAGGCTTATCATTGTACTTAGTTGAGTGTCATGTCATGAATGTGCATATATGTGTATTTTCATGTGGCAGTAGGATCAATGTTTTCCTGCTGTTGTGTTTTCTGCTGTCCATGAAATCTGATGACCCAGGTCAGAATCCATGCATAGCCTCTACCTTGCTGGATGATACTTACCTCATCCCTAAACTTCTGTGTTGCTCAGTTTTGCCATCTAGTAGATACCAAATTTAACCCAGAACCCCACTGTATCTCACAGAGTGGTTACAAAAATCACTAACAATCTGTGCCAACATTTAATTTCTTGGTATCACAGAAAGCCATATTCTTTCATACTCATGACCTCTCTGGATGGTGTCTTGTGTGGGTGAAGGCAGGAGGCTGTAGGACTGGGGTCCATTGTGTGTGAAGAATGTCATGGTCTGTTACCCCAGGGGGAGGGCACAGTGGGGATAAATAATATACTACCAGCTGTCAATTGGTCAGTTCCAAGAAGGAGGAGAAAAAGAGGAGGAACACAGAATTGGAAGCAAATGTGCTTAGGCCTCATTTCAGCCATTAATATCAGCCTCTTTACCCATTCTAGACCCAGGGCTGCTGGAAGCACCAAGGATAGTTGAACTGGAGCTTGCTTTCTTCTCTGGGGAAGGGGTTCATGAATAGGGAATAAAAACATGACACCCATATAGATCACATTTACACACTGGATCATTCCATGCATGGGCTAATGGAGAGTTGACAGCATTGTCTGTCTTGTGGCCTGGCAAAGCTTACACTCTAGTACTGTTCCCCTCACCCTATCCCACATCACTAAGTATATACATTTTGCCATAAGAAGTAGAGTTCTGTGGGTTGGGGGAGGGCCAATCAAGGTAGGCAGCTGCGTCGACTGAACACATTCTCATTTTGTCTCCTAAGCTGATCACTGGAGATTCCATCGTTAGTGCTGAGGCAGTATGGGATCACGTCACCATGGCCAACCGGGAGTTGGCATTTAAGGCTGGCGACGTCATCAAAGTCTTGGATGCTTCCAACAAGGATTGGTGGTGGGGCCAGATCGACGATGAGGAGGGATGGTTTCCTGCCAGCTTTGTGAGGGTGAGTGTCGGCCTTCACTCTCCTCTCCTTTCTCCTTGGCTGCCTATCCCTGGCTTCCCTTTCACTAGACCCTGTTCTACTCATTTCCCCTTGGTGACTTTTCTCATATTTGTTGGCTTTCCTTTTCCTTTTCCTTTTCCTTTTCCTTTTCCTTTACCTTTTCCTTTCCTTTTTCTTTCCACTGTCAGGACCTGGACTTCCTTTAATCTTTGCTTTTCTTAATTTTAGATATTTCCCTTGTCTCTTGTTTATATTAACAACTCCTGCTCCTCTTCCCCCCACCTTTGTACAAATCACTTCCCACATCTGGCCTCAGTTTCCCCTCTGGCCTGGATGATTTTGAAGACCCTTTTAACTCTAAGTAACTGTGAACTATCACCTTTCTTGTCTCCTTTTTCTGCTTTCTTCTCTGTGTCCCTTCTTTTTTATCATTTCTATAGACCCTTCCATGTACTCCTGTCCTCTCTTCTACTCACTTCTCTCCTATTTCTCTTTCCACCTGTTCCCTTCCTCTACTTTCTCTATGCTTTCCTTGCCTTTTTTCTCTCATCCAGAGAAGTATGAACACCCCTGCATATTATCACAGGATATCTTCAGTTGTTTGTGTAAGAATATATACTCATCTCCCTCAGGGTCTAGAGTTTATGGGTTGCAGATCATTATTGTTTGCAAGAAAGTCAAATGTCTAGGATCTAAGTTGTGCTCAGCATGGAAGCAGGCATCCTGCGAGTGCTTACAGGGCCTTGGCCTCTGACTTTGAACCATTAAGAACCTGGCCATGAATAGTCACTCTTGGGATGAGGTTTCCAGCAGGTTCTGCTTCTCTGGGTTACCAATTAGCAGGGTACTGTGAGGGGACAATATTGACCTTGTACACCAGCTTCTGGCCTTCCTTGAGCTTATAAGCTGGTATTTGTTCTTTGACTATTTAAGCTCTGATTTTCCCCATCTACAAAATGGTGTTAACAATTCCTTAGTGTCAGAGGATGTTATAGTGAATGAGATAGAACATGAAAATTGTTTCATGGCAAGACAAATAACAAAGGCACATGAGGGTATATTATGATCATCTATACTACAACCTATCATTTTTTGTTGTTTTCTCCTCTAAGATATGGCTAAGTCTTCTGGACCCCAAATGAAAGGTTAGAGGGACTTGGGTTCTTAGAGACTGACTGGCCTCAAGCTTAACATATAAAAGTATGATATGAAGGAAGGAGCAGGACCTTTGGGTTCAGATAAACTGAGATACAACTTTACTACCTCCTAGCTCTATGACTTTTGACAAGAATTTTAACTTTTCTGAACTTTGCTTTCCTCACTGGAAAAAATAAGGATGGCAAACATTTTTATTAAGATTTAATGAGATTAAATATGCAAGTGAAATATCTCGCATAGTGTTTGACACAGGTACTTGGCAAATGATAACTTACCATCATCATCATCATGTCATCTTATTAGGTATAAGAAGAGCCATGTTTCAAGACTGGCTCTAGGGATTGAGAGAGGCCTCCTTTCTTGGAGGGATGTAAACTGTGATGATTTGGGTGAAGGCACTGCCCAGAAGCATGGAAGTAGATGAAATGACCTCTCATCCCCTTCTCCCACGAGTTTCCTAATAAAATATCCAATCCTTTCTTCTTTGCTTATGTGGTATCTTCCTTCAGCATCTCAAAATGCCATTTGTGTGCCCAGCTTAGTTTTTCTTGTTAATTAATCAATTTCAGGGGTAGTCAGAAAGAGCATATCAGTAACCACTAGCCTTCAGGACAAGTGTCAGGCCTTGTATACCTACAGTTTGTGTCTCTTGTGCTGACAGTCCTCTCTCTTTATAAAAAGGATTAAACCACACCCAAACCCAAATACATTTTACTTTCAGGGAAACATCACTTTTATAATAAATAGTAAATCAAGGGATGAGGGCAAATGAGCACACCAGGATGGCTAAGAAAGATGACAGTCAAGCTTCTTTCTATCAGTAAACAGTTATTGATGGTCCTAAGTCCAAGGCCATGGGATTGTTCCTCCAGACATATCTCCTTAGCAGCCACTTGATATAGAATATAGCATCTAGTCCAGGGGTTCTAAACTCTGGCTGTAAAACAAAATAAATGACTTGGGTAGCAATAAATAAATAAACCTAAGAAAAGCAAAGAAACAAACCATTAAAAGCCAGAATTCCTTCTAGTTTAATAAGAATCTTCAAAGTTGGAACTCAGAAATTAGATTTAAAAAGCTTCCAGATGTTTCTACTGTGCATAAAGGATTAAGAAGCATGGTCATTATTTTTCTATTAGAGAATAGAATATATAATGAGAGCCACAAATGCAAGCCACAAGTATATTTTAAATTTTTCTGGTAATCATGTTAATAAAGGAAAAATGTTATAAGTGAAATTAATTTTCATGTATATTTTCCTTAACCTTTTATATTCAAAATATTATATGATATATATTGCCACTATAAAAATATCAAGGACAAATCTGAATTTTTGAAATATGGTGTGTATTTTATACTTACAACACATCTCAATTCACACTAGCAACATTCTTGTGCTTGGTAGCCACATGTGGCTAGTTCTTATATCAGGAGCACAATTCCAGGTCTAAAATGAATACTGTATATAGGCCTGGAGTATTAATGATAGAACTTAAATCATAACTCAGAGATTCGTACTCACTGTAATTGATAAACTAAGATATTATTTATTCCATGTTGCCTCGGATTATTTGCACAGTCAGCATTTTTTTATCATCATGAAACATTTTGCTTGATTTAAGCAGTCACTCTTCAGATTGCTAAGGAAGAGTACCATGGAACCTTAGAGGCCAGCTGTTATGGTGACACCACTAAAAGAAATGGTATTGACTGTTGACTGTTGCATTAACGATATGAGTATTGGTTCCAGGGAAAACATTTCAATGCTCATGAATGAGTTTTTATCTTTAGGTTTACATTTATGGTGTATAATATCCAAGATTACGGTTATATTTATGATAATATTTTATAATATCCAAGGGATTGCATGTTGGAGGTTATAGAGGAATTTTTCCATTAGATCTCTAAAACTAGAATTGTTTTTTTCATTCTTTTACATTGTTTTTGGTTGAGGGTAGAATAGTCTTGTGAAAACAGAGCTACCTAGATGAGGAAATGGCAGACCTGAGATTGAGTTGTGATTCTGTCACTCATTTGGTAAATGATCATAGGCTTTTAAATTTAATTAAATTAATTAATTAATTATTTTTAAAATTTAATTTTGATTCATTGAACACAAATGGAGTACAGCTATTGTTTCTCTGGTTGTACACAAAGTAGAGTCACACCATCTGTGCATTCATACATGCACACAGGGCAATGATGTCTGTCACACATTCTGTTATTATTCTTCCCCCCCCACCCCGACCCCACCCCTCCCTTCCCTCTATGCTATCTATCCTTCCTCCATTCTTGCCACCCTTCCACCCCGCATTATGCATCATCATTCACGTGTCAGAGAGACCATTCAGCCTTTGGATTTTTGGGATTGACTAATCTCACTTAGCATGACAGTCTCCAACAACATCCATTTACCTACAAATGCCATAATTTTATTCTTCTTTATGGCTAAGTAATATTCCATTGTGAATATATACCATAGTTTCTTTATCCATTCATCTATTGCAGGGCATCTAGGTTGGTTCCACAATCTAGCTATTGTGAATTGGGCAGCTATGAACACTGATGTGGCTGCATCATTGTAGTAATCTGATTTTAAGTCCTTTGGGTATAGGCCAAGGAGTGGGATAGCTGGGTCAAATGGTGGATCCATTCCAAGTTTTCTAAGGAATCTCCACACTGCTTTCTAGAGTGGCTGCACCAACTTGCACTCCCACCAGCAATGTATGAGTGTACCCATTTCCCCACATCCTCACCAACACCTGTTGTTGCCTGTATTCTTAATAAAAGACATTCTAATTGGGGTAAGATGAAATCTTAATGTAGTTTTTATTTTCATTTACCTTATAACTAGAGATGTTGAACATTTTTTTATAAATCTGTTGATTGCTTGAAGATCTTCCTCTGTAAAGTGCCTGTTCATTTCCTTGGCCCATTTATTGATTGGGTTATTAGTGTTCTTGGTGTAAAGATTTTTGAGTACTTTGTAGATTCTGGAGATTAGTGCTTTATCTGAAGTCTGTGTGGCAAAGATTTTCTCCCACTCTGAAGGCTCTCTCTTCACATTGCTGATTGTTTCCTTTGCTGAGAAAAAGCTTTTTAGTTTGACTCTATCCTAATCATTGATTCCTGCTTTTATTTCTTGCGCTCTGGGAGTCATGTTAAGGAAATCTGGTCCTAGGCCAACATGATGAGGATTTGGACCTATTTTCTCTTCTATTAGGTGCAGGGTCTCTGGTCTAACTTCTAGGTCCTTGATCCATTTTGAATTGAGTTTTGTATAGGGTGAGAGATATGGGTTTAGTTTCATTTTGCTGCATATGGATTTCCAGTTTTCCCAGCACCATTTGTTGAAGGCCCTATCTTTTCTCCATTGTATGTTTTTGGCTCCTTTGTCAAGTATGAGATACCTGTATTTATGTGGGTTTGTCTCTGTGTCCTCTATTCTGTACCATTGATCTACCTGTCTATTTTGGTGCCAATACCATGCTGTTTTTGTTACTATTGCTTTGTAGTACATTTGAAGATCTGGTATTATGATACCCCCTGCTTCACTCTTCTTGCTAAGAATTGTTTTGGCTATTCTGGGTCTCTTATTCCTCCTCGTGAATTTCATGATAGCTTTTCTCTAATTCTATGAGGTCTGTCATTGGGATTTTAATTGGAATTGCATTGAATTTGTATAGTGCTTTTGGTAGTATGGCCATTTTGACTATATTAATTCTGCCTATCCAAGATCATAGGCTTTTATTTTCTACTTCATCTCTGAAGCACTCTAGAATCTATTCAAACTCTGGCATGTGTAGGTAGGACATGAATCAATTGTGCTTATACAGTTGGTAGGTGAATGGGTGATTTCCCAGAGTGCTGTACCTTCACATTGCAGGATAGTTGTCTGATTTTTCCATATTCATCCTGAGCTGAGATTTAGTAGAATATTAGGTTATTTAGCACATAATGGGAAGGTATAGTAACAAGAGAACGTCTTCTCCTAACCCTATATTGAATGGATATATTGTAGATCATTTGGCCAAACTGATGATTGAAAAACTAGTCTATCTCTCCATTCTCTATCTATAAATCTCATTTCTGTGTGAACATTTAAGCCCCAGATGGGTAATCAATAGTGTTTAATGAGGTTCTGTGCTAGCTCTATATGTTGTTGATCATGTTAAAACAAGATGTAGAATCTGAGAAACCTTGATTCTTTCTTAAGATCTGCCATTAGATACACAAATTGAGCAGCATCCTATGTATCTTCAAAGCCCAGTTTTCCTCCTTGTAAAATGGGAATAATTGGTCTTCTGTAAATTTTCTGTAACCTGTGATATGCTGGATACATTTAAATGGGAACTGTGATAACATTTTGGCTCCTGTACAAGTTACTAGGTATGTGTCTTCTACCTAGCCAAATCTGCCTCCCTTGTTGTTTAGAATTTCATACATGTATATCTGTGTATTCACATGTTCCTCTCCTCCTGTATTCTGGATTTGGCTTTATAAGAGCAATGCAGGAGTGGATGTACCTTCCTAGTAGTTTGTCAGATTAATGAATTGGTGCTTGATGAATATAAATCCCATATCTAGCTGTTGTCATCTTTAATAGCATTCCTGTGCTCATTTCTCCTGCCCCTGGGAACTAAGAACAGTCTGCTGGGATGGTTGTATCTCTAAATAGCAAATCTCACCCTCATAGTAGGCTTCCTTTTGTGTACAGGACACCACTCCAATCATTCTGACTCTCCACTTTGTTACTGTGCACAAAAAGAGCCTTTGTTCTTACTTGGGGCTATGCCCTGGGTAGAGTTTGCTGCCTATTTGAGGGCAGGTGTGTATGGACGCACAACAGATAGGAGATGAGGCCTTGTGTGACAAGGCGTGGATTTGGTCAGAAAGTAAAGATCCTGCCGAGACTCAGGAGTGGGATATATACTTTCCATTTATAACAATAAAAGAAAGAAATTTTAGATTTCTTTGGTTTCTGGTTTGCCTAGAAGTAGGGAGATGAAAGGATGGCCTAAGCATTTTATTTCTTTCATTCCTTGCCTTTGTATAGAGAGACCATACATCACAGAAACTCAACCTTTCCTGTTTACAGGGAAGACCACTGCTTAGCATTTGGTTTTTATTTGCATAGTGTCTCTTTTTGCAGCCAAGAAGAACCTTGAGAAAAGCTTTTCACCACTATGAAACTCAGTGGCTTTAGAACTGGAAGGACTCATCTTGATTAGTAGTGGCCAACTTAAGATACATTATGGGGCCAGGCAGGTAATTTACCTAGAAGAAACAGTCTGTGTAAGTACAGGCATATATCTCACAGGATAATATATGCCCTATAAATAAAGAAAAAAAGTGACTTGGATGGTTCTCATTGGTGGGTTGGGGTCTAGAGGGAGGGAAGATCAGTGGAGCCAGATATTCTAATTTTTCAAGAAAAAAAACAAGAATTTGGTTTTTTTTACATTTAAAAAATTTTTATATATTCTAATTAGCTATACATGATAGTAGAATGCATTTTGACACATCATATATAAACAGAGTATAACTTCTCATTCTTCTGGTTGTACATGATATAAAGTTGCATAGATTGTGTAATCATATATGCACATACAGTTATAATGTCCAATTCATTCTACCATCATTTCTGCCTCCCTCCACTCCCTTCAGTCCCCTCTGTCTAATCCAAAATACCTCTATTCTTCCCTAGCCCCCATTATGAATTAACATCCATATATCAGAGAAAACATCAAGAATTAGATTTTACATAAAATTTTATATGTTTAAAAATATTAACCAGCAATTCATAATTTAAAATAAATACAGTGAAAGTCAAACAGAACAAATCTATAGGCTAAATTAGCTCCATAGGACCCAGTATGCAATCAATCACTAGTCATCTGAATTCCTTATTGTATATATCTTTTGGAAACTTAGGCCCAGATAATGGAAATGACTTGCTTTCTCATGCAGGGAATTAGTGAAAAAGCCAGGACCTGAATCCAAGTCTTTAAGTGTTACAAAAGATAGTTGATTTAAGTCTTTGTCTAAAAATTGTGATGTGTGCACCCACTGGTACCTTTTCTGTTATTTATTTTTTCCTGTTAATGGACCATACATTATTGTTTATTGGTAGAGTTTGTAATTTTTAGTTGAATTAGAGCATTTTGAATATAATAGCGTGAGAACTCTAGAATCAGTTTTTCTTCTTTCCCCAATGCTTGCTGTTGTTGATTGCTGAGCTGCAGTTATCCATGTGTTTAGTGACTTTTCCAAACTGCATTTGGAAAGACCATATACTTTATCACATATGTTCCCTGAAGACTTTGTTCTGTTATCTCTATGGTCATCCAATGACCTGACAAATTTCCTTAAACAATTGGAGCTAATAAGAGAAAAATAATACTAATTTTCTGGTCTATGTAGCTTGACTTTGAACTGGGATACTCCTTCAGTGTTATGTCAGTCCATCCACAGCTATGCCTTAGCATTTTCTTCCTACTTATATGGAGCCTATAAATCTTCTAGAAATGCAAGCCTATGGTACAGTACTTAGTTCTTTCTGAGCATGCATCTGATCCTAGGCATGCACTGACTTCTCCATTAACTGCGATGGCCCTTTGGTGTCTTTATTAACCTAAGATAATTTCCTTCTCAGCCTCTTCTTCACTGTTCCATTGAGTCTGTTTGCTGCTTGCCCTATCACCATCCCTTGCCCCAGGTGACCACAGGTGGTATATGTCTTTAAATCTTTCTATAAAGGCAGACATAGTATGGAAAGCCACTCCAGCCCAAGATCAGCCTCTTTGCCAGTCCGGAAAGGCTAAAAAGGTTAAAATGCGCAATCACGATATCTTACCAGGAACGAAAGTGACTGTTCCCTCAGCCACTGGAAAATAGAGAACAATAGGAAGACGAATGAAATGCCTCAGTGCTCTCTTATAAAACTTTTCTGCCCTTTCCTGCATTAAGCAGTGTTATATTCCAGAGTTGTAAAAAAGTAAAGGAACTTATTCTCTTTGTACCCTGCTCTGTCACTTTTAATGATATTGTCCCCTCCTAAATAATACGGGGCTTCTGGGCTATAGCACAATCAGAAAAGTACAGGCCTAGGCTGCTAAAAACATTTAATATTTGAGGACTTACCTTTCATTCCAGAGTATAGCATCAATGTTTTTGCTTTCTTGGGATGCAGGTAAATATGCAAGCCCTTGTGTATCTATTCAAGCTTCAAGCCTTACCCTCAATGTAGAAAGCCCTGCTGTTAATCCTAGGGGTGATATATAATAGGCTCTATGATTTAAGTCTGATAATAGCAAGGAGTGTCTTTCTCCCTGGATTGAAGATATTTCTCTCCCCTATACTAGAATTTCAAATAGCATCGTTAGCACTTATTTGCATTTGTATGATCCATCTTAATAGTTTGTCACTATGCACATGCTTTGGGTTGAATTATCTAGTGCATCTTTTGGCTAATTGGAGGTAATATTTCAAAAAATACAAGGTCCTCTCCAGCTCATAGACAACCTTAAATGTAGTTTGCTCAAGACCCAAGTGATTCCTTCAAATTCAGATACAATGAGTCACCCTGTGGACCTCTCATAGAAGCCTCAACTTGAAAACAACCTTGAGATTCACGTAGATCATTCTGCAATCTCCAGTCATGATCATTTCTAAATCACTCTAACTTTTTTGAGAAGACCAGCATCTGTTAACAAAGCCCAAACTACTTCCTTGTTTGAGTATTAATACTATATTTAAGCCAGTTTTTTGAAACATATGGCTTTTGTACTAGGAAGATGATGTTTAAGAACTGGAAACATTAAAAGTGACTCTAAATTGTTCTCTGATTCACTATCTTTAATTTGTTTCTTCACATTAGACTCTAGACACCATGCTGTGTTTGGAGAGATATCAAAGTATTTAGAGGGAAGCTAGGGATGTTGTTTTATGTAACAGAACATCTAAGATGGCATCATGCCAAGCTCCTCCTCCTTGATCCTGCTATATAGTTGATCCTGGAAAAGACAAAACAAAGCCTGCTGCAGGTACATGTGATTTCCTTAAAGGTAAAAATAGGGGCTTTCTCAACTTATAAATAGTCTGTTTCATTTTGATCTTTTCTCCTTTGCTGAAAGTAAAAGAAAAAGACAATACAGCTATATAAGGAAAAATCCATTTGGGGTAGCTGAGGCCTGGAGTTTCTTGTTTAAAAAATCATTGAAGAAATTTAAAGGATCTAGGCTTCTATCTTCATGCCCCTCTTTCTCTTCTACCATCACTACCTCACAAGGACTTCCCCTTATCTTTGTGTATTACTTGACATATCATATATTATAGAATCCTTTCATTATGACGTTTCCCATCCCAATTACAGATAATAAATGAGGGAAGTATTGTTCAGGATGGACTATGACCCACCTAAGGTCCTGTAGGTGGTTAGATTTAAAGAACATTTCCAATCTCTGTTGTTTGTGGAAGATCTTAAAAGTCATCTGATTTTTTCCTCTTGTTGATATTTGAATGCCCCTTAAAATAGTCTTGCTTTCCAAGCTGTTCAGTCTCTGATGTTACATGTTTACTGACAGGTAGCTCTGTACCTCTTCTGGCCACTGGTTTTGGTTTACGGGTAGGTCTGAGAGACTTTGTCTTTATGTTTAACTGAAATCTTTCTTTTGAGAGCTTATACTCATCAGTGGGTATAAATGATTAAGACTTTGGCTCTGGACATGGTCTTTCTGAATTAAAATCAGAACCTTCTCCTTTATTGGCAAAGTGGCCATGGATAGAACACTTGTGCTTTCTGTGTTTCACTGATCTTATTTGTGTCATTTGATGATATACTAGTACCTATCTCATTAAGTTGTTGTGAGAATTACATGGGATTATGCAAAATACTGCTGATAGTGGGGTCTGACATATGAGAAGCAGTCATTAATAATACTGATGGTATTTGCAGCAAACATGAATGTTAATGGAAGAGTACTTATTTCCCCTTGCTTACTCCATCCAGCCTCTTGGGAATGTACTTAGTCCCTACTCTGTTGGCAGCCCTTCAGAGGTCCAAAGTCTGAGATTACATCTAACAAGCCTCTCCTGTCCTCCAGGTTTCTGGGCTTTTATCTTTTATTCATCATCTGGATGAGTCATTCACTCTGTATCAGCTTCTCACTGTTCCCACATGTATGGGGAACAGCCTTATAGCCTTCTGGGTATGTAAGGTTTATGTTCTATGCCATTTAGTAACTTGTATGAGGACACAGGCCACATGGAACCCAGGACCTACTGATAGTGTCAGGTTTTAAGATTAATAGGAATGGTATTGCAACTGATGAGTCTGTTGAGCCTGTACTTGGACATTTTGCTTTCATGGCTTCTCTGGTATCTATCAAGAATCATAATATTGTTACTGGAGTGGCACTTCAGCATGTATCCTTCCTTTATAAGCAAATAAATGGTAGAACACTGTACTATGCATTGGAGGCCAAGAATGGATTGGAAAACATCTTTTGTAAGATGTATTGGGGAAAAGAAACATAATAATAGAGCTGTAAATCCTCCCCGTTGGTCCAGCTCATTACTTGTTTGACAAGCTTATTGACATAGTAACGTTACTGACATTGCTGCTCAGTGTAATTGAGCCTCAGGGCCATGTGTAGAGCAGACTCATGCCTACATTCAATTATATATTGGGTAAATATTGGTCACTCATTTTTTATTTGTTCTTTTAGATACATATAACAATAGAATGTATTTTGGCATATTATACATACATGGAATATAACTTATTCTAATTAGGATCCTATTCTGTGGTTGTACATAATATGGCTTTTCACTAGTAGTGTATTCATATATGAACATAGGAAAGTTATGTCTGATTCATGCTACTATCTTACCTATTCCTGTCCCCACCTCCTTCCCTTCATTCCCCTTTGTCTAATCCACTGAAATTCTGTTCTCTGACACCTCTTGTTTTGTGTTAGCATGTGTGTATCAGAGAGAGCATTTGAACTTTGTTTTTTTGGGATTGGCTTATTTGAATTACCATGATAGTCTCCAGATCCATCCATTTACTGGCAAAAATCATAAAGTCATTTTTATGGTTGACTAATATTTCAATGTGTATATATACCACATTTTCTTTATCCATTAATCTGTTGGAGGACACCTAGATTGGTTCCATAGCTTAGTTTTTGTAAATTGAGCCACTATAAACATTGATATGGCTGCATCACTGTATTTTGTTGATTTTATGTCTATAAACTGAGGAGTGGGATAACTGAGTTAAACAGTGGTTCCAAAGTTTTCTGAGGAATCTCCATACTGCTTTCCAGGGTAGTTGTACCATTTTGCCATCCCACCAGCAATATATGAGCGTTCCCTTTCCCCACATCCTTGCCAAGATTTATCATTACTTGTATTCTTGCTAATTGCCATTCTGACTGGAATGAGATGGAATCTCAGTGTAATTTTAATTTGCATTCCTCTGACTACTAGAGACGTTGAACATTTTTTCATATATTTGTTGACCATTGGTATTTGTTCTTCTGTGAACTGCCTGTTCAGTTCCTTTGCCCATTTAATGATTGGGTTGCTATTTTTTTGGTGTTATTTGAGTTCTTTACATTTCCTAGAGATTAATGCTTTATCTGAGGTACAGGTGGCAAAGATTTTTTTTCCATTCTGTAGTCTTTCTCTTCATATTCTTGATTGTTTCCTTTGCTATGAAGATTTTTAGTTTGATACCATCCCATTTATTGATTCTTAATTTTACTTTTTGTGCTTTAGGAATCTTGTTGAGGAAGTCATTTCCTAAGCTGATATTGATGGAGTATTAGTCTTACATTTTCTTTTAGTATGTGCAGGGTCTTTGGTCTAATGCCTACTCTTTAACAAATTATTTATATTTTTTATATATATCAAAATATATCATTTATAGATATTTTTATTTGTTGATGGACCTTTATTTTATTCATTTATTTATATGTGGTGCCCAGTACCTCACACATGCTAGGCAAGCACTCTACCAGTGAGCCACAACAGTAACCCTAATGCCTAATGCCTAAGGACACATTTAATAAAGCTCTTTCTTTTGTGACAGGGCCAGTATCAACTGTGAAATTACAGTGAGTTAAACTTGAGTTGTGGGCAAGTCCCCGAAGTTCACCTTTTCATGTGGGTTGAGATGGGGGAGCCCATGGAGTCAGTTAGAACCCTCCCAACTGTAAATATTGTTAGAAATTCCAGTAGATAGAGTGTTGCATCAATAGGCAGCAGACACGTGGCATTGTTGTCATGGCAAGTAGTTGGTACTAGTGAATACAACATGAAGTTGTTAGGTGTAATTTAATAAGGAAGTCATGTACAGTGACTAGGAATCCAGAATCAGGCAGTTTGTGTAAAAATAGTTTCCAAAACTGTAGGATAAAGGGCCTAGGTATAAATTGATTCATCCAACAGGTGATCTTCATTTGAATACTGAGGAGGTACAGAAGCATTTAGACCATTCTTCAAGAGTCTAAGTATTGAATTGGGAACTTATATAGAAGGGAGGTGACTTCCTAAGCACTGTGATTTTGTTTGTGTGTGTGTGGCACTGAGTATTGAACTCAGGGCCTCACATATGCTAGGCAAGTGTTCTACCACTGAGCTGTGTTTCTAACTTTTTTAAGATAGGATTTTGCTAAGTTGTCGAGTCTGGTCTAAAACTTGCAATCCTCAGCCTCCTGAGTAGCTGGGATTGTAGGCATGTGCCACCACTTCTGGCAGCTCTGTGATTTTAGTGAAATTATTTCCTTTAGCCTGGTCTGTTTTCTCCCTTAAAAATGGAGGAATTAGACCAGATAAACTCCAAGAAACTTTCTAACCATACTCCATAATCTTGTTTTATTTTTAATTTTTAGGTAAGATAAGCATATGTTTTACCATTTCAACCATTTAAAAATATACAATGTAGTATATTCACAATGTGGTGCAACCATCACCTCTATCTTATTATGGAGCTTCTTTTTTGTGACCCCAAAAAGGAATTCCATAACCATTATCAGTCATTCTCCATTACTCCCTTCTCCTAGGCACTGGACCCCATATGCTTTGCAGAAGTTTGGAAGGCGAGGATTGTTAAGGAAAGGGGTGTGCTTCAGTAGGAGTTGAGGTTGGAAGGAGCAATGACTCAAGTAGCCTTAAAAGAATACCTCAGCATGGGTAGGGAATACCCTTAAGAAGGATCAAGCCATATTTGGGTCACTTGTAGAGTTCTGCAGATCAGATAGTGAGTGAAACACTGTGAACTTACCTATGGTAATAGGTGGCATAGCAAAAACCAGATGCCCTAGGTTATTATTATCCTGAATTGGCACCATTTGGCCCTAGAAACATAAGGCAACATCTAATAAAAAAATGCCTTCTCTATTCTGAGAAGGGCTTGAGAAAGTACTTTTTATAATTGCTTTCATAATTTTCCCAAATTCTCATGCTCCAAATGCCACCTCCTTTGGAGCAAAGCTTTAAATCCTCATCCCTGGAAAAGTGACACTTACATTGTCAGTGATGTCTTCACCCCTTGACAAAGTTTCCTAAGGTGAGAACTCAAGGTCTGACTCCAAAGGCAGTGCTTTTCCAGGTTACCATCCTGAAGTGTTTTTTATTTTGTTTTGTTTAACTTCTGAATGCCAAAAAATTGCAAGCTTTTTGGGATATGAGTAACTCAGGTCACCCTGATGTCAGCATCCTCCCTTATTGTGACATTCATCATGAAAGCAGGAGGAGTAGGACTTTGTACTTCTATATCTAGATAAGTTACATAGAAGCCTTCTTTTTCTTTTAACTCAAACAGAAAGCAAACCAAAACAATGTAGAAGAAATGAACTTCTAAAGGTCCTGTCAGAGTACCCCTTTGGTGACTACTAGTAAACATATACTATCAAGTTTCTAAGCAGGATAGGCCCATGAAAACCAACAAAAGTAGAATACTTAGGGGTAACGTCAAATATAGTTCATCTTAGAGTCATGTAGTTTTCTTCACTGGGGGAAAAAATAAAAACTCTCTTCTGTAAAGGTTTTCCTTATACCCTAACTCACCCCATTTCATTTTGAACTCTTACCTTAGGAAGTCTTGTCATGGAGAGGAGACATTAACATCCCCATTCCAGGCTATATAGTCTCCCTTTGATTGTGGGAGTAGGGGCATGCTTAGAGTCTGGCTGTGAAGGAGACATTTGGAGTGTGAGAAATTTGGGGAAATTATGAGAACAATTATAAAAGTGCTTCCTAAAACCATTGTGTCAGGGAAAAAATGCCCCTAGAAAGGGGCAGGTATTCTCAGACATTGATGGTGTCAGCCTAAGGATAATGAAAAGAACTAATGGTTGAGTCTATGCCAGGAACTATTTTACATGTATTAACTTATTTAATTCCCATAACACCCATAAAGTAGGGTGATATTATTCTGTTGCATAGAAGAGGAACCTGAGGAGCAGAAAAGTTAAGTAAATCATTCTGTGCTATATAGCAAGGCAGTTGTAGAGTTAATAATATTTGGCCTGGCGCAGTGTCACACACCTGTAATCCCAGAATCTCTGGAGGCTGAGGGAGGGGGGATCACAAATTCAAAGCCAGCCTCAGCAAAAGTGAGGCACTAAGCAACTCAGTGTAACCCTATCTCTAAATAGGGCTGGGGATGTGGCTTAGTGTTCAAGTCCCCTCATAACCCCCCCAATTTTTTGTACCCAGGATCCCAAGTCTGTGCCATTTACCTCTGTCACAGATTGTCTCTTCTAATTTTGACCTTCAAGTCTGGAGTTCTTGCTTCAGTTCTGACTGCTGTCTGTTTTCTGTGAGGCATCTCCTTCTCTGGCCTTAGTTTTCTCATCTGGGAAATGGGAATAATAAGTCTGGCTTTACCTACCTTGCATGAATGCTTTAAAGTACAAGTAAGAGAGTTTGTAGAAAGGGGCTATTCTATGACAAGGTTTTCAGGGAAGCCAGGGACAAAAGAATGATAGAAATGAGTAGAGAAGACCTTCTTGGAGTGGGAGTAGTGTTCATACATTAGAAGAATACAAGGATGTAGAGGTGGCAATAAACGGGATGTGTTAGAATGAATGGAAAATGTAGCTTGGCTGAGGTCATGGGTGTGTGTTGAGTTGCAGTGGAACTCTGATGTGTTTATGGAGAGCCATGAATTCAAAGATAAGATATTCTCGTTGGTATTTTCTTTCATCTCCTCCCATTTCCCTCTCTTTTCATCTGTTATATAACCAAAATCTTCATTGCTGTTGTTAAAGCTCATTACTTCATTATGTCTGTGCTGGAAAGAGAGAACAATTTGTTAGTAGCCTCCTTATGATGATCTTTCATGAATTAGTGATAGTTATTAAACTTTCCCTTGAGGGGCCAAGGAATGGCTTTGTGCTTGACTGTACACACCATGTTGATTATCTTTGTGCCAGGCAGGAATGATAAATGCTTCCTGGCATGCATTTTCAGGACTCTCTAAGCATTCCTGTTCCTCCTAGAAACTGGGATTGGAGCTCTAAAACAGGTTAGTGTGTATGTGTGTGTAAGAATGAAAGCTGTGCCTTCAGCCAACCAGGGTCTTTCAGTCCCCCATCTACCTTTACATCCAAAAGTTGCTGATGATTTACTGTGGTAGAAGAGAAAAGGCATTTTGATGACCTTTGTTATAGGAGAGTCCATGTTCCCTCTAGTCCCAGTTCCTTTATCTGTGTTTTGCCGTTTTTCTGTATTTGCTCAGTTTTTAGACTGATGCTTTCATTCAACCAGAAGCAGAACAGAGGGCTTTGCTTATGATTAGAATTATCTAAAAAGGAAAGACCTACATTGGGAGACAGTAATCTTCTCATCACTGGTTGTGTTCAAACCATTGGGTTGGGAAGATGTTGGCAGGGGATGTTGTTGAGGAAGTTTATGTATTGATTGGAGGACAGAGGTTGGTTTAGACTAACTGACCTCCCATTTCCTTGTAACTCTTATTTCCCAGCACTTTCTCAGCGAATAGCTCACTTATCCCTCCTCTCTGGCTGGCTAGATCTGGCCTCTAAAAATATCAAGGTGAGATTTAGACAATATTGCTCATCCATTCTCTTCTTCAAACTGTCACATTACTAGAGCCAGGGATAGATTAGCTTTCTAAGACACTCTCAGAGCCTTTATTGAACTTATGAGCTACCAGATGAATGTTATGACATGTCTCCTTTTAGAACTACCTATTTGTTTGGAAGGAGGTACTACTAAAGATGTTGATGAACATATACCCAGGGCTGAGTGAGCATTAGTTTAACATATGGAACAGTGGCAAGTCTACTGTTGTAGAAATGTAGGTAAATAAATTCTTGGATTTTTTTGCATATAAAATTTATAACCATGCTTTCCTCAGGAGGAAAAAAAACTGTAGGTAAGATGGGGAGTTGTCCAAGGGAAAATTATACTTTCTCTAGACTATTTTAAATTTTTATGTTTCTATTTATAGAGTTATGATTCACATGCCATAAAATCTGCTGTTTGAAAACTTACCATTTAGTAGGTTGTAGTATTTTTGCCAGGTTGTGCAGTTTTCACCACTACCTAATTTCAAAATATTTTATTTTTATTTACTTTTTTACCTGTAAACATTTTATGTTTAAAATCTAGGTCTTATTAATTAATTCATTTTTAATTGGGACATAATGTTTTTATATCTTCAATAGGGTACATTATACTAATTCAGTATATATATACAATATAATAATCAAATCAGGGTAGTAAGCATTGGCATCATAATCATTTTTATGTTGGGAATTTCATACTCTTCTATTCATTTTGAAATATATCATAGATTATTTTAACCTGTAGATACCATACTATGCTAAAGAAGAACAAGAAGTGATTCTTCCACTGTTTTAGTGCCCCTTAGTGAACTTCTTTCCATCCTCCATCCCTCTGTTTTTCCCAAACTCCCGCATTCATTATTCCATTCTGTTCTTCTACAAGATTGTCTTTTTAGTTTCCACAAATGAATGAGAACATGTAATATTTATCTTTATGACTCTGGCTTATTTCATTTAGCATAATGACCTCCAGTTCCACCACATTCCTGCAAATAATAGGATAACATTCTCATTTATTGGTAATAATACTTAATTGTGTGTGTGTATATATATATGTATATATATATATATATTTATACACCACATTTTCTCTATTCATCTACTGAAGGATGTCTGGGTTGATTTCATATTTTAGCTATCATAAATACTGCTACAATAAAGATGGAAAGACAAGTGCCTTTTTAATATAATGACATCATCTACTTTGGATATGTAGCCAGAAAACGTTTATTTCATTAACAATTATTTATTTTTAATAGAGAAAAAAATGTATATATTTTGAGATATAGTGTGATACATGCACACACACATACACACATGCACACTGTCCTTAATTATTTCACCATAGTACATTATTTCACAGATTTTTTATCATTTTTTGTGGGGAGAACATTTCAAATCTATGCTTAGTAATTTTCACTAAATATTAGTATTAATTATAGTCAACATACTGTACAAAAATTCTTTATTATTATTATTATTATTAGCTACCAAGGATTGAACCCAGAAGTACTTAACCACTGAGCAACATCCCAGCCTTTTTTTATATTTTATTTAGTGACAGGGTCTTGCTGATTTGCTTAGGTCCTTGCTAAGCTGCTGAGGCTGGCTTTGAACTCACAATCCTCCTTTCTTCAGCTTCCTGAGCTGTTTGGATTACAGGTATGCACCACCATGCCTAGCTCTATTATTCTCAACTAGATTGAGCTTTGTACCCTTTGATTAAAATTTCCCCATTCTCCCTCATCTAAGCCTCTGGAAACTACTAATATACATTCTGCCTTTAGATTTGTGTATTCTGGACATTTCCTATCAATGGAATCATACATTATTTATGGCCTTTTTTCTCTGGCTTATTTACTCAGCATAATGTTTTAGAGGTTCATCCATGTTATAGCATATATTAGTATTTCATTCCTTCACATTGCTGTATAATATTCTTTTGTAAAGATAAACCACATTTTTGTTTACCAATTTATCAATTGATAAACAGTTGGGTTATTTGTACTTTTATTAATAGTGCTATGAATATTCAAGTACAAGTTTCAGTGGGAACCTGTGTTTTTATTTCTCTTGAGTATTTACCTAGGAGTGGAAATGCTGGGTTATATGATAATGATATGTTGAACTTGTTAAGGAACTGCCAAAATGTTTTTGAGTGACTATGCCATTTCTTATTCCTATCAACAGTGCATGAGGATTCCAGATTTTTTATATCCTCTTCAACACATAATTGGCCTTTTGTTAGTCATTATTATAGGCATTCTAGTGTGAAGAGATTTTGATTTGTATTTTCCTGATGGCCAGTGATATTAATTTTTTTATGTGTTTATTGGCCATTTGTATATCTTCTTTGGAGAAATGTCTACTGAAATGCTCTGCCATTTTTAAAGTAGGTTCAAGACAGCCCACATAATAGGAGAAAATATTTGCATATCACATATCTGATAAGGATCTAGTATGCAGAATATATGGAACTCATCAGACATATACAAATATTTCCTTACATGGGTTGTATTTTTTCTTTCTTCTTTTTTTGGGGGAGATTAATTGGGGATTGATCCCAGGGGTGGTTTACCAATGACCTACATACCTAGTCTTGTTTTATTTATGCATTTTTAAATTTTGAGACAGAGTCTTACTAAGTTGTTGAGGATCTTGTTCAATTGCTCAGGCTAACCTCAAACTTGAGATCCTCCTAGCTCAGCCTCCCCAGTAACTAAGATTACAGGTATTCACCACTGCACACAGCTGTCTTTTTACTGTCTTGATAGTATTCATTGTAGTGCATATTTTTTAAAAAATATGATGAAGTCCAATTTATTTTCACTTGGTTGTTTATGTTTTAGATGTCATATCTAAGACACTGTTGCCTAACTCTGAAATCTCAAAGATTCTCCTTGATTTTTTTTTGTTACCTCTACATTCAGACCCTTCAGCATTTTAGTTAAGTTTTGTACATAGTCTGAGGTAGGGATTCATGTTTATTCTTTTGCATGTGGGATTCCCAGTTTTTCCAACAGCATTTATTGAAAATACTAAACATTCCCTCCTAAATTATCTTGGCCATTTTGACAAAAATCAATTCAGTACAAATGTGAGGTCTATCACAATATGTCAGGGAGCAGGAGAAGGGAATGTTCACCAGATTGGACAGGGCAGAGTAGGGGGAAGGGAGAGGGAATGGGAATGGGAAAGACAGTAGAATAAATCAGACATAACCTTCCTATATGAATACATAACCAGTGTAACTCCATATCATGAACAACTAAAAGAATGGGAAGTTATACTTCATGTATGTATAATATGTGAAAATACATTATACTGTCATATGTAACTAAAAAGAAAACAATTTTTAAAAAATTTGGGATCTACTTTTGGTATCTCAATTCTATTCCATTAACCTTTATGTTTATTCTTATGCCAGCACCACATTCCTCTGGTTACTATAGATGTGTATTAACATTTGAAAGCTAGAAGGGTGAACCGTCCAACTTCATTCTTTTTTACAATTGTTTTATTCTGCATCTCTTGAGTTTTAATATGAATTTTAAAGTCAGTGTGTCAATTTATATAAAGAAACCAGCTGAGAGATTTTGATAGGGATTGTGCTGAGTCTGAATCAATTTGGGGAGTATTACCATCTTAGCAATATTTTGTTCTATGAAAATGAGAAATATTTCTATTTAGTTAGATCATGTTTACTTTCTTTCAGCAAAGTTTTGCTGTTTTCAGTGTATGTCTTACAATTCTTTTATTAATTTATTCCTGAGTATTTTTTCTCTGATACTCTCTAAATGTAATTGCTTTCTGAATTTCAGTCTCAGACTACTGACTGTTAATTTATGGGAATATAGTTGATTTAGTTTACTGGTCTTACATCCTACAATATTACTGAACTCACTTATTAGTTAAACCAGGGTTTTTTTTTTTGGTAGACCCTTAGAATTTTCTATATATAAGATCATATAATCTTTGACAGGAAATTGTTTTACTTTTTCTGCCAAATATTTTTTTTATTTGTCCTAATTAGTTATGCATGACATTATGATGCATTTTGACACATCATAAATGGAATGCAGCTTCTTATTCTTCTGGTTGTACATGATGTAGAATCACACTGATCGTGTAATTATATGTTCACGTAGGGTAATAATTTCTGATTCATTCTACTATTCTTCCTACCCACATACCTCCTTCCTCCCTTCACTCCCCTCTGTCTAATCCAAAGTACTTCTTTAGTACTTGGCCAAACCCTATTGTGAATTAGCATCCACATATCGGGAAAGCCTTCAGTCCTTGCTTCTTTGGGATTGGCTTATTTCACTTAGCATTATGTTCTCCAGCTCCATCCATTTACCAGCAATTGCCATAATGTCATTCTTCTTTGAGGCTAAGTAATATTCTGTTTTGTATATTTGCGTTATCCATTCATCTGTTGAAGGGCACCTAGGATGGTTCCATAGTTTAACTATTGTGAGTTGAGTTGCTATAAACATTGATGTGGCTGTGTCACTGCAGTATGTTGATTTTAAGTCCTTGGGTATAAACCAAGGAGTAGGATAACTGGGTCAAATTGTGGTTCCATTCCAAGTTTTCTGAGGAATCTCCATACTGCTTTCCATAATGGTTTCACCAATTTGCATTCCCACCAGCAATGTATGAGTGTAACTTTTCCCCTACATCCTCGCCAACCTTTATTGTTGTTTGTATTCTTGATAATTGCCATTCTGACTCGAGTGAGATGGAATTTCAGTCACATTTCAGTTTGCATTTCTCTAATTGCTAGAGATGTTGAACATTTTTTTATGTACTTGTTGACCATTCATATTTCTTTTTATGTGAAGTGTCTGTTCAGTTCCATTGACCATTTATTGATTGGGTTATTTGGTGCTCTGGTGGTGAGTTTTTTGAGTTCTTTATATATCTTAGAGATTAGTGCCCTGTCTGAGGTGCATATGGTAAAGGTTTTCTTCCCATTCTGTAGGCTCTCTCTTCACATTATTGTTTCCTTTGCTGAAAAGAAGCTTTTTAGTTTGAATCCATCCCATTTATTGATTCTTTTAAAAATATTTTAGTTGTAGATGGACACAATACCTTCATTTAATTAATTAATTTATTTATTTTTATGTGGTGATAAAGATTGAACCCAGTGCCCCACATGTGCTCTACCACTGGGCCACAAACCCAGCCCCCATTTTATTGATTATTGATTTTATTTCTTGTGCTTTAGGAGTCTTTTTGTCTGCCCAGTTTTCAATGCCTTTTCTTTACTTCTCCTGTCTGGTTGCCCTGGCTAGAACCCCCAGTACAATGTTGAATAGAAATGATTAAAGCAGATATTCTTGTCTTGTTCTTCATTGTATATGATGAAAGCATTCATTTTTTCACCATTAGGTATGACTTTATGGTTTTTCATAAATGTCTAGTGCATTAGGTAAAGTGCCCTGGGTTCAATCCCTCCTGATAAAATAATAATAACAACAATAATAATCAAAGAAAGAAAAATAGAAGGTTCAACTAAGTGGGCACATTGAAGATATGGGTGTGTCAGTAAATTCCAATATTGTTTTAGAAAGTTATGGGTATGTTGCTAACTCCTTGGCAATCTGTGGGCATCAACTTCTTCATCAGGAAGGTGAAAGTTGGTTCATTGTTGCTGAAGTAGTTGAAAGCCTCTGGAAGATATCATTTGCTTGTCCCAGCATTGTGTTAAAGGATATAAACGGGATTATTGTAAGATTTGAATGTCAAGATGAGGGATTTGGACTTGATTCATAATCAGTGGGAAGCTAATGAAAATTTGGGGGCATAAGAATAGTTAATCAAAGTGAAAGTCAAGGAAATTGGTTTGATAATGGCATGTGGGAGGGATTATCCAGGTACTTATCCAGATATAAAGAGATGAAGGCAATGCCAGTGGTAATGGAAAAATGAGAGACCAGAGATTGTCTCTGATTTGGAAAGCACACCTTGGTTCTGAAAGATGGAGGAGTTGGTTTTCTTACCCATGTCTCACTCACAGTTAGTGCTAGTTAGGCACAGAAATGGTCCCATGTAGTTATTTGTTACATTGAACTACATTTCTCCAGCCCACTTTAGTGTTCAATTAAGGCCAGGGGGGAAAGAGCTTTTTAGTCCTCCAAAAGGGTTTCTGGAAAAGCTTTCCACCCTGGCAGGTTTTGAACATTGCCCTTCTTACTAATAATCAACAGCCTATGGATTTTTATTGTAGCATCATTGAATAACACTTGTGGAAAGGTACACATTAGCCTGCATAGGTCATTGTGCAGGTTGATATGACATTCTGGGCTGAAATTCCATGCAGGGAAGATAAACTTATAGGATCACCTATTTCTCTGCACTCTGACATGCAAGTGTACTAGGGCCTTCATCTACACAGAACAGGGAAACTCACAAGAGCAGGGACTTAGGGGTTAGCCCAAAAAGTCTTATCATTAGGCCCAGGGTTCATGACCATGAGTTCAGGAACATAATATTTTGTGCCTTGCTGAGCATCTTTTTCTAGGATAGGAAATCGTGTCTCTCCAAAGTAAGATCCACAAAGGACAATGGTTGGTTTGTTTTGTTTGCTACTCTATCCATGGTATCTGGCCTATGGTAGGCATTGATATAGATTTATTGAATAAATGAATGAATCTGTCAGTATTTTTTTTTTGATGAAAGCAGGATCTTAACCTAAGGAATGGACTTCTGGGGTTGTTGAAATGGAGTAAAGATGTCTCTTCAGCCTGCCACCAAGTCCTTTAGTTCTACTCAGAAAGGAACTTACTCACTAAATTCTATGTAAAGGATCTGCATCTATTTGGAATGCAGTTTCCTTCCTTGTCTTTCAATTATTTGGAACTACAATGCCATGATGAATGGCCTAAATCTTAATTTGGTTTTGTTTCTGCTCTCATATTCTGTACTCCTTCCTGCTGGAACTATTCTAAATATTTCATCTTATTTCAGCCATCCAAAAGCCAATGTTTTGACTTGAATTTGTCTTAAACTCTAGAGAAGAAAAGAAATGATTATTGTATCTTAAAGGTCTATCAATGGGGGCTTAGCTTGCTCTGTGAGAAGTAGAGCAAGCTAGTAGATTGTTTGAGGGTGAGGTTTTCATCACTGTAAATAGAAAATCATGCATATAAGGTGTTTACTTTGGTGCCTTGGAATCACCTTTTGATCAGGTCTGATCCTTTGAATAATCTCCCTCCTATTGCCTTTCAATTGTATTAAAGGGTAGATATTAATATATTGAAGGCACATAACTGACCTTTTTTTTTTTTTGGTGCTGGGGATTGAATCCAGGGCCTTGTGCTTACAGGGTAGGCACTCTACCAACTGAGCTACATCCCCAAGCCCCATAACTGACCTTTTGGAAAAGATTTCCAATAAAGAATTCAAGGAAGATGATAGTTTCTGGGTGAGATAAATTTTGTACATTTGACTATGCCAGATTTATTAAAACAGAGTGATCTCTACTTGCTTTCGCCTATAGCAAATAAATGGAATATATGCTAATGACAACTCTAGATTTACTGGATGATAACAATGTTCCCCATCTCCTAGGAAAGAAAGAGAAAGAAGACTACACAGAGTTGGAAAGTAACTACTGTTCGTCTAGCTTCACCTTAAAGCCTTTGTCTTCCTAAAGACACACACTAATAGGCTTTTCAGATGGCAGAAATGGGGAGAAATCTAAATTTTTTGATCTGAGTTTCTTGAGTGAGGGGTGTGGAAAAAATTGGAGAGTGGGAAGGGAAATAGGAATAGTTGATTAACAATGTTGAGATAACTGGCAAACTCCTCAGCTAATTACCCCTAACAAATTTCACCACTATCCCTAGGATACCAACCCTTCTTTTTCTCCCTACCCCAAGTTTCCCCTTTTCTAGGACTGGGGTGAAATAGGTCATCTCTTTGATTCAAGCTAAGTCATCCAAGATCCAGAGACATCTTACCCAGCTTTCCCAAAGGAAGTTTTCCGAGCTTCCCTCCAAATTCATGATTTGAAATAGACAGTCTGTCTTTATCAACTATATCCATTTCTGAGTATCTTAATAATTCTCAACCCACATTGGCTCAAATGCTTTCTATCTTTTTTAATTTTCCCCTTAGGAGTCAGAGGTACAAATTTGCTGGCACAGTGGTTAAGAGCATAGGCTCTAGAATCAGACCACCTGGCTCCTATCCTGGCTTCTCTGCTTCCTAACTGTGTGACTTGAAACTCATTCCTTATCTTCTCTTAGCCACAGTTTCCTCTTCTATGAAATGGTAATAACAATGGTAACTACACAGCAAGACAAGTTTACTAAAAGTTCTTAGCATAGTGGCTGGTGTAAATATTAAGTGCTTAATCAGTGACTATTATTATTAGTTGGTGGGGAAGCATCATGCCATTCCCCATCATGACCTTGAAGGGTTAGAAATATTTGCATGTCCCAGGAATTTTACAGTAAATTTTTATTATTATTTGTATACCCTGTAGTGGAAGTCAACACCAAAACCTTCTTTGTGAGACAACCACCTCAGCATCTAACTTTGATAATCATACTCATAGGCACTTAAATCCTGTGTTTTGACAGTAACCCACCTATGGCACTTAAGATGTATAATCTTTTTCTTTTATTTGATCCTGCCATGTATCTGATGTGCTTCAGTGTGAACAAGTTCTTCCTGCCATCATTTTCCCCTCTTCTGAGACCTTCTTAGCAACGAAGCTACTCAGAGGTGATTTATTCATGCCTGAATCTTCCATTTCACATATAGGTCACCAGAGAACTTGAGAGGATTTGACCCATTCTCAGGGCCAGTTCTGACAATTCTCTTTGCAGGAACCTCTGATTGAAGGCTCTCTGAATTCCTAAAAGTTTTAATTTGTCCTTTTTTCTATTTTACTGGAAAGTCTTCAAAGAAGAGAGGTTAATGAATTATTCTTTTTCTGCTTGCTTCTACAGCTCTGGGTGAACCAGGAGGATGGGGTGGAGGAAGGGCCCAGTGATGTGCAGAATGGGCACCTGGACCCCAACTCAGACTGCCTCTGTCTGGGCCGGCCACTACAGAACCGGGACCAGATGCGGGCCAATGTCATCAATGAGATCATGAGTACTGAGCGTCACTACATCAAGCACCTGAAGGACATTTGTGAGGTAGTCATGGGGGCTACCCATGGGGTGGGGTGGAGAGTACTTCCATGAAGAACTGACAGTCCTCATGGGCTTGCCTATGATGGTCCCAAGATGTTGGAAAGGGCAACTGAATTGGCCTGCCAGATTCTATTCAGTGGGGTCCACAGGTTTTCAGAGGGGTAAAAACAACCTGTATAGGCAAATGGGTGAAACTACTCCCTTAAGGTTCTCAATATTGGTTTCTCTCCTTTTCTCATTCTTACTCATTCATTCATATACACTTTCTCTCCTCCTCCCCCCTCCCCTTCTCCCACGTTCTCCCCCTTTACATTTCTACCCTTCTTTGTCTCCTTCCTTCCTTTATGCTGAATATATACCCTTACCCTTTTAGTTTTAATCCAGTTTCTGCTCCCATGTAAGGGCCTACCCTCACTCATTAAATCAAAACACATATTCCTCCAAGCTAGTAATTTACATTCTAGAATGTGCAACACAGTGCCTGGGGGAGCTTGTTAAGCATGTATATCCCAGCATCCTCACTCTTGGAACCTAACTTGTCAGTTATCTTTCTGTGTTAAGGCATAAGCATCTCTGAGTTTAAAGAGCATCCCTGGTGATGCTGATGCTACTGGTCCTCCTCCCTCACTTGGAGAACATTTATTGGTGTGAGCATAAAGGAACTTGGGGAGAGTAATCTATAAGAGATGAAGGCTAGATGGACAAGGTTCAGTTCCTTCAGTATGTCACTTTGATACATTACCTAACCCGATCCCTTTCATCTTCTTTCTCCTAAGATGAGAGCTTCTTTTTCATATTTTCTTGAGCTCAGTAGAGGCAAGATGGTATTGTCAAACGACATTTTACTAAACAGTTATGAGAAATGGAAAAAACATGTGCTGGACATCAAACCTAGGACTTAGCCCATACCAGGCAATTACTTTACCACTGGGCTAAAATCCCAACCCTGTAGTACTATTTTTTTAAAGAATTAAACACACGCAATGATAGCTTTCCACTTGACCCAGGGAAAAACTCTTGAGTCTTTTTGTCTCTTTCCTTCTAGAGGAGAGATCAGGTCCACTTTCTATCCCCCAGCCTGGGGACCCTTTTGATGACAGTAATACTATAAAATTTTTCAACATTCTTGTTTCTCTAGAGTGCTGCACAATGGGACTTCCTACAATGATGAAAGTATTCTACCTTCTTTCTCCAATATAGTATTACCCAATCATTTCTGACTATTGAGCATTTTTAATGTGGCTGGTGGGACTGAGAAATAGAATTTTAAATTTCATTTAAATGTAATTAACTTAAATTTAACCACAAACTATTGATGGCAACCATATTGGACAGTGCTCTTTCAAAAAGGCCAAAGCCAAGTCCATAGGTAACTTTCTTTACCTATGGACTTTAACTTTCTTTACCTCAACTTATTTTCTTACCTCTCCTTGGAAGGTTAAAGACTATCTTCCCCCTCTTCTTGAGGCAGTAAGGTAGGGGAGGAAAAACAGGGACTCTGGGGACACGGAGTATTGGCTTTTACATCATTAGTCATTAATTAACCCTGTGTCCTTAAAGGCAACCTATTAACTTCTTGGATCTTCAGTTTTCTCATCTCCCATTCAGTCTTTGCACAATTTTTTCTCTGCCTTGAACAGTCCTCCTCCAGATATATACATAGCTACCTTCCTGTGTCCTTTAAGGCCTTACTTAAGTAATACATTCTCATAGAAACTTGCCTGACAATTATATTTATAAACTTGCATTGCCATTCCCTTTTTCCTATTTTATTTTTCTCCATTACTCTATAGCTATAAGATATATATTTTACTTATATATTTTGCTTATTGTCCATCTCCCAACATTATGTAAATTCTGTTCAGGTACAGGGGTTTTCATATCATGATTTACTGAGATATTGCCCCTAATGCAATGCCTGGAACATAGTAGATACTCAATAAGTATTGCTTGAAACCAGAATTAAATATGATTTTTCACATATGTGTGCTACCGTGTCAAAATACATTAATATTATATGCCATTTGATTTTCAAACAGGGCAAAAGTTGTTATTCCTATTTTTGAGATCAACAGTTTGAATGTCTAGGAAGCAAAATTATTTTCTTACAGTTTCCAACCAATGACCCAGTGGGAGTCCTTTAGTCTTAGAAGGATCATCTGTTCCCAACTCTCAAGTATCTTGGCCTCTTTCTAAAGGACACATAATGGAAGTATTTATCTTCCCAGAAGGAGTGCTATAACCTTGCTTTGAGGATTTGCCCAATCCAGCCAACCTAACTGGAAGCTTTCGTTGACCTGTTGGAAACTATCTCCTTGTCCCATATTTCAGCCACAGATATCAAAACAGTTGGAGAAAGGTGCATCTCACTGGGCCAGAGACAGTATTTTAGCCCTGGATTTTGTCACCTCTAAACCAAATCCTGTGAGGAACAAATGATTTATCAAAAAGAATACCAGACTTAGAATTGAGAGGCCCATTTAAGGTTGCATTTGGTCACTGATTGGTTAAGAAGACTCAGGGGAGTCTTCTCCACTATGGATCTTGTCCTCATCTCTAAAATGAGTAGGTTGAAGTTGCTCTCAAAGTGATTACTGGCTCTGCTCTTACTTTTTGTGCTTCTGTAAGACATAAATATGCCATCACTAGAGAAAGCTGTAGTGTTATAGATTTCTTCTGAATTTTCTACTTATTTCTTCTTGGTATCAATGGAGGCACATATTACTCAAGTATGACATTTCTTTTTCTGTGGGTCAAGAAGAGCTCAAAACATTTCTCATTCTTGTATTTGTTGAAGGAAAAATGAGAGACATTGTATTCATTATAGAAAAAAGACACTATTAGAGAATCTTTGTCTCTCTATGTTATTTTATATAAATTTTATATTTTATATATATATATATATACACACACTATTGGAAGACAAATTGCTTTACAAGCATTTAAGTCACAACACTCATTTTATAAATGAGGAAGTTGGAAATAAAATGATTTTTAATGAAAGTTATTCAGCGAAGTCAGTAAAAGATCATTTTGAATGAGTTGACTACCTTCTGATAAATCCAGACAGTAGTATACAAGACCCTCAATTTAACTCTAAATCACCATGACCAATGATTGGTAATATTTCCTCTTGTAACATCAGAACTCATTTCATAATCAGGGAAACTGAGGCACAGGGAAACCAGACTAAAGATGCCTTATAAAGCTGTCTTGTGTGACTCTGTGGGGAAGATGAGCTGTCAGTCATTCTATATGTGTGAAATAAACTCTGTCTTAAAATGCAAGCACAGGAGCTAGTCTACCTTTCCTGATACATCTTCATTTTGAGGATTTTTGTTTGTTTTTTATTTTCAGAATCTCTGCCTCTTTATTGAAGTGATCTTTCACTTCCTGAATTTTCTGTCTGATTTCACTCCTTATACCATCCTTTACTTCACAGATCAGTTTAACTATGTACATTCCTTCTCCTTCTCTGACATTTCTTCCACTGTGGTGTAAATGGGTTCTCTTATTGGAATATCTTGGTTTGTTTGGGGTGATTTGTTCCCTTGCTTTTTCATATTGTTTGTGTATCTACCCATCTAACAATATGGATCTGAGGCAGTAGAGTTTATATCTTGTGGACTTATCATGTCCCTGAAGGTTTCCAGTATCTCACATTTTCTGGATCTTGGGAGCCAGGCCTACTCCCTAAGGATCTTCAGTACCTACCCAGAAGAGCAACATGGGACTCCTAACCATGGGAAAGAAGCCTAGATCAAGCTTTCCTGAGACATCTATATTAATATCTCAAATAATTATTCCTTAAGTATAATCAATTTTATCATGCTATAGTTTCATTTTTACTTGCTATGGTCAAATCTGAGATTTCAAATTTATAAGCTGTTTGGATTTTCTTGGCAATTTGCCTATCCCAGAATTTCCCAATTGTTTCTATATTTTGGCACATGTAGAAAAATATTACATATTGTGTAGTATGTAATATTTCTATAGCATACTGTGGTAGTTAGCCTAAAGTGACCAACTCAGGGTTTTTTTTAACCTACATTAAGCCCTATCCTGTACAGACTACCTGGACATCCCAAACCCTGTTTCTATCATTTCCCTGTACTTCTGTATTATCTCATATCTTTCTTGCTGATTTATAGGAGTACCTTGTATATGCCAAATATTATGTTTTGTCATGTTTACCTGTTGAAGACACCTGTAATTTCAGTGGCTCAGGAGGATGAGGCAGGAAGATTGAACTTTCAAGGTCTGCCTCAGCAATTTATGAGGCCCTAAGCAAATTAGTGAGACCCTGTCTCAAAGAATAAAAAGGACCGGGGATATGACTAGGTGGTTGAGTGCCTCTGAGTTCAATACAATGTAACAAATGAATTCTTCCTGTTATCCTCCTTTTTAAAAAAATGGTTTTATTTTATTTAAAGAAGAGGTTTCCTATCCCACAAAGGAGAGGAAAAGAAAACCATCAGTTTGAACATCCTCCTTTTAAGTTATGTTTTGCCATCATTAGCATGGGAAGAGCTGGTCATTTTGCATTTATTCAATAAACACAGAGCACAAGATATGTCAGGTATGATAAACTCTAAGGATATAGCTCAGAATAAGACAACTATGGTTATTGTTTTTCCATTTTCTTAAATTCATACTCGAGATGATATTTGTTGGTCTCACATCAGTCTTCAGATTTCCAGCCCCCCCCCCAAAAAAAAACCCACAAAACCTAAAAAATCAGACCTGTAAAGGAGCCAATTAAATCTTTTTTGATATCTTCAACTTAGAGATGAACACACTAAGGTGCTCCCTAAAGATTTTCTCATAATATGAATGATCCAGAGGCCCTTTCATCCATCCTTCTTCTCAACAGTCTTTGGAATCATCCCTGTAAATCTTAGGTATGGTTTATATTCCATATCAAGGCACTATTTCTGGACCAATGCACTAGATTTAGACTTCTACATCAGCCCTTGTGGGTTTAAGAACCAAGTGAAATGGATGAGCAACATTCCTTGGCTGTTACCATAGCAATACCAGTGATTCATGCCAATTGTGACTGATTTGATAACACCCACATAATTCTTAACTACTCTGTGGCTTGCCTTCCATTCCATCCTTGCATTACTCCTAGGAGGCACAAGTGAGACTCAGTAAACAGCTCCTCTTGAATTAGTTTATTCCTAATGCCATAGCACCTATTTACTCTTAACCATGGAGATGGGGGTCAGAGAGAACGTTTGAAACATGTCTGATAGTAAAATTCATAAATACCTCTGTTCCCTCTCAGACCTGTCGTAGGCCTTCAGAGGACCCCTGAAACCTATACAAGACAAGCATACTTGACTCTTTCCACTTTCTTAATGGTGTTGATTTTCAGGTCCCTTTATATCCTGCTTATTCCCCTCTGACTGCACACTGTTTTCTCAATGCTCCTCGGAAAAGTGGTGGTGGGAGGCACACTGAATTGATTGGATCTGTCCTGCAGTGGTGTGACTACTTTCCAATTACCTTTATCATTTTTGCCTCTCAATCTAGTTTTTCTTTTCCTTAACATGATATTTGGTTTTTTGTTTGTTTGTTTTTTTGGTTTTTTTGGCAGTCACATTTCATGACCAGTTCATCCTAAACTTACATACCTTCAATGAGAGTGAATGAGAATAGACAAATATTGATTGGTCCCTAAACCAAATCTCTGTTCATTATTGCAGCAGAAAGTTTGATAGTCATCAGGCCAGCCAAAGGAAGGGGATAAAAATAAGGTCAATAATCCAGTGAACTGTTCATATTTCACCTTTGTTTGCCCAGAAGCCAAGGCATTTGGATGTTAAAGAGGTTGAGGGTAACATGGTGGGTTCTCTGAATACTCACATATTCTAATCCTATCCTTTATTCCTTGATAAAGGTAGTTTCTAAATATTGTTTTTAATCCTTTCATCAAGTCATTTGTTTTAAACACCCTTGTGCTGGAGGAAATTTTGATAACACATTGAATCCTCAAGGAAGCATTCTTATAGCTGTATTTCCTTTGTATTCTCTGGAAAAGACTTTTCCTCACATTTTATCATGAAGAAAATTTAAAAACAGCATTACAGGAAGTTTAAAAATAGTACCAAAATCAATCCTACCCACAAAAATAGAACAAAATTTTGCTTTTGTATCATCCTTTCAAATGTGTATAAGTGTGTATGTGTACATATATATTTGAAGTGCTCTAATCATAGGGATCTAACATTTATGTTCTGCTTTTTAATATGATACCATAAATATTCTTTCATGTTTCTACACAGTCTTCCTAATCATTTTACGGCTATGTCATATTCCATTCAGCTACATGTAACGTATTTATAATCTAGCATTAAGGACAGTAGTTGATAAAACATTCCAGGGTGCCACCATCCTGTGAATAGGCACATTCTTCCTAATATGTAGCTTTAATCACAACAAACATAATGTAATAGAAAGAAAACAATTTCCCTATTATTGGCAATGAATGGCATATTTGGAGAATTAGGAAACTGCACTGACATTCTCTTTCACTCTTTTTTCCAGAGACCACTTTCTTCCTTTATATTTCTGTTATATTCCATACCAATATTGAACTCTCACATGATTACTGCGTTTTGGGGATTTTATGATGTTTGGTTCCTTCCTCATGAACTGACTTCCCAGGGAACAAAGAAGTTATCTAGGCTGGACTTTCATTGCAATCACTTACCATTACCTACTGCTTGTCAAGAAGTGATATACTAAATGTGAGATTGTTAATTCCCCCACATCTATACTCTTGGGATTATCTTTTTTTCAAATTTCAGATAAATGATGAATTTTATTTTTAGTATAAACATTGCAAATACAGCATGAGACATTTACATTAAAATTTTACTAAAAATCCCAAGTAATTTTGTTTTTATCAGAAACCCAAATTTACCTGGGCTTCAGCATTTTAATTTGCTCAAACTGTAAGTTATTTTTTTCCCATGGACTTATCTTAGGGAGAAAAAATGGGAGCAGAGATGAGGAAGCCTCTGTCCCCCAGTTCAATGTGGTTATGGTATGCCCACTGCTCTCCCTAATCCATTGTGGCTAAGACACCCTCAAAGGTGGTAGGGTGACACAAAACACATACACCCAGGAAGACACACAGACCATCCCAAACAGATTAGGTCTTAGAAGTTACATATCAAGCAAGGAGGGGCTACAGTTTATTGATTCTCTATTAGTCAAGGAAATCTTTCTAGGAAAGCAGAATTTTGGGAGATTCTTTTAGTAAAGGAAGTAGAGCCAAAAGAGTATTATAGGAATTACAGAGTGTCTTATTCTGATCAAGATATGAAAGAATGCAGGAAATCTTGAGCTTGCCAGTCTATGAGGGTAGAAGCCTTTAGCTAAATAAATGTTAAAACAGGCACAGATTATTAATTTGAAAACTTAAAGTACACTTACTAATTAATGGCTGAATTTGGTGGGTGAGAAGAGAGAGAGAAGTGAGATTTTGAAAGTGGTGGGGTAAAGGAATTGACAGGAGGGATGAGAATCTTCCTGGAGTAATCCCAGATTACCTCATTGGCAGCTGTGTTAGAGGAGACAAAAGAATGGGGGCAGGACCAGATATGGTAAATCAGAGGCTAAATACACTCATTAGGGGCTCAGTGCTTAATAAAGGTATTCAGAAAATTACACTTAGCTTTTAGATGAAACCAAGTGACAATAATTCATTCTCACCTAGAATATTTTTATTTGCTAACAATTTCTAATAAGGGCGTAATCATTGGTTAAGAACCCACAATAGTAGGTTTAGAATAGAAGATCAAATTTCAGTTGTGTTTATTTCCCTCCTTTATAGTGTGCCCTGGATCTCATTATACTGCCTTGGTGCTCACTTACCAAACCAAGAATCCTTTCATCCCTTCTCATTTTGTAATGACTAACTGCATTAATTCATCTGTTTATTCATAAATGTGCCCTAATAATACACTCTTAGACATACCATGGCCAGGTACTCTTGGGCCTGTGGGCTGAGCTCATCCAAAATATGTCTTCAGGCCAAGTACCTTAGATAGCTGAGATATTCACCATAAGAAATGGTTTGGTCTTGTCAACTACTATCCCGTTATTGGAAGTTTTCCTGCCCTGCCCTCCATTTGGGTTGGTCTTATAAAGAAAAAACTTAAGAGATGTGAATGGATCCAGCTAAACCAATAGCTACTAAGACAGATATTTTTATGTAAGACTACCTTCTGGAAAGGGGTCCTTTGATGTTGCAGTCCCAGTCATAAAGAATGGTGGGTAAAGCCCTACACTCTGGAGTTTTTATACTCTGAAGACCTGCTGGAGATCACTTACTAGTGAAGTAGACTTCCTTCTCTAATCTTAAATTTCCTCATATGAAAATTGGAAATGACTATTCTCTGCCTACTTCATGGAGTTGAAATGAGGTTCCCCAGTGTTTTGGAAGCAATGAAGCCCTCTGAGTGATGAACATAATCATCCTGGACTTTTCCATTATTTTCAGGGCTACCTGAAACAGTGCCGGAAGAGAAGGGACATGTTCAGCGACGAGCAACTGAAGGTAATCTTTGGGAACATTGAAGATATCTACAGGTTTCAGATGGGCTTCGTAAGAGACCTAGAGAAACAGTACAACAATGATGACCCCCACCTCAGCGAGATAGGACCCTGCTTCCTAGAGCATGTAAGTATCTTATTCCTTTGTGGAGATTTTGCAATACCATTAGGAAGCAATAGAAGGAGCATGTCTGGTTCTAGTCGTCTGCTTTATCCTGGAGTTGGGAACAAGTTTCTTCCTAGGCCAGATTTTGGTTCCTGGTTTTTAAACAGGTTATGAGGACTTAGGAACGTACTGTGGTTTAGCCTTGGATTCTCTTTCTTTTCCATTTCACTCTCTTCTCCTTGTCCTTCAAGATAGATATGAGTTGGATTTTTCTTTAACTTCTATTTTGTTTTCTGGTTGAGTTTAATTCCCATGAGAACCAGTGTTTTGGAGAAACACAACATATTCATTACATGGGAAAACTATGAATTTGAGAAATACAGGAGACTGTAGTTAACAAGAAAGTAGGCCTCCGAAGGGCATTTAGGTAAGAACACTAGGATAGTGGAAGTGACAAATGCAAGAAAAGGGGCTATTGACCTAAAGGAAGGAATAGTAGAGAAAAGGACATAGAGGATAGGACATTGAGGATCTATGCTTGTGACAATGGTCTTGGTAACTTTGGGCCAGTCCCCTGTCCTCTTGGGGCTTTATTTTCCTCGTCTAGAGTATGAGGAAGTTATTGTATATGACATCTGTAGCTCTCTAACAACTTTTGGGTCTCATTCGCAGACAACCTAGTTGTTTTGACAACATTTTTCCACTTTTTATAAAATATTTATTTATTTATTCATTTTTATTTATTTATTTTTATTCATTTGATTTTGATTCATTGAACACAAATGGAGTACAGCTATTGTTTCTCTGGTTGTACACAAAGTAGAGTCACACCATCTGTGCATTCATACATGCACACAGGGCAATGATGTCTGTCACACATTCTGTTATTGTTACCCCCCCCCCCCTGACCCCACCCCCCCCTTCCTTCTATGTTATCTATCCTTCCTACATTCTTGCCACCCTTCCACCCCACATTATGCAACATCATTCACTTGTCAGATCATTCAGCCTTTGGATTTTGGGGACTGGCTAATCTCACTTAGCATGACAGTCTCCAACATCATCCATTTACCTACAAATGCCATAATTTTATTCTTCTTTATGGGTGAGTAATATTCCATGGTGTATATATACCACAGTTTCTTTATCCATTCATCTGTTGAAGGGCATCTAGGTTGGTTCCACAATCTAGCTATTGTGAATTGAGCAGCTATGAACATTAATGTGGCTGCATCACTGTAGTAATCTGATTTTAAGTCCTTTGGATATAGGCCAAGGAGTGGGGGAGCTGGGTCAAATGGTGGATCCATTCCAAGTTTTCTAAGGAATCTCCACACCACTTTCCAGAGTGGCTGCACCAACTTGCACTCCCACCAGCAATGTATGAGTGTACCCTTTTCCCCACATCCTCGCCAACACCTGTTGCCTGTTTTCTTAATAAAAGTCATTCTAATTGGGGTAAGATGAAATATTAAGGTAGTTTTGATTTGCATTTCTCTTATAACTAGGGATGTTGAACACTTTTTCAATATCTGTTGATTGTTTGTAGATCTTCTTCTGTAAATTGTCTGTTCATTTCCTTGGCCCATTTATTGATTGGGTTATTAGTATTCTTGGTGTAAAGATTTTTAAGCACTTTGTTGATTCTGGAGATTAGTGCTCTATCTGAAGTATGTGTGGCAAAGGTTTTCTCCCACACGGAAGGCTCTCTCTTCACATTGCTGATTGTTTCCTTTGCTGAGAAAAAGCTTTTTAATTTGACTCTATCCCAATCATTGATACCTGCTTTTATTTCTTGTGCTTTGGGAGTCATGTTAAGGAAATCTGGTCCTAGGCCAACATGATGGAGATTTAGACCTATTTTCTCTTCTATGAGGTACAGGGTCTCTGGACTAATTCCTAGGTCCTTGATCCATTTTGAATTGAGTTTTGTATAGGGTGAGAGATATGGGTTTAATTTAATTTTGCTGCATATGTATTTCCAGTTTTCCCAGCACCATTTGTTGAAGAGGCTATCTTTTCTCCATTGTATGTTTTTGGCCCTTTTGTCAAGTATGAGGTACCTGTATTTATGTGGGTTTGTCTCTGTGTCCTCTATTCCATACCATTGATCTACCTGTCTATTTTCGTGCCAATACCATGCTGTTTTTGTTACTCTTGCTCTGTAGTATAGTTGAAGGTCTGGTATTGTGATACCCCCTGCTTTGCTCTTCTTGCTAAAAATTGCTTTAGCTCTTCTGGTTCTCTTATTCCTCCAAATAAATTTCATGATTTCTTCCTTTATTTCTATGAGGTCTGTCATTGGGATTTTAATTGGAATTGCATTGAATTTATATGGTGGTTTTGGTAGTATGGCCATTTTGACAGTATTAATTCTGCCTATCCAAGAACATGGGAGCTCTTTCCATCTTCTCAGACTTTCTTTAATGTCTTTCTTTAGTGTTCTGTAGTTCTCATCATAGAGGGTTTTCACCTCTTTTGTTAGATTGATTCCCAAGAATTTTATTTTTCTTTAGGCTGTTGGGAATGATATAGTATTCCTAATTTCTCTCTCAGAGGATACCTCACAAATAAAAATGGATTAGATTTATGAGCATTAACTTTATATCCTGCTACTTTACTGAATTCATTTCTGAGCTCTAGAAGATTTCTGGAGGAATTTTTAGGGTCTTCTAAATAGAGAATCATGTCATCAACAAATAGGGATAGTTTGAGCTCTTCTTTTCCTATTCGTATTCCTCTAATTTCGTTGGTCTGTCTAATTGCTCTGGCTAGAGTTTCAAGGACAGTGTTGAACAGAAGTGGAGAAAGAGGGCATCCCTGCCATTCCAGTTCTCAGGGGGAATGCTTTCAATTTTTCTCCATTTAGAATGATGTTAGCTGTGGGCTTAGCATAGGTAGCCTTTACAATGTTAAGGAACATTTCTACTATCCCCATTTTTTCTAGTGTTTTGAGTGTGAAGGGGTGCTGTATTTTATCAATTACTTTCTCTGCATGTATTGAAATAATCATGTGATTCTTGACTTTAAGTCTGTTGATGTGGTGAATTATATTTATTCATTTCCGGATGTTGAACCAACTTTGCATCCCTGGGATGAAACCCACTTCATCATGGTGCACTATCTTTTTAATATGCTTTTGTATGCAATTTGCCAAAATTTTGTTGAGAAGTTTTGCATCTATGTTCATTAGGGATATTGGTCTGAAATTTTCTTTCCTTGATGTGTCCTTCTCTGGTTTTGGTATCAGGGTGACATTAGCTTCATAGAATGAGTTTAGAAGGGTTCCCTCCTCCTCTATTTCATGAAAAACTTTGAGGAGTATTGGAATGAGCTCTTCTTTGAAGGTCTTGTAGAACTTGGCTGTGAATCCATCTGGTCCTGGACTTTTCTTTGTTGGTAGGCTTTTGATGACTTCTTCTATTTCCTTGCTTGAAATTCATCTATTTAGGTTGTGTATGTCCTCCAGATTCAGTTTAGGTGGCTCATATGCCTCGAGGAACCTGTTGATGTCTTCCAGGTTTTCTATTTTGTTGGAGTATAAATTTTCAAAATATCTTTTAATTATGTTTTGTATTTCAATTGTGTCTGTTGTAATATTTCCATTTCCATCACGAATTTTAGTAATTTGGATTTTCTCTCTCCTCTCTTCATTAGTGTGGCTAAGGGTTTATCAATTCTGTTTATTTTTTCAAAGAACCCACTTTTTGTTTTGTCGATTTTTTGAATTGTGTCTTTTGTTTCAATTTCATTGATTTCAACTCTGAGTTTAATTATTTCCTGTCTTCTACTACTTTTGGTGATGATCTGTTCCTCTTTTTCTAGGGCTTTGAGCTGTAATGTGAGGTCATTGTTTTCTTGACTTTTCATTCTTTTATTGAATACACTCCATGCAATGAATTTTCCTCTTAGCACTGCTTTCATAGTATCCCAGAGATTTGGATGTGTTGTATCTTTGTTCTTGTTGACCTCTAAGAATTTTTTTTATTTTCCCCCTAATGTCTTCTGTTATCCATTCATCATTCAATAGCATATTACTTAATCTCCAGATGTTGGAGTAGTTTCTGTTTTTAAATTTATCATTGATTTCTAATTTCATTCCCTTGGGATCTGATAGAATAGAAGGTAGTATCTCTTTGTACACTCTCTAAGAGTAGCTTCGTAGCATAACATATGGTCTATTTTAGAGAAGGATCCATGAACTGCTGAGAAGAAAGTGTATTCGCTTTTTGATGGATGGAATATCCTATTTTAGTCTGTTAAGTCTAAATTAGTGATTGTGTCATTGAGTCCTATGGTTTCTTTGTTCAATTTTTGCTTGGACTGTCTGTCCAATGGTGAGAGAGGAGTGTTAATGTCCCCCAGTATTATTGTGTTTTGGTCTATTTGGTTCCTGGAATTGAGAAGGATCTGATTGACGTACATGGATGCACCATTGTTTGGTGCATAAATATTTATGATTGTTATGTCTTGGTGATTTATGCTTCCCTTAAGTAGTATGAAATGTCCTTCTTTATCCCTTCTGACTAACTTTGGCTTGAAGTCTCCTTTAGAATTGAGAATGGAAACTCTTGCTTTTTTACTCAGACCATGTGCATGGTATGTTTTTTCCCAGCGTTTCATCTTTAGTCTTTGGGCATGTTTTTCTATGAGATGAATCTCTTGAAGGCAGCACATTGTTGCGTCTTTCTTTTTATTCCAATCTGCCAGTCTGTGTCTTTTGATTGATGAGTTTAGGCCATTTACATTTAAAGTTATTATTGAGATATGACTTGTATTCCCAGTCATTTTGACTTATTTTTGGATTTTAATCTTACTTGGTTTTTCCTTTAATGGGCTGTTCTTTTAGGTTAATTCCTCCCTTTGCTGACTTACATTGTTTTTTCTCATTTCTTCCTCTTGGAATATTTTGCTAGGATTTTCTGTAGGGAAGGCTTTCTATTTGGGAATTCTTTTAGCTTGTGTTTATCATGGAAGGATTTTATTTCATCATCAAATGTGAAGGTAAGTTTTGCTGGGTATAAATTCTTGGTTGGCATCCATTTTCTTTCAATGCTTGGAATATGTTGTTCCAGGCCCTTCTTGCTTTTAGGGTCTGGGCTGAGAAATCTGCTGTATTCATATAGGTTTCCCCCTATATGTAATCTGATGTTTTTTCTCTTGCAGCCTTTAAAATTCTATCTTTGTTTTGTATGTTAATTGTTTTCATTATAATGTGCCTGGGTGTGGATCTGTTCTGATTTTGTGCATTTGGTGTCCTATAAGCCTCTTGAACTTGATGTTGCATTTCATTCATCAGATTTGGGAAATTTTCTGATATTATTTCATTGAACACATTATTCATTCCTTTGGTTTGTGTCTCTGTACCTTCCTCGATCCCAATAACTCTTAAATTTGGTCTTTTCATGATGTCCCTTAACTCTTGGAGGTTCTGTTCATGATTTCTTACCATCCTCTCTGTCTGGTTGAGTTTGTTTTCAAGATTAAATATTTTGTCTTCGTTGTGTGAGGTTCTGTCTTCCAAGTGATTCAGCCTGTTTGTTAAGCTTTCTGTTGAGTTTTTAATTTGGTTTATTGTAACCTTCATTTCAAGGATTTCTGTTTGTTTTTTTTTTTTTTTTTTAAATCTCTATCTCTTTATTGAAATGATCTTTTGCTTCCTGCATTTGCTCTTTTAGCATTGCCTGCATTTGCTCTCCTCGTTAACTTCTCAGATTATTTTAATTATGTACAACTCCCTTTCTGACAATGCTTCTGCCATGTTGTCATTGGGTTCTTTTGGTATAGTATCTGGGTTTGTTTGGGACATTTTCTGCCCATGTTTTCTCATGTTGCTAGTGTATCTTCCCCGCTAGTAGTGCAAATGCTAGCTATTGCAGTTTCCCCTTAAATTCTTATAGGGTTCCTGCCTATTTTCACTACCTCCCCTTGAATTGAGAGATCAATATTGGCAGGACACCATATAAACCATGTGTGTCCTTAATCTGAATAGTCCCTATTAAGATATTAACAGTGTTGTCTTAATAAACAGAGATGTGTTCAAATTATTATCTACAGCATAACCAGTCAGTTTGCAATAAGTACTGCAAGTCCTAATGTTGAACAGAGAGATTGATGAGGGGTATATGATAAAACACTAATGAGATAAGAAGTGAGTCTATTGATATACTATGGCATATGAATAGTGGAAGTGGAATTAAAAGAAATAGGTTGTTAACCCAAGGAAAAAGAGATTTTGCAAGCAAACGTATATATAAGAGGGAGTTAGAGTGATGAGCATAATGATAAAAGAAAAAGGTAGGAATATAGTGGGTATTTTAGGAATAATCATAGTATTACAATTAATTTAAAAAATGATGTGATAAAAATATACTGTACAGTTCAAACATCTTATTTTTCAATGGCCTGATGTTTGAGAGGTGCTTGATCAAGCAGTGACCCAAGAAGGGTTCTGTCCCACTACCTCGAGGTTGGGAATGATCAATGCCTTTGGGCAGAGGTGGCCTGGTGTTGATAGAGGATTAGATGCAGCACAGGTACTAGACATCGGGACAGGGTGTGGGCCTGGGCACTAGACTAATTTGGGGTGGGGGCACAGAACTGTGCTCAGTGATGGAGACACTGGGCTTGATAGCCCAGGCAGGCCTGAACTCTGCGCTGGGGGCTCAGGCAGTCGCAGGTGTTTGCTCTTTCCCGGGGACACTGTAAAATGGCACCAAAGGACCTAAGATCCCCACTGGGGTCGAGGACTCCAGCCGCCATACGCAGGAGCTCTCTCCAGGAGGCGCTACAAAATGGCACCAGAAGACTGGAGCTACACTCTGGGGATTCAGGCAGCCGCAGGTGTTTGCTCTCTCCCGGGGAAGCTGTAAAGTGGCACCAAAGGGCCTAAGATCCCCGCTGGGGCTGGGGACTCCAGCCACAGCAGGTGGGAACTCTTTCCAGGAGCCACCGCAAAATCTAAAATATTTATTTTTAAAGAATACATGCACATGATACAAAATTCAAATGATAAAAAATGTGCCATTACAAATAAGTCTTTTGGAAATTTTTTTGCTTTACTTATGGGAATGTGCATTGAGGTGGTCCCTGAGATCACACTCATGTTCAGTAATTTTCTAGGAGGACTCACAGGACTCAGCATATAGTTTACTCAAGAATATGTCTATTATACTGAAGGAATTCAAAGAAAAATCATCTAAAGGAAAAGATACATGATATAAAATCCAGAGGAAACCAGACACAACATTCTAGGAGTCCTCCCCCAGTGGAGTCCTATAAGATGCATTTAAATCCCTTAGTTATAAATTGTGACAACATGTGAAATGTCTGCCAGGGAAACTCATTAGATACTTCATATTCAAAGTTTTTCTCATGTGCTGGTCACATAGGCACCCTCTGTCTAGCATGTACAAAAATTTCAGACTGTCAGAAGGAAAGCAGGTGTTCAACATAAACCACATTGTATAAACCACAGGCAAACCACAGGCAAAGTGAGTTGTTTTTTTTTTTTTTTTTTTATACTAGAGATTGAAACCAGGGGAACTATACCACTGAGCTACATCCCCAGCCCATTTTATGTTATTTTCTTTTGAGGCAGGGTTTTACTAAGTTGACTCAGCCTCCCTATCCCTAGCAGGTGAGATCATAGGTATGTGTCACTGTGTACAGGTAGTGAACTACGCTTATCATAGAGTAGGGAATCCTCTTGAAATCCAATTTCCAAGATTCTAGTCAAGGGCAAAATTTTTAACCAGGCCTTTCTAAGAATAGTATCCTCAGGTCTGTTATGATAACTCTGTTCTGCATGATATGTAAAACAATTTAGCCATTCCAGAAAGCACCTGAGCAGTATTTATCAATGGAACATGTTTATGACCTAGTGGTTCTATTCATAAAATTATATCCCAGACAAGTTCTTACAGGGCGCTGGAGCCAACACATACAAGGCTATTGATTGCATGGCAGTGTTGTGTGTAGTTGTATACAGTTAGAAGCAACTTACAAATTTATCCCCAAGCATGATGGATAAGAAACATGAAGGATATTGATTTTTCAGTATTGTATAGCAAGAGACCTTATAGTAGCATATAGATACCATAAACATTCTATAAAGTAGAGAATGTAGAATACAGAACAGTGGTTCTCAATTGTGGGCTGTCCTGTGCATTTTAAGGTATTTAACTGCATTTGTGGAATCTGTGCACTGGATTCTGGTAGCACCTCCTCATATCTCTGTTCTGACAACCAAAATTATCTGTAGGCACTGTCAAATTGCCAAATGTTCCCTGGAGGATTAAAAAAATGCTCATCTATAGAAATATTTGTATGCTTTAACCCTTAAATCTGTTAACGTGGTGAATTTGAATTGAATGATTTTCATATGTTAAATGTCTTCCTAATAATGGTAATATTAGGCCCTTTTTATGTATTATTTTACTTTTTAAAATTAGATTTTTATTAGTTCTAGGATGTTATTTTGTCAGCAATATTTAGGTATAATTAACATATAATATAATTGGCAAATTTGAAGTATATATTTCAATGAATTTTAACTATTGCATATAGTTGTGTAACTACCATTATAATCAAGATATAGAGTATTTCTTTTCCATATCAGGAATTGAATCCAGGGACAATTTACCACTGAGCTACTTCTCCAGCCTTTTTTATTTTTATTGTTATTTTTTTTTAATTTTTGAGATAGGGTTTAATCAGGTTGCTAAGGCTGGCACTCACTGTCATCCTCCCTCAGCCTCCTGAGTTTCTGAGATTATAGGCATGCATTTTTATTACTCCATAAAAGTTCTCTCTGCCAGGCATCATGGCAAATGCTTGTTTTCTCAGCTACTAGGGAGACTGAGCAAGAGGATCACAAGATCAAAGCCAGCCTGCACAACTTAATGAGATCCTTTCTCAAAATTAAAATTAATAAATCAAAAATTAAAAGGGATGGACATGTAGCTCAGTGCTAGAGCTCCCCTGGGTTCAATCCCCAGTACTGGAACAAAAATCATTTTCTTATCCTCCCTTTGCAGTCAATCTATGCCCCTACCCCTGACTCCTGGTAAACATTGATCTGCTTTTTCTTATCATAATTTTGCTTTTGTAGACTATCATGTAAATATAATCATATAGTTGGGTATTTTGTATTTAGCTTCTTTCACTTAATATAATGTATTTACTACATATGCCTTATATATGCCTATTGTTGCATGTGTCAATAGTTGTGTTTTACAACCATTCACATGTTAATGGACATCTGGGTTCCCAGTTTCGAGCTGTTTTGACAAAAGTTGTTATGAATATTTCAGTACAAGATTTTTTTGAGAACCTATGTCTCTGTTTTTTGGGGAGGGTAACTACCTAGGGTTAGAATTTTTGGATTGTATGTTAGGTGTTTCCTTAATTTTATAGGAAATGACAAACTGTTTTCCAAAGTTGCTATAAATTTGCATTTTTACTAATAATATGAGTTTCAGTTGTTCTAAATAGTTATCAATACATGATATTATCAGTAATATTTCTTTTAGCCATTCTAATGGATATATAGCTGTATCTCCCTTTGGTTTTAATTTGTATCACCTAATGGATAATGACGTTGAACATTTTTTATGCGTTTACAAGTCCTTTGAGAGAGGTGGTTTTTTGCAAGATTTTATCCAAGTCTGTGGTATGGTCTTTCATATTCTTTCTTTTTTGTTTTATTTACAGTGCTGGGAACTGAACCCTGAAACGTTTTATTACTGAGTCATATCCCCAAACTTTTGTATATATTTTGTTTATTTTGAGACAGAATCTAGGTGCCCAGGTTGACTTCAAACTTGAGCTCTCCTGTAACAGTCTCCCCAGTCACTGACATTACATGCATACACCACTGTACAAGATTTAGCTTTTCATTTTCTTAACAGTGTCTTTGAAAACCATAAGCTTTTAATTTTGTTGAAATCTAATTTAATCATTTTTGTTTCTATACCCTGGACATTACATGTTTTCTCTTTTTAGACAATAATTCATTTAAAAAAATGTGAGGTAATATTTCATTGTGGTTTTGATTGACATTTTCCTGATGATTAATGATGTTGACTTTTGGGGGTGATACTGACGACTGAACCCAAGGTGTTCAACCACTAAGCAGCATCCTTAGCCCTTTTTATTTTTTATTTTGAGACAGGGTCTCACTTGTTGCTTAGGGCCTTACTAAGTTGCTGAGGCTGACTTTGTACTCATGATCCTCCTGCCTCAGTCTCCCAAGCTGCTGGGATTAGAGGTATACGCCACACCTGGCTCCTGTTTTACACCTTCTTCTGAGATATGTGTTCAAATCCATTGCCAATATTTAATGAGTTTTTATTTTGGTTTTGTTTTTTGCTATTGAGTTGTATGAGTTCCATATGTATTTGGGTATTGAAATCCACCATCAGATATATATTTGCAAATATGTTTTTCCTAATACATAGGCTACCTATCCAGTTTGTTGATTGTTTCCTTTGTTGTATGAAAGAATTTTAGCTTGAAATAGTCCCACTTGTTTGTTTTTGCTTTTGTTGTGCTTTTAGTATCATATCAAAAAATTAATTACTAATGTAAAGGAGCTTTTTACCCTATATTCTAGCCGTTTTATGGTTTCAACTTTATATTTAGTTTTCTTATAACGTTTTGAGTTTACTTTTTTGTGTATGGTATAAGATAAAGTACAATTTCATTCTTTTGCATGTGGATATCCAGTTTCCTGAACATTTACTGAAGACACTAGCCTTTCCACATTCTGTCTTCTTGATGTCATTGTCAAAACTTAGTTTTCTGTTACCTTCAGTTTGTTTCTGTTTTTTTCTTTATCCATTCTGTTCCATTGGTCTAATAAGTATCTTGTTTTATGGCAGTAACATACTGTTTTTATTTGTATAGCTTTATAATATATTTTGAAATCAAGGGATGTGATGTATCCAAGTTTGTTTTTCCTTCTCAGAATTGTTTTGGCACTTTTGGGTCTCATTGTGGTCCCACATGAATTTGACCATTGTGTCTATTTCTTTGAAAAATATTAATGGAATTTTCATATGGACTGTGTTGAGTCTGTATATTGCTTTGGGTAGTATGGGCATTTTAACAGTATTTATTGTTCCAATCAATGAGCATGGGGCATCTTTCCATTTTTTTGTGTGTCTTCTTCAGCTTCTTTAATCAATTTCATAATGTTTTCTTTTTGTGTCTTTCATCCCCTTGATTAAATTTGTAGCAAAATATTTTAATATATCTGATGCTATCATAAAAGGAGTTATTTAATGCTTTTTTGGATAGATCATTATGGGTATAAAGAAATGCAATTGTTTTTATATGTTGATTTTGCATTCTGCAAATTACTAATTTGTTTATACTAATAATTTTTTTGTGGAGGTTTTGGGGTTTTTGTACATGGGATCATATCAGCTGCCAGTAGGTGTCATTTTACTTCTTCCTTTCCAATTTGGATGCCTTTTACTTCTATTTATTGTATGATGTTGTAGGTACGATTTATAGTACCATATTGAATAGAAGTAGTGATGGTGAACATTCTTAACCTTACAACAGATCTTAGAGGAAAGATTTTCAGATTTTCTCCATTTTTATAATGTTAGCAATGGGCTTCTCATACGTGGCCCTTATTACGTTGAGGAAAGTTCCTTCTATACACAGTTTGTTCAGAGATTTTATAGCAAAATTATGTTGAGCTTTTTCAGCTATTTTGGCACCCATTGAGATAGTCATTTCTTAAATCATTCCTTTTATTAATGTGATATATCACATGAATTGATTTGAATATGTTAAACAAAACTGATCCCAGGGATAAATCCCAATTGATCATGATGTAAATTCTTTTTGAAAGATTGTTAAATTTGATTTCTTAGTATTCTATTGTGATTTTTTTCGCATCTAAGTTCATTGGTGATACTGGCCTGTAGTGTTCTATTCTTACGTTTCTTTTTCTGTCTTTGGTATCAGGGTAATACTAGAGTCACAAGATGAGTTTGGAAATATTCTTTTTAGTTTTAATTTTCTTGGAAAACTATAAGAGAGAATGATGTTAATTAATTGAATGAGTAACAGAATTCCACCTTGAAGCCATCTGGTCCTGGGCCCCTCTTTTTTTTTTTTTTTAATGGTACTGAGGGTTGACCCCAGGGCTGCTTTACCACGAAACTATGCCCCTACCCCTTTCAATTTTGAGAAATGGTCTCACTAAGTTGCTGAAGCTAACCTCTAATGTGTAATCCTCCTGCCTCAGCCTCACAAGTCACTGGGTTTACAGGCATGCACCACTATAGCCATGTCTGGTCTCCTCTTCACTGGGAAATTTTTAATTACTATTCAATGTCATTATTATTATTCAATCAATGATTTTTATCTCTTCTTGAGTCAATTGTGGTAGCTTCTGCATTTCTAGGAATTGATCCGTGTCCTCCAGGATAGCCAATCTGTTGGCATATACTTGTTCATAGTAGTCCCTTCTGATCTTTTTCATTTTTGAGTCATTTTTGTAATATCTCCAGTTTCATTTCTGATTTTATTTCTCTCTTCTCTCTTTTCTTTAGTTTAGCTAAAGGCTTTCAGATTTCCCTCCACAATTAAATTTTAGTTTTGCTGATTTTTTCTAGAGTTTTTCTATTTTCTCTTTGACTTATCTCTGCTCTGATCTTTATTATTTCCTTCTTGCTACTAACTTTGCTTTAGTTTGTTCATTTACTAGTTCCTTGATATATAATATTAGGTTGTTTCCTTTACACATTTTTTATGTTTAATATAGGAAATTGTTGCTATAAATTTACATTTTAGAACTGCCTTTGTGTGTGTGTATGTGTGTGTGTATGTGTGTGTGCGTGCATGTGTGTGTGTGTGATGCTGGGGATTGAACACGGGGACTCACAAATACTAGGCAAGTTCTCTGCTCCTGAGCTTCATCCCAATCCTTAAAACTCCTTTTATTCCATATCGTGCATCCATTTTCATTTTTCTCAAGGTTTTTTTAAATTTCCCTTTTTTTCTTTGACCCCTTGTTATTCAATAGCATGTCGTTTGATTGTCATGTGTCTTAGTCCATCTTATACTGCAATAGCAGAATACAACAGACAGGATAATTTATAAAAATAAATGAATTTATTTCTTACAGTTCTGGTGACTAGGAAGTCCAAAAGCATGGTATTGACCTCTGGTGAGGACCTTCTTGCTATATCATAAACTGATGGAAAGAAAAGTGAATAAAGGCAAAAGAAAAATGGAACCAAATTAATCCTTTTATTAGGAGCCCACTGCCAAAATAACTAACACACTCATGCTATAATAGCATTGATAAGTTAATTATGGTGGAGCCACCTCATGACTTAGTCAACTATTAAGTGTCCTAGCTCTTAATACTGTTATAGTGACAAATTTCATGGGATTGGGATGTACAGTCAAACCATAGCATTTTGCCTCCAAAAACTTGTGTCCTCATATACAAAATACATTTCTTCCTTCTCAATAGATTCCAAATTTTAATACATCCCAGCATCAAATCTAAAGTTCAAAGTCTAGGGTATCATCTAATTCAGATATGGCTGATACTCAAGGCACACAAATCATTCTGAGGCAAATTAATTTCCAGCTATGAGCCAGTAATATCCAAACAAGTTATTTACTTCCAAAAGAGTGGATCAGGCATAGGACAGACATTCCCACTGAAAAGGCAGAAATAGGAAAAAAGATAAAGATAACATCCCAAATAAATAAAAAAAATGAGCAGAGCTAACGATATTACATCTTAAGACTCCAGAATAGCATTCTGCTTCATGTACTGCCTCCAGGACACACTGTGAATTTGCACCTCCAAAGAATCAGAGCCCCACACCTATGGCTTTACTGGGATTAGCCAATACTTTGGCTCAGTCAGGATGGAACCTCATGCCTGCATTTCTTCAAATCTGGCATTGTACACTGGTGGTTCTATAGTTCTGGGGTCTGTGGGTAATCCCACTTCCATGACTCCATGAGGCATTGCCCTAGTGGAGTTCTTTTCTTCAGTACTGCTCATGTGACAAGTATCTGCCTGGACCCCAAGCAGTGCACAATATTCTTTGAACTCTAGGTGAAGGAAGCTATGTTCTTATAGCTCTTGAATTCTGCAAATCTGCAGGCTTAATATCACATGGACACCTCCAACTTTTGCTGCTTAGAACTTCTGGAGCAGCATGTGCAAGGCAGAGAGAAAAATCATTGAGCCCAAATCATTCTCTAATCAGGAGTCCACTACTATTAACTAAGTCACTCTTGCTATAACAGCGTTAATCTGTTCTGGACGGTGAAGCCCTGATGAAACAATCACCTCTTAAAACAGCAACATTTACAGTTAAATTTCAATGTGAATTTTGGAGGAGACCTCCTGTGGGGATGCAGAAAGAAGCCACTGAGGTATATCCTCCAAAGGCTGTGGAAAGGCATAATCCTTTGATGGAAACACAGGATTTTACCTGCTCGCTGGAGAAAACTCCCAAGTGGTCTGACCCACCTGCGGACATATGCCCCAGGTGAGCTTCACTCTCCTCGCCTCTCCCTCTGCCCTTTAGTAAACTGTGTGACTCCTAATTGGACAATCCTTAAAGACTATCATGTTACACTACCGCTTCTTTGTTCTCGGACTCCCCTCGTCTATAAAAGTGCTGTAATTCTTTGAATAAATTTGAGACTGGTCTGGAACTTGCTCTCCCGAGGGCGTTGGTTACCTTGTCGGCCTTACCCCCTCCAGAAGGGACAAAGACCCACAGGTTGAGGCCTAGTCAAACAGTGACAATAGGCCTAGACCCAAACTAAACTGTTACAACAACCTCCAAACTATAGGACCATGTATTTAAGAATTTCCAAGAAATATGGTAATAGCTTCCTCAAGACTTGCTTGGTGCTTTTAGAATTCTTTACCTTTGATTTTTGACAGTTTATTTATAATTTGTCTTGGTGAACTTTTCTTTGGCTTGAATTTGACTGGAACTTTCCAAACTTCCTACACTTAAATGTTTATATTTTCTCCTAGGTTTGGGAAATTTTCAGACATTATTTATTTAAATAACCTTTATTTCTCTTTTTCTGTCTTCTCCTTTTGAGATGCCTAAATTCTGCAAATGTTTGCTTTCTTGATGTTACATAGATCCTGTACACTTTTACCACCTCTCCTTTCTTTCAGATTTATTTTTTGACTTTGGGTGATTTCAAATGATCTGTCATTGAGTTCATTTATTTTTTATCTTATTTTTTTATTCTTATTATCTCCTTTTAAAATTTCTAAAAAATTGTTCTATTTAGTTATTCATGACAGCAGAATGCATTTCAATTCCTTGTACACAAATGGAGTACAACTTTTTATTTCTCTGTACATGATGTAGAGTCACACCATTCATACAATCATACATGTATAAAAGGTAATGTTGTCTATCTTATTCCACCATGTTTCCCATCCCCCTGAGCCCTGACCAATCCAAAGTTCCTCCAATCTTTCCTACCCCACCCCATTATGTATCAGCATCTACTTATCAGAGAAAACATTCTGGCCTTTGATTTTTTGGGATTGGCTTATTTCACTTAGCATAATATTCTCCAATTCCATGCATTTACCTACAAATGCTATAATTTTATTCTACTTTAAGGATGAGTAACATTCCATTGTGTATATATGCCACAGTTTCTTTATCCATTCATCTACTGAAGGACATCTAGTTTGGTTCCACAATTTAGCTGTTGTGAATTGAGCTGCTATAAACATTGATGTGGCTGCGTCACTGTAGTATGCGGATTTTAAGTCCTTTGGGTATGGGCCTAGGAGTGGGGTAGCTGGATTAAATGGTGGCTCCATTCCAAGTTTTCTGAGGAATCTCCATACTGCTTTCCAAGTGGTTGCACCAATGTGCATTCCCACCAGCAATGTATGAGTGTTCCTCTTTCCCCACATCCTTGCCAACAATTATTGTTGCTTACATTCTTGATATATGCCATTCTAATTGGAGTGAGATGAAATCTTAGAGTAGTTTTTATTTGCATTTCACTAATTACTAGAGGTGTTGAATATTTATATATTGTTGATCGATTTTATACCTTCTGTGAAGTGTCTCTCCAGTTCCTTAGTGCATTTATTGATTGGGTTATTTGTATTTTTGGTAAAAAAACAACATGGTATTGACACCAAAATACATAGGTAGGCCAATGGTACAGAATAGAAGACACAGAGACAAACCCAGATAAATACAATTACCTCATACTAGACAAAGGTGCCAAAAACATACAATGGATAAAAGATAGCCTCTTTAAGAAATGGTGCTGAGAAAACTAGAAATGCATATGCAACAAAATGAAATTAAACCTGTATCTCTCATCCTGTACAAAACTCAATTCAAAATGGATCAAGGACCTGGGAATTAGACCAGAGACCCTGCACCAAATAGAAGAAAAAGTGTGCCCAAACCTTCGTCATTTTGGCTTAGGACCAGACTTCCTTAACAAGACTCCTAAAGTGCAAGAAATAAAATCAAGATAAAAAAATGAATGGGATGGATTCAAACTAAAACGTTTTTTCTCAGCAAAGGAAACAATCAATAAAGTGGAGAGAGAGCCTACAGAGTGGGATAAAATCTTTACCACACATACTTCAGATTAGAGTACTAATCTCTAGGATTTGTCAAGAACTCAAAAAACTTCTTTTTTAAGATTTCTAATTCTTTGGGGTCAGACACTAAAATACTATTATGTTTCTTTGGTGGTATCATGTTTCCATGATTCTCCCAGATCTTTGTAGTCTTGTGAAATTGACTGCAAATTTTAAGAAACATTCACTTCCTCTAGATTTTATGGATTGTTGGAGGAAAAGAAGGACCTTCCTCTGTTGTTATATGGGAGGATGCATGCTGGGGTGCACTATGGCACCAGATGTTATTTCATAAAGTACTTTTTCTGGGAGCATACAGCGAATCAATGTCTGGGAAGGAAAACATCTTGTTGGCTTAGTTAGCTGAGGTCTGCTATGTTGGCAACTGTAAGAGCTATGGAAGTTCCACAATGCTGTGAAAGTTGTTGAAGTCCTCATATACCTATATGTTCAGTGCCTAGATGAACACCAGAGCTAGCAATGTGTACGCCTCTACTGCAGAGGCCAGTTTGTGCATGTATATGGTAGACAGAGGTCAGCTATGATCTTATAGAGGGTGACAGGCCTGGGGTCATTGGCAGTGGGTGATGCCAACAAAGGGCACAAGCTTGATAGGCCATGAATTCTCAGTTGCAGAGCCCTCTTCAGGCTAATGACAGGGTTCAAACCATCTGTTTATATATGGACAGCTACACATCTGAGCTGGAGTTTGTCCATGTGTCCATAATTGCTGGGACCAGCTATGGGTTTATATGCATGGTGATGAGGGTAGTCACTGAGGTACAAGGCTAGCTGCTTATGTATGCATAACTGTTGTGGCCAGGGTTGGCAGCTGACTGTATGAGTCAGCCTTGGTTGTACATGGTAGTGAGGATGGAGTCTGTGGTGGGAGACCCTGGAGCTGTGGTGAACCGATGCATGGTAGTTACTTTGGGTCACTGAGCAAGAGCTCCCAAGGAGGCAGTAGCTGTGATGGATATAGGGAATAGGAGTGGTGGCTTAGGCACTTTGAGAAATCTGGGTATCTGGGTCAGGGTGAATATAGTAGGAGCAAGCTCCAGCAACTCCAGACCCATGGGAATCAAAGAGCTTGTGGGTCAGGGACCTGGAATTTATGAAGACTGTAGGACTGGGGCACCTATAGCAACAGTCGTTTGGTAGCACCATGTGGCTTCAGGGATCAGGGAGAGAGGTAGTATGGCTTATGTAACTGGAGATTGTAAAGGCAAAAATAAATCATAACCATCACAACCCAACAACATGGGAGGGTGCGATGAAAATCACAAGTTTGAGGCCAGCCTCAGCAACGTTGTGAGGTCCCCAGCCACATAGTAACACCCTGCCTCAAAAATAAAAACTAAAGAGCTGGGATGTGGCATAGTGATTAAGCACCCCTGAGGTTAATCCCTACCACACACGAAAAAAGAACTAACAAAACACAAAACACAATAAAAAACAAACAAAACCTCTGGCACCCTGAGTGACAGGTTGAAGTGGGTCTGTTGTTGCTGCCTTATTAGCAGTTAGTTTTCTCAGCATTGATAACTGCTAGGGTCCTCCGCAGAACACACTTATTTTGGCCTGTAACCTTGAATATTGAGTGGTACTTAGTAGTGAAAATTGTAGGTGGTATCCAGCAGCCATGAGGGCTATTGAAGTCCTCAGCATAGAGATGTTCAATTCTCTGGGGAGTCACAGTGCTTCCCAATACCTGGCTGATACTGATAGATCCTATCACTCTTCCTCATTCCTTATTATCCCCAGACATCTCAGCCATCCCAGTCCTTTAGAGACCTGGGTGGTATGAAATTGAAGTTGGTCATTCTGCAGTGTTCTAAAAAAGCTGAGGTATCTGGTTGTATATGCTGCTCTTCTTTTCCCCACAAGGGGGCATATGAACCAAAGAAGTGCCTTCTCTGTGCTGAGCAGAATTTGGAGGATGAGAGTGAGGCAGGAAAAATGAAATTGTTCTTCCTACCCTTTTTGTGTGGTTATTCGTAGGTTTTTTCTTCCACTATATTTTGGTGGCTTCTTAAATGGACTCCTAGTCTCTTTCTGAGTTACTTTTGTTTGTGAATGGATAGCTGCCAAAGTTTGAAGTTTGGCATGTCCTACTGTGCCATCTTGCTGATGTACTCTAATGAAATTTGATTTTTAAATATTTAATGCTTTTTGATACTATTGTAAATGGTATTTTTTAAAAATTTGACTTTGTATAATTTGTTGCCATATAGAAAAACAGTTGATTTGTGTACATTGGCTGGGCCTAACTGCTTTTTGTTCCACCAATATTTGAAGTCAAGTTGATAGTCAAATAGTTTTATTCAAGCTGGCTTTGAAGGAAGAAGATAGAAGAACCTTTTTGTTCTGAAATTTCCATCTTTGGAAGACTCTGGTGAGAGGAAAGCATTTAAAAGATAGGTGGCAAAGTGAGGCAGGAAATATACATATGTAGATTGAGTTAGCCTGTGCTAGCTATGACAGGGCAGGGGGAAATATCCAACTTCATCTCCCTTGATATCCCTCAGGCTGGAGATGGGCAGCCCTCAGCCTTTACTCTCAGCATGAAGAAGTTGCCCTCAATTGCAGTCAGTTTCATAATCACCAATTTCTTGTAGATTTCATATGATTTTATACACAATCATGTCATCTCTAAATAAAGACAGTTTTATGTTTTTTTCAATCTCTATGCTATTTTTTATTACATTGGTCATGACATTTCGTATAGTGTTAAGTAGAAATACTAGTAAGCATCTTTGCTTTGTTCCTGGACTTAGGGGAAATGTTCAATATTTCACCCTTGAGAATGATGTTAACTTTTTGGAGGGGACAAATTCCTCATATTTATGGTGTATTATTCTTTTTGCATACTATTTTTCTTATTTTTAAAAGTTCGTGTGTATTAAATTCTTCTTGATTTTTTCGTCTATCAGTCTCCATTTTCTTTCAATGTTTTGTTCATGTTTTATATTTTCATATATCAGGTGATTTTTAAAATTTAGTATTTAGCACAATATAAAAAAACATGAGGATATTTTTAGACTTTACTTTGAAATAATGTAAATGTTATAGAAATATTGAAAAATAACAACAGTACAAAGAATATCCTTATACCATTTACCCAGGTTCACTATTGTTAATATTTCACCTTTTCGTTTTGTTTCATCTGAGTTTGTTCTCCTTATTTCTCAGCTGTTCTCTTTCTCTATAGGCATGTATACTCACATAGGTACACACACTCATAGAATTTTTCCCTCAGCACTCATCTTACACTCATCATGGCCACCTTACCTCTCAATACCTCAAGATATGTTTCTGAAGGAATGTTTTATGAAGGTAATTTGAAACTCTAGATGATTATTTCTTCAAAGAGATTTTATTATAATTTTCAGCTTTTCTACCTGCTCTCAGTGGCAGAGTGTCTTATAACAACTTAGTCTGTAATTGACAAAAGTAGAATCTATGATCTCCTTTTATGACCAAATACTGGAATTTTACTTACCGTGCTCTGTTTGATTATTATTAGGATTAGTCCCCTCTCATTGCCTTTCATTTTTGTACTTTGTATTTGCTATCTTGAGCTATACAATTAGTTTTTCTAGTTGTTAAATAATTTCTTTTGAAATGTTTATTATTAAATTATGAATCAATTTAAGCATAATTGACATTATTTTAATATTCCTGCATAAGAACATAGTCTTCCTTTCTACTATTTCAAGACTTCCTTTGGAATCTTGAGTAGCCTTTCTCTTTCATTTTGTTTCTCCTGTCAATAGCAAGATGGATTCTGGATATACTCTGAATATTGCAACAACCACCTGGACGCCTGCATGGAGCTCTCCAAGCTGATGAAGGATAGCCGCTACCAGCACTTCTTTGAGGCCTGTCGCCTCTTACAGCAGATGATTGACATTGCTATCGATGGCTTCCTTTTGACTCCAGTGCAAAAGATCTGCAAATATCCCTTACAGTTGGCTGAACTCCTCAAGTATACTGCTCAAGACCACAGGTAAGACATTGAGGGAGATACAAGTGAGCTTCTTTTACATGTTGGTGCTTATTGAAAATGTGTATCATTTTTGCCTTTTCTGAGCTTCCATTAGCTTATCTGAAAAACAGGATGTCACATGCTTGTCTACCTTACAAGACTTCTGTGTGTAAAATGAGAGGATGCTTTTGAGAGTTGCTTGTGAAGTTGTAAATTGGTTCACACACAAAATCTGCATGCACCATTATTATTGTACAATGTATGCACTACCTTCAGGAAACAGGGATTTAAGCCCTTTCCTTAATCCTGAGCTTTGCCTCATGAATCAACTCTGATGCAATAAGTGATCAACTATATAATCCACTCTGGTTGAAAGACTCAAATATCCTGGTAATAGTCTAGACAACTTGTATGATGCTGAACTTCTACAAGGGTACCTTTGTGGTCTTTTTTAGTCTTTTCACCCTACTCTGCCCTCCCCCAGTTGCATATCTTCCATAAAGCCAGAGTATGGCTATTGGAAAATAGACTTGAGACTTTCCTTGAAATGTTTTTTCATATTTTTTGAAGTATTAAAAAATGAACAAGTACCAAGAATGTAAATGATACCACTCAACTCCTACCAGTAAGGTGCATGCTGCAGGTAATCCCCCAACAATAGGTATGACCTATAGTGAACCATTTCCACTGTTTCACAGGTCTTGCCTCACTTTGACCCCCTTCTTATTTCTAACTCTCTTTTAATTAGTGTTGAATTCCTGATCTTAGACTTGTTGTTCAGCTCTTCACTTTATTTCTTGGATTGAGCACTCTGAGAAGAAAGAAGGGCTTTGCCCAATTTCCCTTAGTTTTCAGCCTGATTCTTATAAGGCCCATTTCCTACTTCCATTTAGTTCCATTGTCTGGTTCACTTAGGACTGATTTCCAAATCTGGAGACGCATAAGACCATGGGTTTGGTTTGTGTTAGCTTCTCAGTCAATCTCCATGTTCATTTTTGAGTTGATGTTGCTTCTTTAGCAAAACATAAGTAATATGCTTCTGTAGTTCTGGAGCCCTAGGCAAATTTCATATTTTAACCCAAATATAATAGCACTTGACTTCCTTCTTATATGAGTAACAGGGTCAGTGATTGATTGGCCTTCTGTGACCTATTTGATGTGAGGGAGTCAAGCAAAACAGAACTTTACAAAGGACGACTCTATTCTCTTCTCCTTGAGGCAGTGATTTAGCTGCTTATTAGACCTGAAATCTGGAGATGAGTAGGTCACACTTTAACAGACTTAGTACATCCCATCACCAGATCTGAGTTCCAAGCTTTCTAAGGATCTGTTTGCATTTGTGGGAGTGGTGCTAGGAATTGAACCCATGGACCCATCCAGGCCAGGCAAATGAACTACCAGTGAGCTACATTCCCAGTTGAGATGTTTTCTTGATGGCAATAAGGACATTGAAGAACCCCCTGCTAAAATTAAGATATTTCAAAATTAATTTAAAAATACAAAATACATATGCTATGCTACATAAACTATTTTTTCTAGTCAGATAAAGCTGGAAAGACTGAGACCCAGAAAGTGAAAATGACAGTGTAAGTCTATATTGATATAAGGACATAAAGCATAAGTAATAGTCTCAACATCTACCTTTTAAAAGAGTTCTCTAGGTAAATTTTGTGCACAGGGAGGTTTGTGAGACATCAAAGAGTGTTTCTCATATGTTTTTGTGTGACAGATGTTCACTTGCCCTAATTCTGAGTATCTGTTTAATGGAAATTGTCAGGAACTCTAAAAATCTTACTTGTGGAGCAATAATATTCACTAGGTAAATTATATGTTGCATAATTAATCTTAAGAGTTCTAGAAAGGCAGTTAGTTTTTCAGCACAATCCAAAGCTACATTAAATTTGTTAGGCCAGAGGAACCCCAAGCCTTTTTAGAGTTTGGTGGGTCATGGCATGATAGCTTCTCAGGGACAGGTTGAGAGAGATATAGCTTCTAGACAGCATGTCACAAGTTCAAGATGAGTCATCAGTGAGAACCACTAAAAAAAGATAGTATCTAATATTCATTAAGGTTCAGAATTTTATCAATTTTTCTGACAGGTTTCTTGAGACAGAATAAACTGGTAAGGAGGTGTGACCTGTAATTGTAAGTGATAGAATGTAATACTGTGTGAGGATCATGGTTCTGGAATGTACATAAGGCACAAATTAGACATGGATACCAGCTAAGATAATAAGATATATAGCATTTGCCCTGGTGGTTAGAACCCTCTTCCCTGTGCCTATGTTTGTTCCACTACCTGTTCTTCAATGTACTCAGAAAGAAAAAGGCAGTAGTTGTTCATCTTCATTTTTTCCCTTCTATTTTCTTATTGGTGCTATGAAAGTCAGCAGGTTAATGACCACAAGGTATTTTCAGCTTTTTCTAAGGAAATGTGTTAAGACTGAACTATAACACATCCTCTTGCCTTCTTGGTTTATGGTAGCTCCATGGAAGGGCTAACATCTCATTTTTCATTCTGCCTTTCACAGGAGCCATTCAATTGGAAATCAGATCAGATGAACAGAGAAACTGGGCAGAATGCAAACTTTGATACATGGATTATCCAAAGTCCCAGGAAGCTGGGCCAAGTGTTAAAATTCTGAGTTTAGGGGAAGGCATCCTATGGGATTTCTCCACTAGAGAAATGTTTGATTTGTAATAATATTGATAGCACTTTTTATGTGCCAAGAGTAAAACAATTTACATGGATGATTGAACTTAATTTATTAACCCCCTCAATAAATTCTACCATAATTCTCTCCATTTTATAAAAAGGGAAATTGAATCAAGCTGGGAGTGAGTGAGACTTGCCAAATGCCACACCACTAATCAATGAAAAAAGTAGAGTTTGAGCTCATAGACTTTGGCTTCAAATTCTTTATTCTTAAAAACTGTGTGCAGGAAGACAAGTGGGGACATTTTCCATAGTGGCTCTGGGCAGAGATACCCTCAAAATAGTGGGTGAGATGATTAGTTTGTCTGGACTATGCCATGTGCAAAGCTCCCTTCTTAAACCTTGGTTGCTTGTATCAGATATGACACAAAAATAGTGGTGTAAAAACAGAGAGGGACTCTATTCATCATGTGAAAGAAGCTATACAATATGAGGTTCATGGCTGGCATAGTGGCTTCATGGTTATCAGTGACTCAGGCTCTTTCCAGCTTTCAGTTATCCTCCCCCTTGTATACGAACCTTGTCCTCATGATCCTCCATGGGAGTAGAGTTTCAGCCATCCATTCACATTTTAAGCATCAGGATGGAGAAAGGGCTAAAGAAGGATGTCTCAGAAATCTTGCCCAACATGACAGTTTATATAATCACTGGACAGAACTTAAGTCATATAGTCATACCTACTGACAAAAGGATAGGAAATGTAGTCTTTATTCTATGTCTCATGGGTTCCGATTTGAAAATCAGTTCTCTGTTACCAAGGAAGAAGAGTAGAGTGGATGTTAGGATTGGCATCTAGAACATTGATTCTCTGGCATATTGGTTCATCCAACTTGCACTCTTGTTTCTTCACAGTGATTACAGATATGTGGCAGCTGCTTTGGCTGTCATGAGAAATGTGACTCAGCAAATCAACGAACGCAAGCGACGTTTGGAAAATATCGACAAGATTGCCCAGTGGCAGGCCTCTGTCCTAGACTGGGAGGTAGGACTCTTACCATTAGTGGTGCTGGGGATTCCAGGGAGCTTGCTGAAAGCTCATCTAAGCCAAGAGGTGGACAAAGAGGAATTAGATTTTAAGAGCAGCAGGAAAGATTTAGATTAGACCCAAGGCAAAACTTCCTGCTAAAGAGAGGTATTAGGTAATTAAAAACTTTTTAAGAATTAGTGAAATTTTTGTGACAATAATTCATTAAGAAAAGAAAGGCTCATCTCTTTGAGTATTGTTATGGAAGAACAATTGAGTTGACTCAGTAGCCCTTCAAACTTCTTTTAAGTCCTGGATTTGTGACCATGGGATGCAGACTTTGATAAGTAGTAGTATATACTACTGTACTCCCAGACACATAATATAGGTGTTATGGTTTGAATATAAAATGCTCCCCCAAGGCTCCCCAATGTTTGCAGCAGGGTTCAGAGACATTTTTTTTTGCTTCCTCTCCCTCCCTCCCAATCTATCTCTGTCTCTGACTCTGTCTCTCTCTATTTCTGGCCACCAAGAGGTGTACAGCTTTGCTCTGCCATGTACTTCCACCATGATGTTTTGCTTCACCATGGGCTCATATCAGTGGAGCCAGTAGACCATGTATGGAAACCTCTGAAACTGTGAGACAAAATAAACCTTGCTTCCTTAACTTGATTTTCTCAGGTATTTTGTCACAGTGATAGAAAGCTAACTAACACAATGGGGTTGGTTATCTTGTTCTTAACCAGTTGGGACAACATACTTCTTTTCTTGTTAGTGAGATTACCTCATCCTGACACATCTACTAGGTTTGTCCAAGCCTACACACTCTGGGTCATGACCATCCTCCCTACTGAATCCACTGATCATGATCTATTTTCATCATCATCTTCTGAGAATAAATCCTAAAAACTTTCCACTCAATGGAAGACATCCATGACTTCTCTGAACTTCGAAAGCAAGTGACTGAAGTCACTCAAGCCTTCCTTCCTAGATGACTACCAAAGGAACCAGGAGTAATGATATTTCACATTTACTTCTTAGGCTCACTTTGTGCAATCTGATTATCTATAGGCAAATATAACCAAGATGGAAGAGGCTAGAGAGGCTAGCAGGGAGAGGATGGCAGTTGTATGCCTTATGGTCACAGTGTAGAGGTAGAGGTAACTCCATTGCAATTCCATTGTCCTATTCCAAGGGGACTTTCATCAACCTTATGAATAGCTACTTTAACCAAGTTCTAGACCAAAAAATATCATCTTTCTTTTATTCTTTGTTCCTCCTAAATGTAGATGTTTGGAAAGGACCATAATTCTGATCAGCTGACACATTTTGGGGTCCTATTTGGAGGGTATTATCCTCATAAAAGAGTATAACAGCAGTGTTTCTTTGAAATGTATAGAAAGAAATGAATTCATATAATGAGACCCTCTTGCTGTAAGATTAAACCAACATTGGCAAAGACTTACTCGAAAATCATGGATTCTCTTTCCTTTGTATCTTTTTGCTTTGGCCAGTTTTCTGATCTAAGGCAGAGGGCAGTGCCAAATGCTTTCCAGCAAGCCCATAAACTCTGAGGCATTCTAAAATTGTGGCTACTTAGAAGACCTTTGTCTCTTACCCTGGCAGTGTTCTATGTAAGAGAAAGTGCCCAGGAGCAGTTGTCTTCCTATTCCTAGAGCATCTTTTCAAGTCTCAACTCCTATAATTGCTCTGTGCCTCTAGTCCCTGGATCACAGGCCATAGTGGACAGTTTAAAATTCCTTGGCCTACCCCAGGAGCTTCATTAGCACCCAATTCTGTAGCCCTGAGATATGATTTAAAGACTCGGCATCTCAGAAGACATTTCCTTTATGTTTCTCTAGTGAAGGGGTCCAAAAATTGATTCTAATTGTTCCTTTGTTAGTACAATAGATTGATTCTCTAATCTCATCCAAGCCTGTACAAAACTTGTACCTTCCTGCTTGATGAAACATTTACTCATCTAAATTGGCTTAGTTCATCCAGACTGTTCTATCAATATCATAGACTGTGTGGCTTATAAACAGTGTAAATTTTTTTCTCACAGTTTTTTGGAGGCCTCCAAAAGGCCTCACATTCAAATACTATACATAGGGGATTAGATTTTAATATAAGAAATTTGGAGGGGCACAAACATTGTGTCTGTAACAACTTGTTAGAAGAAGAAATACTCAGGGTCACTTCACAGAATCTGTAGTCACTGCAGATTGTTAGCTCCAGAGGGGTTGCCCTCTAGGAATCTTTTCCTCTAGTAAGGCCTGATGAGTACATTTCAGAGGCCAGGGCTCTTAATGTATCTGTTTTTTGCTGAATGTGGTCTTAAAGACTACTAGAATGTAAAGAGTTCCCAGGGCTCTTAGAGCACTCGCCCAACAGCTCTGACCATGGTTGTGCGTGCATACACACTCATATATACTCACATACATCCTCATTAACCCTCACACAACTTGTCATGATGGTGTGCAACTGAGAGGCAGAGAGACACTTATTCTGACCAAGGTCACACAAGTCAGTAACAAAACTAGAACTTGAATCTAGTCTTCTGATTCTCTTTGTGGTGTTCTTTTCACTACTACACCACAAATTCCTCCAACCTTCTACCTCCTGCAGCCCAGTTGATGTCCTTTGCAATACTACAGCAACTTGTTTTTTCAATAGATTCTATATTTAAACAAGACAGTGAGACTACCTTGGAAAGAGGAGGATTCAAATACCCATAAAACTAAAGGTAGAGGAGTACTGGAGATTGTCTCTCAGAGAGCAATAGAACATGGATATTTCATGGATTACTGACTCTTTGGATAGGTGACACAACCCCTCTTATACTCTGGTATAAGTTCTGTGTGTACTCCATTTGCCCAAAAAATTGAACAAGCAAAGAGACAGAGAGACAGAGAGAGATAGGGTGGTGGAGAGGAAGGGAGGGAGAGAGAGAAAAAAAGGAGAGAGAGAGAAAAGAAAAAGATCTTATCAGATTGCTCTGGGCTGACATGAACAGCCTTACAAATCAAAAGAAGCAATGCTTTGCTCTCTCTGCCACCCGCTTGCCTCCCAGATGTTTGAACAAACAGGGTGTCTGTCAAAATTGTCTACATAATAATTTCTGCTTCATTTGTTAAAGAAAAGCAGGAGTTATAAGAGAAACTTTCAGAGTTCAATCTTCCTTGAAGAGGAAATTGGAGGAATGGTGAAATGTAGGCAGTTGGTGCTTGCTCAATAAATCACAGCATCTGGCTGAAGAGCAGGAATTTTTGCATTATTTCAAGACCTCTATTCCATCAACTTTCTCCATGAACATTCTGAGTCTCTTTGTCCAACTCCGGTTACCATCTCTGTCCCCTGTAATTCTATTGAGACTAGCATTCTTGAAGTACTTCCTTGAACCCATCCCCAGGACTTCTTAAAACTAAATTGGTAAGTTAACCTGTCACCCATCCCTCTAAGTAATAATACATTAGAGCAGTTTGTGTGAGCAGCAGGGAGAAGTTATCAGGAATTGCAGTTTCTGGAATATTTCCATTTCTAATTTCTCCGATGCTGAGGTTTAGTTGAACTGTCACTTTGGCACCTTTCAGCTTCATTAAATCCATTTGACAGGAAGGGAAAAGGAATATATCCCTGACAGGTTCTTTTAAATCTTTTCCCCCGTAGAATTTTAGCAAGAGCCCAAATTCACAGCTCATGTTCAGAGTTTGATTTTATGTGGTTATAATATCCTCTTTGTGGCACCCCACCCCTTTCATCCTGGTTGTGTAATACCCAGAGTCTTTTCCAATTTACCACTGGGTGATTAAATTCAAAGAAATTGGAGGAAATACAAAATCCCAACATGACAGAGGCAGCAAACTCATCTATTTAAAAGCTCAGGTGACTTGATGAGGCATACTCCTGGGACCAGAAGATCAAATGTGGGGCTGAATGGATTGGTTATTTCCCTGCCTTTCTGTCTGTAGGCAGTGTTGAAGACAAACTAGATGAAAAGGAAGGCATTCACCTTGTCTTTCTTTCCCTGGATATGCTCAAACCACAAATCCATATCATTCAGCCTATAATTAGAATGGAATAATGTTGGGCAAAATGGGGTGAATTAAAAATAATTATAATAAGGTAAAGCTTCTTCTCTGAGACTTTGGCTTCAAAGCAGGAAGGCAAATGAGCTGGTAAGAAATTTTGGTGTAGTTTTTGGTAGCCACTTTTCATTCAATACTCCTTGGTTCATTTATTAAATAGATATTTATGGAGTACATAATCTGTGTCAGGTCTCCTTTTAGATTCTACAAATATGTCAGTGAACAGGACAAAATTCCCACCCTTATCAATTTATATTCCAGGATGGAAGAAAGGAAAGAATCAAGCATATAATATGTTGTTAGGGAGTGATAGGGGCCATAAAGAAAAACAAAGTAGCTTAACAGGCTATTGTAATTGGGATAGTACCTGAGGAGGTGACTTTTGAGAAAAGACCTGAAGGAGATTAAGGAGCAAATCATTCTTGGGACAGAGTTCTTCACGCAGACGAAAGACGAAAGACAAAAACAAAGGCCATGAAATATGGGACTATGTGCTCAAGGAAGGCCAAGGACTAGGCCAGTTTGGCTATAGTGGCATAAGAATGTGAGATAGTAGGGGAAAACGAGGGTAGAAAAGTAATGGGAGGTAAGATTATGTTTTCATAGGACTTCAGCTTTCACTTTGGTTGGGAGCCACTGGAGGGTTTTGAGAAAATATGTGATGTTAAGAGACTTACATTTTTAATATCTCTTTACCAGACCCTGTGCTAGTCATTGAGGATGTATTAGTCAGCTTTTTTGCCACTGTGACTGAAAGACTTGAGAAAAATTATAGAGGAGGAAAAGTCTATTTTGGGCTCACTGTTTCAGAGGTTTTAATAGATATAGCTGGCTCCATTGCTCTGGCCACAAGGTGTAGCAGAACATCAAGGCAGAAGAGTGTGGTGGAGGAAAGTGGCTCAGAATGTGGCCACCAGGAAAGACAGAGAGAGAGCCACTGACATACAACAAAATATGTACCTCAAAGGCATGTACCCCCAATGACCCACCTCTTCCAGCCATACCTTACGTAACCTAGAGTTGCCACCCAGTTATTCCTTTTTAAGTGATTAATGCACTGATTAGGTTAAAACTCTCATAATCCAATCATTTCTCCTGTAAATTTTCTTGCATTGTCTCACACATGAGCTTTTGGGGGATACCTCATATCTAAACCATAACAGAGGATGTTGGAATCAATGCTATATGCCCTTGGCCATCTAATGAAGAAAGATACATTCCTAGCAAAGGGAACAACTGACCAAAATTCTAGAGGAATGGAACAAAAGGCCGATGGGGTTGTGAAGTGGGAAGGTATTGTAGTTTTGGGGGCAAAACAAACAGATGTGTAGTACAGGTTGAGCAGAGGAGACAAGAATGAGAGCTGTGAACAATGAGAGGGTCCTTTCATCACAAGAATGATTAATGTGTTTTAGCAGCCACATGGAGTGGAACAAACAGTAGATGTAATTATGAGCTCCAATTTAAATGAGGAAATAGGTTGAAAGAGTTTAAAATGCTTCCCAAGGGCACAGAGTTGAGTTGATAGCAGCACTAGACCCAAAATAAGCTCTTTTGAGATTCTCACCTCAGAAGTCTTCAATTGAAGACTGGGTTATTCCTCTGGGGTAGGTGTCATCATTCTAATGCAGTTTGGTGAATAAGAACATGAACTTTAGAGGGAGTCTGGCCTGAGTTCTGCCCCTTTGGGCAAATTACTTCCAATTTCTCTGATCTTGATTTTAGGTAATAAAATAGTACAAACCTTATTAAGTTATAGTGTTAGTAGGAAACAGGGTACCTATAGTACCTGGGTAACACTGCCATGGGATAGTAAATATAATTTATGTAGAATGTACTGTATGTGTACTTTTCCAGGCACTTCATTATATGTTAATTTAAATATTCATCACAATAGGGTTGGTAATGTTTTTATCCTTATTAAGTATGAGGAAATGGAGGCACAATGAGCTATATGAGTTGCTTCAGGTCAGTCACCTTGGTGAACATATAAGGTATGACTTTTTTTTTCAAAATTTATTTCCTTGGAATTAATGGGGCAAGTATTTAAAATAGAGTTGGAGTGCCCCTTGCTGATGCAGTGGGTAGACCAGAGAGTACCAAGTTGTCTGCCTGGTTTGATCATCCTCAGTTGAGCAACCTTAAGGCACCCTTGCCATACTTTATATTATTAGTCCATTTTATAGCTTTCTTTTACTTCATACATATTGTAAGTGGTTAGTGGTGCATCTTCTTAGCCTGCATTAGGGTGGGGCATGGTAGAAAGGTACTACTCTTAACTTCCCATACTTCTAACAGGAAAGCCTAGCACTATTCCCCAACTTGAAGGAAAGTGTGCCATTCCCTCAAGCAGTATTGTTTACCTAGTTCTTGGATAATCCTGAGGCTGAGCCTAGAGTTGTTTTAACTCTATTTCTGAGCTTCTTTTAAATTCTATTATTAGAAAATAATTCCAATGAGTTCCCTTTTTCTCTCCTATCACTTAAACTAGAGAAAATGGTATACTCAAGAACACCATTTCCAGATATCCTCCACTTTGGCATATCACCCTGCCTGGGCTGTATGCCTCTGATCATTTATGGACAGATGCAGGGAATTCTATTCCTAATCTTTCCTTGAATCTTTTGTGTATAAGGTTTGACATCTTAATGTCAGAGTATCAGGACTGGGACTGTAAAGATAATCCTCATACACCTCATTTAACAGCTTAGGAAAGTGAGAGCCAGGGAGAAGACTTTCCAGTGACATTTTGGCATAGAGACAATATAAGATTGAAAGTAAGTACACTCTCTGGAACCATAGAAATTAGAGTTAGGTTGTAGATCTGTAGCTAACTAGCTGGGTGATCTTGGTTTAACACATAACCTCTATACTTGAAACTATAATATGGGAGCAAAAATATATACCTGCTGGACAATTATGAAGTAGACTGGAATATCTAGCATATAGTTGGTCAGAAAATATTAATTCTTCTACATCATGGGTCACTGCTTTTATCTCACATCTTCACATAGGCCCTAAAACACTCACCTCTGTGCTCCTGACTTTGGTTTGGTTTTCCTTATATTCTGTGATTTCTGAGCCCATGTGCATTAATCTCCTCTGCTGAGATATAAGCTCTTTAAAAACAGGGACCACATCTGGCTTGGCATGTACAGATATTCCAACATACTTCTGACCTAACAGACTTGCCTTAAAGAAGGGGGCCTTGCTGGGCATGGTGGTGCATACCTGTAATCTCAGTGACTCAGGGAGTTGAGATAGGAGGATTCCAAGTTTGAGGCCAGCCTCAGCAACTTAGTGAGACCCTCTCTCAAAATTAAATGAAAAATAAAAGGACTGGAGATGTAGCTCAGTGATAAGGTACTCCTGGGTTCAATCCCAGAAGAAGGGAGCCTCGGAAAACAATGTAGAATTCAATTAGGGAGGAGTCAGGTGTCTTGGTACTTTTTTTTTCCAAATTTGATTCCATGTTGCAGAGGAGTTAAAGGTTCTCCGAATAACAGACAAAGTAGTAAAGTTTCTTGTTTAATCAGTGCATTTTAATGAACTAAGAGGAGAAAGGTAAAAATAATTGTAAGAGGGTGAGTGAATGATTCTATTTCTCTTTGTCATCTCTTTTTCTTGTCCTTCCGTGTTCCCTTATACTTGTCTGGGAAGCATAATGAGTTCTACCACTTTTTCAGTATTAGAAACTGAGAGAGTAGAGCAGGGATTGAGAAACTGGAGCAGAAAAAGATTCATAGGGAAGAGATATGGATAACAAGAAAGAGTGAGAGAACATGAGTAAGAGAGTGCATAGAGAAACTATCAGTCTTGGGTAGTAAGGCCCAGAGCCTCAGAGTGAATAAGAATACGGTTGTAAAGCTGTTTGAAGATTGCAAGGAGTCCCTTTCTCCCTCCCTCCTTCTCCACCAGGCCCTTTCTGACCTCCTCCCACCCCAGTGTATGCCCAATTTTGGGTGACTCCAGGTAAGCAATGGGACCATCCCTCCTGCCTGGCAGACTCTCACCATTGCATGTCCTTCCTAGGGTGAGGACATCCTAGACAGAAGTTCGGAGCTGATCTACACTGGGGAGATGGCCTGGATCTACCAGCCCTATGGCCGTAACCAGCAGCGGGTCTTCTTCCTGTTTGACCACCAGATGGTTCTTTGCAAGAAGGTAATGCCTTTTTCTTCTCTGAGGGAGATGGGCACTTCAGGAGGCACCAGCGCCTTACTCTTTCCCATCCCCAGGCTCCCAGTGAAGTGGTCAACAACTACCAGGAGAAAAACAGGCTGGAGATTGGCAGCAATTCCATATCAGGAGCACTGGTGTGGCATGAATATCATAGGCAATAAACAATAAAACTCTGAAGTTGACATATTTTGTCTTGGTATCTATTTTTCACCTTTGCTCTCATGCCTTGAATGGTGTTTCTTCTCATTCCCTTACACCCAGAACTGATAGACAGCAAGTTTGTAACAGATGTGAAAAATATTGTAATAATCTATCCCAATTGGCAAACAATAGCTTCTTCAGTGCCTTCTCTCATTTCCACTCTAATGTCTCTGATCAACTGGCTCCTCTCTTCCATAGAAACCAACAAGGGGCCTACTACTTTTGCCCAGACAGGTAGGTACCTCTGTGATACAAGATTTCCCCATTTCCTGTAATAAAATGCATTGGTTCCTCACAACTCCTAACCATCTTTCTTGCACTGTACTTTCCCTGTAACATATTTGAGGTGAAATATGTACTTCTCAGTTACCCCCTTGATAACTGAATTCTGGTTTCTTAGCCTTTTATCCTTGATAAAGAGGGTTGGCCTATATTCTCAGTCTGAATCCTTCTGAGGGATCCTGATAGAATACTGTTCCCCTTAACTCCTTCCTCAGGATAGGAAATTTAGACCACTTTTATCTCTAGTGACTGGCTGGAAAGAAGAATTTGGGAGCAGGGGAAGAAAAAGAAGAGGGAGAAACTTAAGAGTACTTAAACAGACTTTCCAAAATTTCTGTCTTTATCATTCAGCCCCTTTAATCCTCTTCCCATAGTGAATGCCCCTAAACAGGGATGCTGTGTCACAACATAGCAAATTAAACACTGTTATTTTTCTGTCCTGGAACATAAACCACCGATTTGGTTTAAGCCTCCTATACTCTGTGTGCATGTATACGTGTACCACATCTTGCATTAAATAGATTCAGATTGCCTTAGTATTTGGCAGTCAATTCTGAATGCTGGCTCTGGAACCAATAGCAAGTTAATTCAGAGGGATAATAATTTCCTCCATCTGGAGTTGACCCTGGAAGAGAAAACTTTTCTGAATATGGAATTCAGCCCCAAACTAATATCTCTCTTTATCCCCCACACAAGTTCTTCTGAGGTTTTCCATGCAACTTGGAGGCAAATTTTTGAAGGTTATTTCAGGCAACTAAAGGAATTCTCAGCATATCAACAATGCCATCAACAGTCATGTGCCCATTCATTTCACTAAATATGTTCATGCTCAGAACAACGAGTCATAGAGAAAGACTGCAAACAGGAACCTGGTTTATTTTAGGCTCCCCATACCCAAGACCATGTTGATTTGGGCATCTGTCAGCAAACAATTGCAGTTACTTTAAGTAAAATATGAAACTAGGCTCTGGAAAGCAGTGGTGTTAGGTGGTATGGCCAGAATCTAGGATGCAGAACACTGAGACTGAGGCTAGGAATAAAGGGAAAGAAACAAAAAGAACAGTGGACTAAGTTTAGGAACCAAGAGACAGAAGACCAAGGAGAAGTGATAAGTTAACTGTAAGCCAACCAGTGGAAGCCAATTGTAAGGAAGAAACCAGAAGTCAAGGGAGGACTTGGGAGTTCAGATGAGCCACACAGACAGTATGAGAGAAGCAGGCAACAGGGATGACAAAAATAAGAAATGCCTTGTTGAAGGCATAGCTTCCCTGAGACAGGAGATGTCTTCTTCTAGCTAGAACCATAGGCTTTCTCCCAAGAGTAAAGCTAGCCTGGGGTCTAGGGTAGAAGGCTCTCAATTCCATATACCCTTCTTCATGACACTGGCTTCTCAGAGCATAAGAAACTACAGGCTGGTACAAAGGTCATTAAAACTATCTGATTTTTAATGGTGAGGCCATGATTGAGGATTTCCATTTGATATCTACAATAGGCCTTCCTATTCATCAAATAGGAGTTAAACTTGAAATAATCGTGGAGTACAAATAAGTTATGTGAAGAGACAAGATAGTTTGTTTGCCAAGTTGTTTAGGGATCACTTGCCATTACTATAAAAGATTCTCTTCTTGAGATATAACTGAGAGAAATAGATAAGGCTTCTTGTAGTTGAGGATTCCTTTGACAAAGGAAAGAAGGGGAAGAACCGGGACTAGACAGAGGTGAGGAAGGCTTCTCTTCACTCACCTTACTCACCTCAGGAATATAATTTAAAAGCATACCTGAAAGATAATCAGTAATTTTTAAAATGTTAAAAATGTTAAAGGAGAAAAAGGGAAAAAACAAACAATCAGATGTGGCTACAGTAAGCTCTCTGATGAGGTCATATCTAAACAGGAGGAAATAGGAGCCTGTAGTAGGTGACTAGGTAATATAACATTTTATATATGAGTTTTAACAGAAGTGACAAAAATAGTTTCATGAATCAGTTAGTTTAAAAATGTTCAAGACAATATCAGTGATTTTAAAAAATCTACTCTTATTTGAGAAAAATAAATAAGTAAGAGTCTGATTACCCCCTACCTTAGGTAGATGGTTTAGTGTTAACAGAGTAACATAAATTCCTTCAGTGTCAAGGGAAGGCAAGCATAAAACTGATTAAAAGAGGATTGAGACCCAAATAATCTGAGGTTATAAGAAAGCACCTCACTGCTCTGAAATATTTTTTGAGTCCTACTCTGGGTCAGCAAACTCTGCCTTCATGGGGTTTGTAGTCTAATAAATTTAAGTATGATATGAATTAGAAATATGTATTTCTGGGCACTGAAATTAGTCTCAGATGTCCACAGTGGAATTGCTGTAGAATTGTGGGTCTTATGAATTCTGTGAGAACACTAAAGATAGGGAAATGTACCAGTTTTCAAAACAGAAAATAATATATTCAGGAAAATATAGATTAATAAAAAATAATCATGAATTAGCATTTATTGAGTGCCTATATGATTCTGTTCTAAGAAGTTTACATTCAATAACTCAACTGAATCCTCATAACAGATCTCTGAGGTAGGTACTGTCATTATTCCCATCTTAAAGGTATGTAAAGTGAAATATAGAGAAGGTATATAATTTTCCCAATGTGATAATAGTTGACAAGTGATAGAGACAGGAATTGAATCCATTCAAGCTAACTGTAGATTCTACAGTGGCAAAACCTCTATGTCCTTATTGCCACTGAGCTTATCAGAATTCTGTAATTAATTATAAAATAGTCTATGAACATTTAGAAGAAGATGCAGAAACCCTGGTAGCTCAGGATTTGGTTTCCTAAGAGCAAGTCATGATTTGCAAAGCTTCATTTCTATTTTTCCAGTAATATGATTAGTTGATAAGAGGATTGAAATGGACAGATAGTAGGTGCATTTCATTCTGGCATACCAAATTCTCCCATAATTTCCTTGCAGAGAGAATAAATATGGAAATATAAGGCATACAATTTGTGGTCAGACAATTTGGGTACAAATCTTGATTCCAGTACTGACTGTATTATTTCAAGCAAGTGATTTGTCATTTCCTATGTCTCCATTATATCATTTATAAAATGGGGAGAATAAATTCTGTACAGGATTTTTGTGAATAATAAATGAAATCAATGCAGGGGAAATGCCTGTTAGAGTGCTTGGAATCGTGTAGGTGCTCATTAATCTTAGAATTCCACATGTCCAAAAAGAAATAGACAGACTTATAAGGTAATGAGGGCCCCATCTCTAGTTTTACCCAAATATGAGTTAGATGATTACTTTCCAGAGATGGCATAGAAGACATTGAAATATTTGACCTGATCTCTATTCTAGATCATATGACCTGGCCATTAAGTTCTTATTCAACTCCTAAGGGTCTCTTTATTCCCAGTTATGCAAAATCTTGCCATTTTATTCATTGGGAATTGGGAGTGACTAAGCCACTTAGAATAGTTTGAATAGCTTATAACTTGAGAGGACAGGAGGGAAAGAGAAAGAAAGGAGATACTTTTTCAGTGGAAATTATAGTATATGACAGTGGCTTCTAATTATGTGGCCCCTTCTTCAACTTCCCTCATACCTTCTCTTTCCTTGTCATGTTTCTTTTGAGAAATCCAGATAAGAATCTTTTGTTCTCTCTCATCTTATCTTCTCTGCTAACTGTTCCTGCTCCTCTGTGTCTCACTGCCTTGTTAATTTAGCTTTGCATGTGTTTTGTTGTTTTCTTCTTGACATGATTATTTTGAATTATTTTGATGCTTTGGAAGGATTTCCCCCTTTTTATTTTTCTTCCCTTTCACTACTTACTCTGAAAGGTAGTAGAACCACTTTCCCAAATCATCCACCCACTAACATCTTATAGTCCTATAGTTGCCTTAAACAACCTCTTCTCTGCAAACTTCATGCCAGTCAGTCTGGACACACTCCCTTGTGTCCTGTGTAATAATTGCTCTGTGTTTCTGGTGCTTTCACCATATGGTGAGGAATCAGAATTAAGCAGTATATAATGGTACTAGATAGAAAACTTCTGTTCAGGGAAGTTTCTGAATTTGGACCATTTGTTCTTGCACTGAAAAACAAATCTTGGAGAATAAGCCCTTTCAGACAACTCACAAACCATAATAGAATAAGAGATGGTGTTAGAGCAGAAAGAAGATGAGAGTTGGAAAACAAAATACCTGAACACTTGACTATATTTTCCTGTCCAGACTTTGGCCAGTTCTTCAACTTCATCTTTATGTTCCTCAGTGTCAAATTAGGTCAATGATAGAACTCATCCCCAAAGTCTCAAGAACAACCAGAGGTAATGGGGAGTAGTAGAGTATATAGTATTAAGAGCATGGATACTAGGGCAAGACTAGAGGACACCATTCCTCTCTTTCCCATAAGCTTTCTGACCTTGAGCAAACTCTGTGCTTATAACTATCCCTTCATTTGCAAAATAGGAATCATAATGGTATCTATAACAAAGGTAGATTATGAGAGTTAAATGGGACAGTGCTGAAGTCATATAAATACTTAGTAAATGTTAGCTATTAATACTATTATAGTATATGTAGTGTTACTAATAATTCCTTTTTTGTTGGGAGGCAATACAACACTGTAGTACCAAAAGCACAAATTTTAGAGCCAGATACTCTGAAATAAAAGCCCAGCTCTACCATTTAATAGCTTTTATTTCTGGGTATATTCCTTAGCTGCTGTGTCTATAATTTCTCATTAAATGGGGTTATGATAGTACCTACCTTGTAGGATTGTTGTGAAGATTATTTGTTAATAAATACAAAGCACTCAAGATAGTATCTGGCACATAATGTGTACCATTTAAGTGTTTTCTGTTGCTTTTATTGTTATGATTTTGTTTTCGGTATGAAACATGCACTCTAGATGCTGTTCCCCAGAATCTGAAGGGAAATTGGCATGGTCCAGACTGTGTGAGAGTAACCAGTACCTCCTCTAAAGTGGCAGGGAGGATCTACTGATAAACAAATGAAGCAGGCTATAGTCCTGAACAGTTGCATTCTCTGGATTATAGCATCTGTCATTTGTACAAAATGTCTTGTTATGTCTTACCAAACCCCAGGAATACCTAGCAAGGCCAAATTGAAATAGCTAGAAGCTGTTTAAATTATGTGGAATCAGGGATGAGGGGAGGTACCTTGAAGGAGCCAAAGGCTATGACCAGGGCCTAAGTGTCTGCAGACTGACAAAAACTTTCTGGAGAAGCATTTAGCTGCCTTTATGTCCTTGAACTAAGAAAAACAGAAAGGAAAAAAGAAAGAAACCTGGTATCTTTTTAGAACTGATAAACTACATTAGGCAGGGATGTTTTGATGATCCAAATAGCAACTGCTGTGGGATACCTATTCACCATGTCCCTGTGAAGGTGCTCAGGCCATCATTAACAAGATGCATGTGGGAAGCCTGCTCCCAACTGGACCAAAGGCAGTCAGGGCTCAAGAGGTCTTTGTTCTCTCGCCATATGCAGAAAGTGACTATAGACATCTTTAGGACTTTGTCAACTGTCCATCTCTGGAAAGTCCCTGATTGAGGTAAGAACAAAGATAGAGTGCTGGGAACAGCCTCAATGGGCGGATAAAACTAACAGTGTAAGCAGCATGATGGTTAAGTGTCAGGTAAATAGTATGTAAGTGTCTTCATAGTTTGTGCTAAAATTTGGAGAAGGGGAGCCACTTGAGCTTAAGATGGAGGGTACAGTCAGGGAAGGTTTCTTTGGGGAAGAGGAACATGTGAATTTGCCCTGGAAGTCTAGAAAGATTGCAATGTCAGATGTGATTGGAGCAAAAAGAAACATTTTTAGCCTAAGTTGATCTGTTGGAGAGTAGGTGGCAAATACCATTTAGCAAATACCTCCCTCATCCTGAAAGAATATGTAGAAATTTCAGAGACAGTAATTTGGAAAATATTGCTTTGTCTTATCTGCTTTGTCTTATTTTTACTCATAATATTTAACTTATTTGGAAAGTTTAAATGAGCTGAAAGAGGCAGCATGTTTTTTAAGTTCATCAAAAAGGAATTCAAAGGCTATGAAACACTGGTGCAGGAGCAAGAAAGCTTAAAGATGTTTTTAGTGAATAAGACTAGCCTCCTAATCAGGAAGCTGAATGTTTAGAGTTTTTCAGCTGTTTTACAGTGTAAGGAAAACTCTCATTTTATGATTGAGCCTAAAAGTGGCTTACCCCAGACCGTACAGCTAGTAGGTTAAGCCGCTACTTTTCAAACTCAGGTCTTTGGATTCTACCTCATGTTCTTTCCACTGTCCCATATTGTTTTCATGACCTTAGCTACCCTTTCTGATTAAACTTTCGAAGCCAGTAGATCATTTTTAGCCATTCCCATTTCATCCCTGCATTTAGCTTATGACTAATCTGACGCCTGAACACTCACATTCAACTGTCTGTGGAGCTGCAAAGAAATTTAAAGCATGTCGCTCTAGCCCTGTTACCCTGCCAAAGAAGCTAAAATTCTCTCTAGTTACTTCTCATCCTTAAATATCTAAAGAAACAATAATAAGGTTCAATTAGTGTAGTTCCAAGATCTTGCACATACTTTCCATTTCTGGAAACTAGCAAAGGTATTGAAGGCTCACAATAATTATGTGACATTAGTTTGGTAGACAGGGGAAGGAAGTTGTTGACTGAGGATCAGAACAGGGTAATTGAGGCTGCCAGTGTTTTAGTCTTATAGGTGTCCACCTTTTAACTGTGTGGTCTAGATCTGGCTTTCCAGGTCTTTATGTGTTGTATAATGAATGGTAAGGTCGAACTCAAACCTTTCTGAGATCAGAATAGATTCTATCCATTCTCTGTAGGTTTTCTTCCTTTGTTCCAGTTAGATTAGCTTAATGGGGCCCACTTTGAGCATTTATCTCACAAATAATCTAAGAATTTGAAATTCAGTACATGGGAACCACTGTAATCCATATCTCTTCTCTGAGAAGGATGAGGACAGTGTTGAAAAGAGGAGGGGCTAAAGGCCACTCCAAGAGACTTATCAGCTCTAACATAGACCCATATGTGATTTCATCTATCCCTCTGCTGTTTTGACTTATTAAATGTTTTATATCCATAAATATATAAAATAATATAATGTACACTCTTATACTTACTGTTCAACTTAAATAGTTTCTTAAAAATGTGATCTTCCTCCCCTTACATTCTTATGTTTCACTTCCATTCCCTTCCTCCTTCACCTCTTCCCATCTTCTGAATTATACTCTAGATTTTGGCAAGTATCATTGTCAAATATTCCTTTTTAACTTTTGTACATATGTATGTATCTCTAAATATGTGATCATGTTTTGTATGTTTTCAAGTGGAATAGAAACAAATGAGATAAAACTATACAGAAAGAATCTGGGCACAGTGGCACATGCCTGTAATCCCAGCAATTTAGGAGGCTGAGACAGAAGGATCACAAGTTTGAGGCCAGACTCTTCAGCAATTTAATGGGGACCCTAAGCAATTTAGTGAGACCTGTCTTAAAATAAAAAGGGCTGGGGATATGGCTCAGAGGTAAAGTGCCTATGGGTTCAAACCCGGTATACACACACACACACACACACACACACACACACATATATATATTTATATATATGTATACATATATATGTATATATATACATCATATATATATACATGCACACACATGCATATATATAATTGCATATATGTATATATGCAGAAAGGAAACCAGGGGAATAATGAACATGAGATTTAAGGTAAAATATGCCTTGGAGTCATTGCATGTGAATTGGTGGGCAGGTTCACCGACACTTATTATGTTATTAAAAAATGTAAGTAAATAAATAGAGAAATAAAAGCACCAAGCATGGACTAATGATGAATGTCTCATTTGAATGAAATTAGGATTAACCCAGTACCTGATAGCAAAATAACAGGTTTGTATGCATCTGCAAATTTGTTTTCTCACACAAAATTTGTGATATGCATTCATGTTGATACATGAGCCTCTTCTTTATTGACTTTGACTCCCATTTTCCTGCTAGAGCAGGCCTTCTCTAAAGATCCCAAGTGCCAAGTATTAGATGCACCCCAGGTAATCCTCCCTGGCCAGCAGTCTGTGGCCTCCAAACTATTCTTCCTACTCAGTCCTCCTCTGACACCTTGGTTTCATTGACCTCCTTGGGTTTCTCAGCATATTCCAGACAACTAGCCAGTGTACTTCATATTTCTCATAGATTTGCCAATGTTTTGAAAGAGGAAAAGCCCCTGTTACCAGTATTTTTATGGTTTATTGCTTCCTGTTTCCCATCAACAAGTCTTAGAAACACATTAAAGAACTGAAATTGGGATCTGAACCTTTGTTTGGATATGGGGCATCTCTTAGGGCATCTAGTTAATGAGTTTGTCAATGTCAAGACTGATAATCTAACCTGCCAAAATTTAGACTTTCACAAACCCCGTTGGTATTCCAAAACAGTGACAGCATTAGTATTCTATTGTGCCCATATTGCCAACTCTCCTGTTACCACTCTGCACGTACCTACATCAAAACACCTTCTCTTTCTTCATACCTAGGATCTAATCCGTAGAGACATCCTGTACTACAAAGGTCGCATTGACATGGATAAGTATGAGGTGGTTGACATCGAAGATGGCAGAGATGATGACTTTAATGTCAGCATGAAGAATGCTTTCAAACTTCAAAACAAGGAGAAAAATGAGGTACATCTGTTCTTTGCCAAGAAGCTGGAGGAGAAAATTCGTTGGCTCAGGGCTTTCAGAGAAGAGAGGAAAATGGTACAGGAGGATGAAAAAATTGGTAAGTGACCTGAAGGGAGTAGAAGAATCTATGATCAACATAGAGGGTTTGAATTGGTTTACATTTTTCTAGAGTTGGAGTAAAGATTTCTGTTACAAACTGATGTAAGGCACTTTGGCATTTCCTTATTGCTAGGTTCTTTTTCATAAATAACAAAAGTTTCTATTAGTCAGAGGTATGTATGAGTTACCTATTAGATTCCCATAAAGTTGCATCAGCAGACAAACATATTGCACTGAAAGCCAATTTTAGCCTTTATTCTCCCTAGCAAACAAATACTTATAAGCAAAAAAAAAAAAACATTCATATATCTTATTCTGTAATCTCAATGAGATCTCAGCTTTCTGTTTTTATGTACACAGGAAGATCTTCTATAAAAGCAGGAAGGCAGATGTTGTAGAATTATGCTGATAGGATTCAGCCAACTTTCCTTTTTGTGTTTGTATGTAGTGCTGGAGATGGAACCCAGTGCCTCACACACGCTAGCCAAGCACTTTACCACTGAGCTATATTACCAGCAGTCAGCCAACTTTCTAGTCAGAGTTTGGCAGCACAATCCTGATGAGGACTAAGACAATGGACCCATTTTTAATTGTAGGCATTAGGACCCAAAGCTTTTGAAGGGAATAAGTTATGGGATCCAAGAGATTCTTTACCAATTTCTTATGAAGCCTAAAATATTTTTAAGACATTTGTTACTGGTACACATCTTTGATAACATACATTTTACCAAGAAAAATGAATTATTTTACATTTGTTAGGCTAATTAGGTCTCCTCCATTAAGGTGACTGAACTTCTGGTAGTAGTGACCTGAAGCAAAGGCTTCTCAGTATTTAATGTTTACAAATCACCTTTGGAGTAAGTATTAATGAATAAGGTACTTTAAATATTAAGTAAATATCCCTAAACTGTAGACTAAAAGGATATACATGTATATATCATACTGTGTGAATCTATTTTGAAGTAAATTGTAGAAAACATAACAAGATATAAAACCATGAGAATTTTCATGATTTATATTTGCAATCAAACATACTTTTTGGCTTGAAACAGATTGTTCCCCTTTTACACAGTGATATATTTTCTCATGCTGTTTCCAAACTCTGAAATTCAGTTTCCTGCAGTTATTGGTGTGTGGATTATAAAGCATTATCTGGTCTTTTCTTCATGGTCCTGTTTGTGTCATAGAAGTAACAAACAACCAGCATTTGTAATTATCTGAGAAGACACACAATTTCTGTCTTTGCCCTACTCCTTATGAAAATGTTATTGTCCCTTAAAATGTTTGTATGCTTAAATTGCTAAAAGCTGCCTCTAGAAAAATTGGTCTACCCATTGAATACAAAAGAGCTTTCCTATCCTTACATGTTGGGGAATGATATGGTCAGAGGCTGTGAAGGATTTCCAGAAAGACACATTAATCCTAGTCTTCTCAGATCTTGGGTAGAATGCACATTGATAACTCACTTTGAGTTTTGTTAAAGTAAAAAATGTTTTTAGGACATGGGCACTGCATTGAGACATGCTGTGGAGTAATATTGTTATTTTCTCATTGGCAGGCATCAGCAACCACTGACCCTGTTTAGGCTGTAGAGACATTAAAGGACATTAAAGGATTGATCTTTGTGTGCAGACCCTTAATCAGTTAGGAGGCCCTTCCCATTCCCTCTGGCTCAAATACTATGTCTCCCACATACACTGTGACTAATAATCTGTGACTTTAAAAATCTGCTTCTAAATTAGAAAAATTCCAGAAATTGATTCCCAATAGACCTATGCTCATCTTTTTAATGAGAGTTTTGTGGACTTTTTTCAGTTTAAGTATCATAATACATCACTTTCATTGTAGGAAATCATAGGGGAACAAAAAAAAATAGAAAAATATGAGAAAAAAATTAATAATCAAACATATAACATATAACACAGCAAGAACTTTCATAACCATTTTGTTTTGATGTATCTCTACCTAGTGTTTTTTTCCTATATGTTAAAAAATAGCATGACCAAATCTCTGTATCCGCATACCTGCATCTCCATGGTACATAGATATAATTTTGTATTTGTATTTTTTTACTCCACATTGTATCATTAGAATTTCCACCAAATCATTTAAATTTTTGGTACAAGAGATTGAACTCAGAGGCACTTTACCCCTGAGCTACATCTCCAGCCCTTTATTATTTTATTTTATTTTATTTTATTTTATTTTATTTTATTTTATTTTTATTTTTTGGTACTGGGGAATAAACCTAGGGGTACTTAACAAGTAAGCTGCATCCCCAGCCTTTTTTACATTTTGTTTAGAGAAGGGTCTCACTGAGTTGCTTAGTGCCTCGCTTAGATGCTGAGGCTACCCTTGAACTTGCAATACTCCTATCTCAGCCTCCTCGCAAGTTACTGGCATTAGGGCTGGGGTTTTAGCTCAGTGGTAGAGTGCTTGCCTAGCATGTGTAAGGCACTGGTTCGATTCTCAGCACTTCATATAAAAAAAGTAAAATAAAGGTCCATTGACAACTAAAAAATATTTTTTAAAAAGTTGCTGCCATTATAGGCATGAGCCACTAGGCCTGACTCATTTAATATTTTTAATGATTATATTTATGGCTTCCATGCTGACTTACAATAATTATTACTGTTTGTATTTTTAATTATAAAACTGACACAGGGCCATCATAACCATTGAAACCCACGTAGAAATGTACAAAGACAAAATATTTAACATTTTTTGTCTTCTCTCTTTGTCTTATACTTTGTGAAATAATTAATATTGCAATTTGGTGTGCTTCTTTCCATACTTATTCCATGATCTTTAAATATTTATAAACATTTATAATTATAAAATTATATATGTATATATGTGTATATTGCAGATTAATTTGTAAAATATATTGCAATACTATACACACATGCATATTGCAACTTACTTTTATTAAACTTAATTTATCATAAATAAATCTCCAGGTAAGAATATAGAATCTGTAAATAGCTTCTTATATCAGTCAGGATTCAAGCAGAGAAGCATAAATAATAAGAGATATATTACTAGAAATAATTATCTTATTTGATTGCAATGTTTTTCTAAGTGATTCTGAAATCTTTAGTGCAGACTGTTGGAAACAGAATTTCATGGGTGGGCTCAAACACATGGGCAGAGTACAAAGCTGTCATTTATAGGCAGTCAGGAAGAGAAGGTCATGAGAAGAGTGGAATTCTGTGGACATGGGCTGAAGCTGTGTTCCACAGGTGGAATTTCCGTTCGCTTTGGGAGACATCTCAACCCTGTTTTTGAAACCTTCCATCATATTCAGTCAGATCCACTCAAATTATCCAGGATATTCTCCCTTATATCTCCTTGTTTAGGGGCTTTGATTACATCTGTAAAATACCTTCCTGGCAACACCTATATTAGTGAAGATCACACTCTAGCCAACTTGACACATCAATAAAGCCTTCACACTTCTTTCTTAAATACTGTATATCATTTCACACTATTTTATAGTAACTGGTCCCCTTTTGCTAGAAATTTTGTTTGCTTCCAGATTTTATTGCACTATAGATATTTCTGAAAATACATCCATGTGCATATCTCATTACATATTGGTGCTTTTCTTCCTGTAGGATAGATTCCCTAAAGTAGAATAACTGAGTGTGAGAATATGAGCAGTTTGAATTTTACTATAATTTATTTTTTCATATAGAATTTCGATTAAATTACAAAACCTGCACTCATGGTATAATTTTATAGATATGCATTTCTCTACACCCACACCAGCACTAAACAGTATTTACTTTTTTTAGTTTGCTGTTTGTCAACTATTAACTTTTTTGTATGCTTACTGAATATTTGCAATTCTTTTATCAATCTCTTATTCATTCCCTTTACTATTGTTTATTTCTGTGTGTATGTGTGAATATAAACTTGTGGGCTAGGGGTATAATTGAGTGGTAGAGCACCCACCTAGAATGCATGATGCCTTGGGTTCAATCCTCAGCACTGCAAAAAAAGATGGTAATTATAAATTTGTAATTTTATAAGGCATCTATATTATGGAGAGTAACACATTGTTAATTTTGAATTCATATCACATATTTTCTTGTGTCTGGTACATGTCTTTTGAGTTAATGGTGCTTAAATTTACAATTTTTTTTTTACTTTGATAGTTGTTGGGTATTATTTTATTGTTTCTAGGTTCATCTTGTCTAAGATGTTCTCTCCATTAACACTTTGCATTTTTCTAAATTTTCTTTTAATATTTTTGTTTATTTTTTAGAGCTATACTCCATCAGAAATTTACATGTTGAATATGGTGGGGGGAAGGGGTTTAATTGTTTTTAATTTTTATTTTTATAGACTGCACTTTGATTCATTGTACACAAATGGGGTACAACTTTTCATTTCTATGGTTGTACACATTGTAGATTCACACCATTCATGTAATCATACATATAAATAGGGTAATACTGTCTGTCTCAATCTACTATCTTTTATTCCCCCACTCCCTCCTTCCCCATTTTCCTCTACACCATCGAAAGTTCCTCCATTCTTCTCTTGCCTCACCCCCCACCCCCCACCAGCAATATGTATCATCATCCACTTATCAGAGAAAACAAAAAGCCTTTGGTTTTTTGGGATTGGCTTATTTCACTTAACATGATATTCCCCAACTTCCTCCATTTACCAGCAAAAGCTATAATATTATTCTTTATGGCTGAGTAATATTCCATTGTGTTTATACATACCAAAGTTTCTTTTTCCATTCATCAATTGAAGGGCATCTAGGTTGGTTCCACAATCTACCTATTGTAAATTAAACAGCTATGAACATTGATGTGGCTGCATCACTGTAGTATGCTGATTTTCAGAACTTGGGGTATAAACTGAAGAGTTGGATAGCTGGGTCAAATAGTGGGTCCATTCCAAGTTTTTTGAGGAATCTCCATACTGCTTTCCAGAGTGGCTATACCAATTTGCAACTCCACCAGCAATGTATGAGTGTGCCTTTTTCCCCACATCCTCATCAACACTTATTATTGTTTGTGTTCTTGATAATAGTCATTTTAATTGGAGTTAGCTGAAACCATTGGGAGGTTTTAATTTTGCATTTCTCTAATTACTAGGGATAATGAGCACTTTTTCATATATTTGTTGATCACCTGTATATCTTCTTCTGTGAAGTGTCTGTCCAGTTCCCTAGCCCATTTATTGATTGGGTTCTTTGCATTTTTGGTATAAAGTTTTTTAAGTTCTATATAAATTTTGGAGATCAGTGCTCTGTCTGAAGTGTGCATGGAAAAGATTTTTTTGCACTCTGTAGGCTCTCTTTTCACATTATTGATTGTTTCTTTTGCTGACAAAAACTTTTTAGTTTGAATCCATCCCATTTATTGATTCTTGCTTTTATTACTTGCACTCTGAGGGCCATGTTAAGGAAATGTGATCCTAAGCCAACATGAAGAAGATTTGGGCCTACTTTGTCTTCTATTTGGTGAAGGATCTCAGCTTCAATTCCTAGATCCTTGATCCATTTTGAGTTGAGTTTTGTACAGGGTGAGAGATAGGGGTTTAATTTCATTTTGCAGCATATGGATTTTCAGTTTGACCAGCACCATTTGTTGAAGAGGCTATCTTTTCTCCATTGTATGTTTTTGGCATCTTTGTCTAGTATGAGATAACTTTACTTATGTGGGTTTGTCTTTGTGTCTTCTCTTCTGTACTATTGGTCTACCTGTCTATTTTGGTGCCAATACCATGCCATTTTAGTTACTATTGGTTTATACTAGAGTTTAAGGTCTGGTGTTGTGATACTTCCTGCATCACTCTTCCTGGCCAGGATTGCTTTGGCTATTCTGGGTCTTTTGACTTCCAGGTGAATTTCATGATTGCTTTCTCTAATTCTATGAGGAATGCAATTGGGATTTTAATTGGAATTGTGTTAAATCTGTATAGTGCCTTTGGAAGTATGGCCATTTTGATCATATCTGCTTATCCAAGAACACGGGACATCTTTACATCTTCTAATGTCATCCTCAACTTCTTTCTTTAATGTTCTGTAGTTTTCATTGTAGAGGTCTTTCCCCTCTTTTGTTAGATTAATTCCCAAGGTTTTTTTTTTTTGAGGATATTGTGAATGGAGTTGTTTTCATCATTCCTCTTTCAGATGATTCATCGCTTATGTATAGAAATGCATTAGATTTATTTGTGTTGATTTTATACCTTGCTATTTTGCTGAATTCATTTATTAGGTCTAGAAGTTTTCTGGTGGAATTTTTTGGATCCTCCAATATAGAATCATGTCATCTGCAAATAGTTACAGCTTGAGTTCTTTTCCTTTTCATATTTCTTTAATTTGTGTGGTCTGTCTAATTGTTCTGGCAAGTATTTCAAGCACATTGTTGAACAGAAGTGGTGACAGTGGGCATCCCTGTCTTGTTCCAATTTTTAAAGGGAATGCTTTCAGTTTTTCTCCATTAAGAATGATGTTGGCTATGGGGTTCGTATAAATAGCCTTTACAATGTTGAGGTATGTTCCTACTATCTCCATTTTTCCTACTGTTTTAAGCATGAAGGGGTGCTGTATTTTGTCAAACGCTTTGTCTGCATCTACTGAAATAATCATATGATTCTTAACATTAACTCTATTGATGTGATGAATTGCATTTATTGATTTCCGGCTGTTGAACCAACCTTGCATCCCTGGGATGAATCCCACTTGATCCTGCTGCACTATCTTCTTAATACATTTTTGTATGCAATTTGTCAGAATTTTGTTAAGGATTTTTGTGTCTATATTCATCAAAGATATTGGGTTAAAGTTTTCTTTCCTTAGGTGTGTCTTTGTCTGGTTTTGGTATCAGAGTGATTCTAGCTTCATAGAATGAATTTGGAAGGGTTTGCTCCTTTTCTGTTTCATGAAATACTTTGAGGAATATTGGTGTAAGTTCTTTGAAGGTCTTGTAGAACTCAGCTAGGAATCCATATAGTCCTGGGCTTTTCTTGATTCTTAGGCTTCTGATGGCTTCTTCTATTTCATTTCTTGAAATTGATTTGTTTAAATTGAGTGTGTCCTCCTGGTTCAGTTTGGGAGGATCATATGTCTCTAGAAATTTTTAATATCTTTGAGATTTTCTATTTAGTTGGAATATAGATTTTCAAAGTCGCTTCTAATTATGTTATGTATTTCAATGGTGTCTGTTGTGATATTTCCTTTTTCATCACAAATTTTAGTAATTTGAGTTTTCTGTCTCCTTCTCATTGCTTGTGTGGCTAAGGGTTTACCTATTTTGTTTACTTTTCTGAAGAACCAACTTTTTGTTTTGTCAATTTTTTGAATTGTTTCTTTTGTTTCAATTTCATTGATTTCAGCTCTGATTCTAATTGCTTCCTGAATTCTACTACTTTTGGTATTGTTCTGTTCTTTCTCTAGGGCTTTGAGATATAATGTTAGGTCATTTAGTTGTTGACTTTTTCTTGTTTCCTTGAATATGCTTCATGCAATGAATTTTCATCTTAGTACTGCTTTCATAGTGTCCCAGAGATTTTGATATGTTGCACCATCATTCTCATTTACCTCTAAGGATTTTTTTAATCTCCTCCCTGATGTTTTCAGTTATCCATGCTTCACTGAATAGCACATTATTTAGGCTCCAGGTGTTGGAGTTGTTTCTGTTTTTTATTTTGTCATTGATTTCTAATTTCATTCCATTATGATATAATATAATTAGGGTACTATCTCTATTTTTTTTGCATTTACTAACGGCTGCTTTGAGGCATAACATAACATATTTAAGAGAAGGCTCCATTTGCTGCTGAGAAGAAAGTATATTCACTTGTTGATGGATGAAATATTCTATCTATGTCTGTTAAGTCTAAGTTATTGATTCTGTTATTGAATTCTATGGTTTCTTTGTTTAGTTTTTGTTTTTGTTTTTGTTTTTTTTCCTTGAGGAGTTTTTTTTTAATTACTTATTGATTCATTGAACACAAATGGAGTACAGCTCTTGTTTCACTGGTTGTACACAAAGTAGAGTCACACCATCTGTGTGTTCATGCATATACACAGGGCAATGGTATCTGTCACAATTTCTGTTATTATTTTTATCGCACCACCCCAACCACACCCCTCCCTTCCCTCCATGCTATCTATCCTTCCTCCCTTCTTGCCACCCTTCCCCCCTGCATTATGCATCATCCTTCATTTATCAGTGAGACCATTCAGCCTTTGGATTTTTGGGATTGGCTGATCTCACTTAGCATAACAGTCTCCAACATCATCCATTTACCTACAAATGCCATAATTTTATTCTTCTTTATGGCTGAGTAATATTCCATTGTGTATATATACCACAGTTTCTTTATCCATTCATCTACTGAAGGGCATCTAGGTTGATTCCATAATCTAGCTATTGTGAATTGAGCAGCTATGAACATTGATGTGGCTGCATCACTGAGGCAATCTGATTTTAAGTCCTTTGGGTATAAGCCAAGGAGTGGGATAGCAGGGTCAAATGGTGGATCCATTCCAAGTTTTCTAAGGAATCTCCACACTGCTTTCCAGAGTGGCTGCACCAACTTGCATTCCCACCAGCAATGTATGAGTGTACCCTTTTCCCCACATCCTCGCCAACACCTGTTGTTGCCTGTGTTCTTGATAAAAGACATTCTAATTGGGGTAAGATGAAATCTTAAGGTGGTTTTGATTTGCATTTCTCTTATAACGAGTGATGTTGAACATTTTTTCATAAATCTGTTGATTGCTTGTAGATCTTCCTCTGTAAAGTGTCTGTTCATTTCCTTGGCCCATTTATTGATTGGGTTATTGGTGTTCGTGGTGTAAAGATTTTTGAGTACTTGGTAGATTCTGGAGATTAGTGCTTGTAGATCTTCCTCTGTAAAGTGTCTGTTCATTTCCTTGGCCCATTTATTGATTGGGTTATTAGTGTTCTTGGTGCAAAGATTTTTGAGTACTTGGTAGATTCTGGAGATTAGTGCTCTATCTGAAGTGTGTGTGGCAAAGATTTTCTCCCACTCTGAAGGCTCTCTCTTCACATTGCTGATTGTTTCCTTTGCTGAGAAAAAGCTTTTTAGTCTGACTCTATCCCAATCATTGATTCCAGCTTTTATTTCTTGTGCTTTGGGAGTCATGTTAAGGAAATCTGGTCCTAGGTCAACATGATGAAGATTTGGACCTATTTTCTCTTCTATTAGGTGCAGAGTCTCTGGTCTAATTTCTAGGTCCTTGATCCACTTTGACTTGAGTTTTGTACACGGTGAGAGATATGGGTTTATTTTCATTTTGCTGCATATGGATTTCCAGTTTTCCCAGCACCATTTGTTGAAGAGGCTGTCTTTTGATGATGACATGATTCTTTATTTAGAAGACCCTAAGAACTCCACCAGAAAACTTCTGGAACTCATAAATGAATTCAGTAAAGTAGCAGGATATAAAATTAATGCTCATAAATCTAATGCATTTTTATTCATAAGTGATGCATCCTCTGAGAGAGAAATTAGGAAAACTACCCCATTCACATTAACCTCAAAAAAAATAAAATACTTGGGAATCAATCTAATAAAAGAAGTGAAAGACCTCTACAATGAGAACTACAGAACACTAAAGAAAGAAGTTAAAGAGCATCTGAGAAGATGGAAAGATCTCCCATGTTCTTGGATAGGCAGAATTAATATTGTCAAAATGGCCATACTTCCAAAAATGCTATACAAATTCAATGCAATTCCAATTAAAATCCCAATGATGGACCTCATAGAAATAGAGCAAGCAATCATGAAATTCATTTGGAGGAATAAGAGACCCAGAATTGCTAAAGCAATCCTTAGCAAGAAGAGTAAAGCAGGGGGTTTCACAATACCAGACCTTCAAATCTACTACAGAGCAATAGTAACAAAAACAGCATGGTATTGGTACCAAAATAGACAGGTCGACCAATGGTACAGAATAGAGGACACAGAGACAAACCCACAGAAATACAGGTATCTCATACTAGGTTTTGTTTGGATGATCTACTCAGTGGTGACAGCAGTGTGTTAAAGGCACCTGGAATTTTTGTGTTGTGGTCTATTTGTTTCCTGAAATTTAGAAAGATTTGTTTGATGTACATGGATGCACCATTTTTTGAGGCATAAATATGTACAGTTCTTATGTCTTCCTGATTAATGCTTCCCTTAAGCAGTATGAAATGAGCTTCTTTATCCCTTCTGACTAACTTTGACTTGAAGTCCACTTTATCTGATATTAGGATGGAAACCCCTGCTTTTTTACTGAGTCCATGTGCATGATAGGCTTTTTCCCATCCTTTCACCTTTAGTTTGTGGATGTCTTTTTTTATGAGATTAGTCTCTTGAACACAGCATATTGTTGGGTCTTTCTTTTTAATCCAATCTGCCTGTCTATGTCTTTTGATTGATGAGTTTAGTCCATTAACTTTGAGGGTTATTATTGAAATATGATTTGTATTCCCAGCCATTTTGGCTTATTTTTGGTTTTTATCTTGACTTGGTTTCAACTTTGAATGGCTTTTTCTTTAATGTAGTTCCTCCCTTTGCTGACTACATTGTTGTTTTTCATTTCTTCTTAATGGAATATTTTGCTCAGAATGTTCTAGTGCAGGCTTTCTATGTGTAAATGCCTTTAACTTGTTTGTCATGGAAGGATTTTATTTCATCTTCAAATCTGAAGGTTAGTTTTTCTGGGTATAAGATTCTTGTTTTGCAGCCATGTTCTCTCAGAGCTTGAAATATGTTGTTCCAGGCCCTTCTAGCTTTTAGTGTCTGGGCTGAGAAATCTGCTGATATCTGTATTGGTTTCCCCCTATGTGTGATCTGATGCTTTTCTCTCGCAGCCTTTGAAATCCTATCTTTATTTCGGATGTTAGGCATTTTCATTATAATGTGCCTTGATGTGGATCATTGTGATTTTGTGCATTTTGTGTTCTGTAAGCCTCTTGTAGTTGAATTTCCATTTCATTGTTCAGGTTTGAGAAATTTTCTGATATTATTTCATTGAATGGGTTGTTCATTCCTTTGGTTTGTATCTCTGTGCCTTCCTCAATCCCAATAATTCTTATATTTGGTCTTTTTATGATAACCCATATTTCTTGGTTTCTTACCATCTTCTCTGTTTGGGCAACAAACAGAGAAGATGGTAAGAATTTATCTTTTATTTTCAAGATTCAATATTTTGTCTTCATTGTCTGAGGTTATGACTTCTAAGTGATCTAGTCTGTTGGTGATGCTTTCCATTGAGTATTTTATTTGGTTTATTGTTTCCTTCATTTCAAGGATTTCTGTTTTCTTCTTTTTCAGAATCTCTATCTCTTTGTTGAAATTATCTTTTGTTTCGTGCAGTTTCTCTTTCAACTGCTTATTGGAGTGACCATTCAATGCCTGCATTTGCTCTCTTATGTCATCCTTTGCTTCATGAATCATTTTAATTATGTATATTCTGAACTCCTTTTCTGACATTTCCTCTGCCATGCTGTCATTGGATTCTATTAATATAGAATCTTGGTTTGTTTGGAACACTCTCTTCCCTTGTTTTTTCATGTTGCAGTTGCATGTATTGCAGTTTCCCCCTAATAGGCTTATAGTGACCCTGCAGGTTTTCAAAACCTCTTCTTTAAGGGGGAGATCAATATTAGCATCACCTATTACAAAGAATATGTAGCCCTAAACCAAATAGCCCTTATGAAGACATTAACAATATTGTCATAATAAAAAGAGAGGATGAGTTTAATTATTATCTATAATATAACAAATAGATTTGCAATGAGGTCTGCAGTTTCTAATGTAGGACAAAGAGAATGGGGGTGGTATAGGATGTAACTGTTAATTTGATACGAAAAGAGTATATAGAAGTTGTAGATCATAGGAAGAGTGAAAGTGTAATAAAAGAGGTTTGTTGTTAGCATGAGAAAAAGGAGAAAGAGACTCTGAGGAAACAGGTAAACAAAAGGAAAATAGCAAAAAAAAATGATATAAAAATTAAATATTTTCTAAAAGGAGAAAATAAAGTTTGTACTATAACAGTCAAATACTATTCAAACCTCCCAGTCTTTAATAGCCTGATGCATGACATGTGCCTGACAATGAGCTTCCAGTCTCCAGCAGGAGTCTCAGGATGGGATTTGCCCCCCTAAAGATGGCAGCTTCTGTTTCCAGGATAATCCAAGATGGTTGCACTGACTTCCAAGCGTGTTGGCAAATGGGGAGCTGCAGTGCCAGGCCTGGGCACCAAGTCTGCGTGGGGTGTGGTCAGTCAGGCTGGGGATCCTGCAGATCATGACTGTTGTCCCAAAATTGTAGCAGCCACATGTAACCCACCCTGTGGGTACTGTGACAGTGGACTTCCAGGTAACAGCAGGCAGCTGGCATTTTGCTGACGGTCTGTGGGCAGTCTGCAGGCTACTGGTGGACAATCAGAAGGTGGACCTTGGGCAGTGGGTGATGTGGGTAGGTGAAAGACAGGCAATGAGCAGGTAAGAGGCAGGCAAACGGCAAATGGTGGATGATAGGTAGGAGTCAGTGAGCAATCTGCACTCAGCATATCGACGATATGCTGGCAGACTGTGGGTGCTTGAGGTGGACAAATAGGGTAAACAGCAGGGGATTGATAAGCAGCAAAGAAGGCATCACAGACAAACAGATTTTCCTCTGCTTGAAACCCGAGTTACAGAGTGACACGGAATGCAGGTTCCCTCTAGTATGCCATCTTGGATACTCTTAATTTTGTTATTTTTCAGGTGATTAATCAGTTGCACAGAATCATTTATTAAGTCAATCATATACTTCTCACACAATTGAAATGCCAGTTTTCTTAGATAGTAACTCTATGTACATAATTGGACTTGGAGTTTCTATTCTGTTCTACTATTCTTTTTGTTACTTCTTGTGTCGTGACAATGCTTTCTAAATTATAGATTTCTGTAAATTTGAATGCCTGTTAAAATAAATTCTTATTCACTCTTCTTTCATATTGTTTCTTATCAATTTTTACATGTCTATTCATTGGCATCCATATCAACTTTATATTTTCTAGGTCCAAACAATTTGGATTCTAATTTGCACTGTTTTAAATTTGTTAATGCTTAAAGATTTGGAATTTTTGTTATGTTTTCTCATTCAGAAATATGACCCTTTTCTCCTTTCCACCATGTCTTTGTTCTCATCTGCTTCAGGAAAATGGTGGTTTTATTCACATTAATTTTATGCCTTTCTACTTCTCTTGTTACTTTAGATAATTTATGTTTGGCTGGGAAATCATTATTTTTCTATGGATCTTCAATTTAATGCTATATATATCTGTGTATAATATTATCTTATTATTTTAATATCTTTCATAATTGTGGGTATTGCTCTTCTTTCACATTTCTAATACTACAAATCTTTATTTTCTCATATTAGTCTTTTTTATACAGATATAGTATCTGTACAGTTTTATGGGGTATATTATAGTAATTCAATATATATAATATATAATAAATCAGAATAATAAGCATGTCATCTCTTCAGGCAATATTTACTTTATGAGTTGGAAATTTCATTCTCTTCTAGTCATTTTGAAATATAGAATAGAGTATTTTAACCTATGTTTACTATATTCTACTCTTCTGAAGAAGAACCAGAAGTAATTCTTCCACTGTGTTTTGGTGTCTTCATTCAACTTCTTTCTCCTCTCTCTCCTGACATTTATCTTTTAATCAGTCTTATCAGGGAGCATTAATCTTTTTAAAGAACTTGGTTTGGGTTTTTTATCCTTTGTGCAAGTTAAATGTATTTATTCTAAAAATTAATTTTAGCTTTTATGTACCACTTATGCTTGTTAACTTTTTGTCACTTTGAAAAAATACCTAAGAAAATCAACTAAAATGATGGAAAGCTTATTTGGCTCATGGATTCAGAGGTTTTAATTTGTGGTCACTTGGGTATTGTTTCCTGTCCTGTGGTGTGAGACAACACTTTGTGCAACAAAACTGTTCTCCTCATGGCATCCAGGAAGCAAAGAGAGACAGGAAGGGGCTGGGATTCCAAGGTGCCTTTCAAGGGCATACATCCAAGGGCATTCTTCCTTCAATTAGGCACCATATGCTAAAGTTTCTACCACCTCTCAATAGTGCCACCAACTGGGAACTTTTGATACATGAGCTTTGGGGTAACATTTGGGGTAACATTTCAGATCCAAATGATAACATTCTGCCCCTGACCCCTAAAGCTTCATATTCATCTCATGATGCAGAACACATTTTTAGCCCATCTATAAGAATTTCCAAAGTCTCAACATTCCAGCATTGCTTAAAAGTTTGAGTCCAAAGTCGCCTCTGAGGTTCAGGCAACTCTTAGCTATGAGGCCCTGTGAAAATAATGAAAAAATGCCAGTTACATACTTTCAACATACAATGATGTGAAAGGTACAAGGTAAATATTCCTATTGCAGAAGGGAGAGATGGGACCAAAGGAAGACTGAAATCCAGCAGAGAAAATGTTTAATACTACAGCTCCATGTCTAGTATGTGGTGGAAGGTTGTGGGCCCAAAGTACTTGGGCAGCCCTACCCTTATGGACTTTCTGGCTGAAACCCTCATGGCTATCCTCTTGGCCTGAATCTGCTCACTTCCATGGCTCAGCAGACCTGCCATGTTCCTGACATCTATAACTTTCTGGGATCTCTGTTGCAACTCCAGCTTCACTCTCACAGCTACACCCTTCACCCTCTAAGTTTCACCCTTCACCCTTCCCATAGGGTCTTTATCCCCACCACATAATGCTTGGCCTCCAAAGCTTTCCTTTGAAATCTTTGTAGAAGCCTCCATGACCCCATTGGCTCTTGAATTCTGCATGCCAGCAAAACCAGTGCCACATGGTTGACACAAATGTCTGCCACCAAATTGAGAGCTCTCACCACCATGAAATGAATACTGGAGAAACAACTTAATAGTGTAGGAGCAGTGTGCCCAGGTCTATCTTCTCAGATAAATGGTTTATACTTTTACACTTTTGAGTATTTGGGGGGAGTCCTGCTTGTTCCTGAGATGCCCTCAAGGCATCTTTCCTATAACCCTTTGCAAATTACTTGGCTTCATTTTAATGGCAATTTTAAACCATACTCTTCTTGAGTGCACCTTTATACAGGCTTCTTTTATGACCAAATTGAAGTTTTTAAAATCTTTCTGCTTTTTTTTTATTTCTAATCTTGATTCTCACTATAAATTTGTCTAAAAGCAGCCAGTAAAATACATGCCACAGTCTGAATACTATGTTGCCTTAAAATTTCTTGGGCCATATTGACTAGTCTGTTACCCTTAAATTCAGCCTTTCACAAAATCACAGACTTTGAACAAAATATAGATAAGTTCTTTGCCAGAATGCAACATGAATGGCCTCTAGTTCAATTCCCAGTAGAGTCCCCATATCCCTCTGAATCTTCATCAGCACCATCTTTACTATCTGCATTCTTATCAGTAATTTGGTCTTCCGAGCTCCCATAAGAATCACCCATTAAGCTCTGCTTAGAGAATTCTAAGCTTTTTATATCCTGCTTCTTCAAACCTTTCCAAATTCCTCCTGCAAACCAGTTCCAACGGCTTCTGGACTATATGCTCAGATATAGACATGGGAATGACCCCACTCTTGGTACCAATGTTCTATGTTAATCAGTTTTCAGTTGCTGTGAAAAAAAAATAAGAGAAAATAAACTTAAAGTTGTTTTATTTTGGCTAATGATTTCAGAGATTTCAGGCAATGGTTATTGGTTCCATTGTTTCTGGGCATGTGGTAAGGTAGAACATCATGGAAGAGAGCATGTGGTAGATTAAAACTGCTCAACTTATAGTAGGCAAAAAGTTAACAAGGAAGAAAGGGGGAACAGAATACCAATATACTCTTTAAGGGAATGCTCCCCAATGACCTACTTCCTTAAACTAAGCATAACATGCTAAGGTTGCCACAACCTCCAAATAGTGCCACCACATAGGGACCATGCCTTCACCGTATGATCTTTTGGAAGACATTTCAGATCCAAATAGTAACATGTCTATGATCTTTTAGTTATTATTTTATATTTTTTCCATTTTCATTGCTATAATATGTGGTTAATTTTAATTTTGAAAAATGACAAGACCATTTTAGTATGCATTTTCCATTGATTAAAGCTGTTACTATATCTGATGGATTTCAATATGAAGTATCCTTTTTATTCATGTTCTACATAACTTGTGATTTCTGGTTTCCTCTGATTCAAAGATTTTTCAGAAAACTTCAGTATTTCAGATGAGAATTCTAATCATACTGTCATCTCTCCCTTTTTAAATAACTTGTCCTTTCTTCCTTGAAGTCTGAAGCATTCTTTTCTTTTATCTTGATTTTCAGGAATTTAACTCACAAATCAACATCCAGGTGTCTATATATCCTAATCCTACCTGGGTTGTGGCAAAACCTTTTCCTCTTTTCAACAATTATGACTTTCATTCAGTCAAATTTTGCTTATTTATTTTTGGTGCGTATTAATCCTACAGAAAGGTGAGTTCCTTTCTGCCATATTCACACATACATAAAAACATAATTTTATCAAATTATTCCCCAACACCTCCCCAAACCTTCCCTCCTCTGATCCCCTTCCTCTCCCCTCGCAGTGTACATAATGCTTTCATGGTAATTCTATATTTCCTGTTCTTTTTCCCTCTAGCTTCCATATATGAGTGCAAACACACTTTTCCAAGTCTCACTTTTTTCACTCAAAGTATGGTCTGAAGTTCCATCCTTTTTCTAACAAATGACATAATTTTGTCTTTTTATGGCTGACTAAAACTCTATTGTGGATATATACATTTTCTTTATGCATTCATCTGTTGACGGATACCCAGGATATTTCTATAAGCTATTGGGAATTGTGCTGTCATAAACATAGATATATATGTATGATGACATTATTTTTTTTCTTTATAAATGCAAGGAATGGTATAGCTGATTCATATTTGTTATGTTTTCAACTTTTTGAGGAATTTCAATACTAATTCCCATGTGAATGTATAGTTACAACCTGCCGACAGTGTATAAGCATTCCTTATTCCCTTCTTCATTGCCAGAATTTATACTTATTTGTATTCCTGTAGCTTGTCATTCTAACTGAAATAAGATGAAATATAAGTACAGTATTGATTTGCATTTCCATGATCATTGATGATGTTGAATATTTTTTCATATAATTGTTGGCAATGTGCACTTATTCTTTGAAAATATCTGTTCAGTTTATTTCTCCATTTATTGATTAGGTTATTTTGATGCTGAGTGTTTTTAAGTTATTTATAAATTCTGAAAGTAAATTCTCTGTCAGAATAGTAGCTAGAAAGGATTTTCTCCCATTCTTTAGACTCAGAAGTCTTTCAATTTTATTTCATCCCATTTAATGATTATCTCATTTCCTGAGCTATAGGGGTCTTATTCAGTATGTCTTTGTCTCAACCTTAATTGAAGGGTTTTTCCTATTATTTTTTCAGTACTTATAAAGTTTCTGGTCTAATTCTTAGGTTTTTGACCATTTTGAGTTGATTTTTGTACAGGTTATAGAAAGGGATCTAGTTTCATTTTTCTACATAGCAATATCCAGTTTTCCCAGCACTACTTCTTAAAGAGACTATCTTTTTCTCCAATGTATGTTTTTGACAACTTTGTCAAGAATTAGATAACTGTATTTTTGTGGGTTTGCTTTTGTGTCTTCTATTCTGTTCCATTGGTCTAATATCTGTTTTTATGCTAGTTTTTGTTAAATACAACTTGTTGTATAATTTGAAGTTGGGTATTGTTAAGCCTCCCACACTGTTCTTTTTGTTCAGAATTGCTTTGGACCTTCTTTTTTTCTTCCATGTGAATTTGAGGATATTTTTTCTAGTTCTGAGAAGAATATCATTGGTAATTTGATGGGTATTATATGGAAATATGTTGATTGCATTTGGTAACATGGCCACTTTAGGAATATAAATTCTGCCTATCTCTGCATAAGGAAGGACTTTCTATCTTCTGGTGACTTCTTCATTCTTTTTCCAGCATTCTTAAATATTTCTTATATATCTCTTTTACATATTTGGTTAGATTAATTCCTATTTTTTTGTGTGGTGCTGGGGATTGAACCCAGGGCCTTGTGCTTGTGAGGCAAACACTCTACAAAATGAGCTATATCCCCAGCCCCCCAATTTATTTTTGAGGCAATTTTGAATGGAACTATTTTCCTGATTTCTCATTATTGGTGTGTATAGAAAAGCTATTAATTTTTGTATGGTAATTTTGTGTCCTGTTACTTTGCTGAATTTGTTTCTCAGCTCTAGAAATTTACTGGTGAAACTTTTAGGATATTCTAAATACAGGATCCTGTCTGAAAACAAGGATAATTTGACTATTCCTTTCCTATTTGTATCCCCTTTCTTTTTCCTGAATAATTGCACTAGCTAATATTTCAAAATAATGTAATTGAATAGGACTGGTAAAAATGGGCATCCCCATCTTGTTACTGATTTTGGAGGAAATGTTTTCCAGTTTTTCCACATTCAGTATGATATTGACTTTAGGTTTGTCATATATAGCCTTTATGATGTTAAAATGTGTCTCTTCAATCCCTATCTATATCAAGGTTTTTTATCATGAAGTGGTATTGAAATGTGTTGAAGTCTTTTTCCGAATCTATTGAGATGATTATGTGATTTTTGTGCTTGGTCCTATATAGATGGTATATTCCATTTATTTGTGTATGATGAACCATCCTTGCATCTCTCAAATTAAACTGAAAATCATTTATGGTCTTTTAAATTTATTGTTGAAATTGTTATTTGTTAATAATTTGTTGAGGATTTTTGGATCTATGTTCATCAAGTATATTGCTCCATAGCTTTCTTTCCTTGAAGAGTCCTTTTTGATTTTTGATTCAGAGTGATGCTGATTTCATAGAATTAATTTGGAAGTGTTCCCTCACTTTGTATTTCATGGAACAGTTTGAGGAGCATTTGTGTTAGTTCTTCTTAAAGGTCATGTGGAATCAGCTGTAAATCCATCTGGACCTGAGTTGTTTGTACAAAACTTTTTGTTATTACTTCAATCCCATGGCTTGTTATTGGTCTGTGTAGATTTTATATATCCTCTTGGTTCAATTTAGGTTAGTTATATGTCTAAAATTTTATCATTTTCTTCAATATTTTCCAATGTATTTCAATATAAAATTTCAAAATCATCACTAATGATCAAGTGGATTTCAGAGGTGTCTATTATAATAGATTTTACAGTAAATTTATTAATTTGGGTATGCTCTGTCTCCATTTGGTTTGTTTTACTAAAGATTTAATATATCTTGTAGGCTCTCTCTTTACATTGCTGATTGTTTCCTTTGCTGAGAAAAGCCTTTTTAGTTTGACTCTATCCCAATTATTGATTCCTGCTTTTATTTCTTGTGCTTTGGGAGTCATGTTAAGGAAGTCTGGTCCTAGGCCAATATGATGAAGATTTGGACCTACTTTTTCTTATATTAGGTGCAGGATCTCTGGTCTAATTCCTAGGTCCTTGATCCATTTTGAGTTGAGTTTTGTGCAAGGAGAGAGATAGGGGCTAAGGAATATAGCCAATAAATGGGCTAAGGAAATGAGCAAACACTTCACAGAAGAGGATCTACAAGCAATCGACAGATATATGAAAAAATGTTCAACATCTCTATTAATAAGAGGAATGCAACTCAAAACTACCTTAAGATATCATCTCCCCCAATTAGAATGTCTATTATCAAGAATACAAGCAACAATAGGTGTTGGTGAGGATGTGGGGAAAAATGTACACTCATACATTGCTGGTAGGTTTGCAAATTAGTGCAGCCACCCTGGAAAGTGGTGTGGAGATTCCTCAGAAAACTTGGAATGGATCCACCATTTGATCCAGCTATCCCACTCCTTGGCTTATACCCAAAGGACTTAAAATCAGATTACTACAGTGATGCAGCCACATCAATGTTCATAGCTGCTCAATTCACTATAGCTAGATTGTGGAACCAACCTAGATGCCCTTCAATAGAGGAATGGATAAAGAAACTGTGGTATATATATACAATGGAATATTATTCAGCCATAAAGAATAATAAAATTATGACATTTGCAGGTAAATGGATGGAATTGGAGAAGATCATGTTAAGTGAAATAAGCCAATCCCAAAAAAACCAAAGGCCAAATGATTTCTCTTATAAGTGGTTGATGACACATAGCAGGGGTGGGGGGAGGTATGGGAAGAATGGAGAAGGAATGGGTTGTATAGAGGAAACTGAGGAGTGGGAAGGGATTGGGGAAGGAAAGATAATAGAATGAGACAAACATCTTTACCCTATGTATATGTATGAATAGGCAAATTGTATGATTCTACTTTGTGTACAACCAGAAAATGATAGTTGTACTACATTTGTGTACAATTAACTAAAATAGTAACAATGTAAAAATCTGAAACAAAAGATTTAATATATCTTATTTTTCTTTACAAAGAACTAGCCCTTTGTTTTATTGTTCCTTTTTATTCTACGTTAATTCTCTTTTTCATGAATTTCAACTCTGATCTTTATTATTTCTTTATTTCTATTGGTTTGGGAAATGTTTTGTTCTTGTTTTTCCAAGACCTTCATATGTAACATTAAGAATTTTTGGAGGGAACTTCATGATTTTTTTTTAATGTAACCACTCATGGATGAAAACTTTCCTCTTAGAACTATCTTTCTCTGTGTCCCAGAGATTCTGGCATTTTGTATTTACATTCTTGTTTGATTTTAAGAATTTTTAAATTTCTCCTCCAGTTTCCTCAGTGATTCATTCATCATTCAAACATGTATTGTTCAATCTCCAACTATTTGTAAATTTTCTGTAATTTTTCTGGCTATTGATTTCTAGTTTTCATTCTATTATTCTTTGATACCATGCAAAACATTATTCAACTTTTTTTGTATTTGCTAGAACCTCCTTTGTGGCCTAATATATGATTTATCTTTTCAGGATGTTCTATGAGCACCTGAAAATAACCTATATTCAGCTGTGGTTTGATTAAATATATCAATGTTGGTTAAGTCCATTTGACCTTTAGTATGATTTAAACCTTTAGTATCTTTATTTTATGTCTGGATCACCTATTAGTGAGAAATGTGTGTTAATGTAACCCACTAGTATTTTAAGGGGTCCTATATGAGCCTTTGTGTCAGTTAGTATTTGTTTTATGAGATTAGGTACACTGATATTCAGGGCATAAATATTTGCAATTATTATATTTTCTTGATCCCTTAGGTAGTGACCTTATCTTTCTCTTCTGATTAATTTTTGCTTAAAGTCTGCTTTGCTAGAATGAGAGTAGGTACTACTGCTTATTTTCAGATTTCCATCTGCATGTAAAATCAATTTACGCCTGTCACTTTCAGTCTTTGCCAGTGAGGTGTGTTTCTTATAGGCAACATGTTGCTGGGTATCATTTTGTGATCCAATTTGCCAAGCTATGTCTTTTAATAGGAGAAGTGAAACCATTTACATTTGATAATATAGAGGTACGTATTGCTTTGTGTCATTTTATTTTATTTCTGATATTTGGTTCCCCTAATTCTCATTTGCTTATTTATTTATTTATTCTTATAATGTTTTCAGGGTTCTTTATCTTCTATGTGTGGTCTTACTTTAAGTATCATTTGTGATGCTGGATTACTTGTTATGCATATATTTAGCTTATACTTCTCTTGAAGATTTTTTTCTTGTATTCTGAAGGATAACTTTGCTGGATATAGCAAACTATGTTGGCAATTTCTCTTTAAGAGCTGAAGTATTTCATTCCCAGACCTTCTGGCCTTCAGGGTTTCTATTGAGCTGTCTGTTGTCCTTATTATTGGTTTGCATTTTATAAGTGCCTTGGTATTTCTCTGTGGCAATCTTTAAAATTCTCTTTTTTTTTCTGGATTTTGATAATATAATTCTGATGTATTCTGGAAAGGTTCTTTTCTGGTTTTGTCTATGTAGTGTTCTAAATGCCTCCACTCTCTCTCTGAATATCTGTTTCATTCCCAAGGTTTGTGAAATTTTCTGGTATTATTTCATTGGATTTGTTTTCAGAGCTATTAGCCTGTATCTCCTCTCCTTCCTCAATACCTATGACTCTTAGTCTAAGTGTCTTAATGTTACCCCATAGTTCTTGGTATAGTCTGATTATAGTTTCTATTTTTTTCAATATTCCATCTGAATATTGTAACCCTTGTCCTCAAGCCCTATAATTCTTTCTTATACTTGATCTAGTGTATTAGAGAGACATTCAACTGAGATTTTAACTTGACTTGTTGTGACTTTCATTTATAAAATATTTGGTTCTTTTCCATGAGCTCTTTCTCTTTATTAAAATGGTCTTTCATATCCTGTATTGTCTCCATTAGTTCCTTCCACAGTACTTCTTTTAATTCATCGATCATTTGAACAATTAGCTTTTAAAATTCTTTGTCAGGTATTTTCTTCACTTCAGTATCCATGGATTCAGTATTAGGGAGTTTTGAATTTATATTTCTATGTTGATGTCTGTGTATCTGTTTGGAAGACTATCTCTTCCATTGTTCGTTGAGAACCTTTTATTGAGCCGCTTTCTCATTACAGTGTTCCCCATGCCTTGGGTTTATCTCAGGATTAAAGCACTCATTTAACATGTCCAAAGTGCTATGTTCAGTCTCCAGCACTGCTTTGAGAAGAGTGAATAAACACCAGCACCTGGTGACTTGAAAAAAATTTTTATCATAAAATATAATAAAAACTGTTTGGAAATAATTACTTCAACTATACTAACCAGAAGAAGAAATGAGGAGTAACAGAATAGGAAAGTCTGAATAGTTAGGTAATAAATAATGTAATATTAACCAGGCATAGTGGCATATTCCTGCAATCATAGTTAATCAGGAGGCTTAAGCAAGAATATAGAAAGCCCTGGCCAGGTTGGCACGTGCAGTGAGACACCATCACAAAATAAAAAGATAAAAATAAAAGGGCTGGGAATATACCTCAGCAACAGAATGCCTCTGAAATAAATCCCTTGTGTTGATGGAGAATAAAACAGTAAAATTAAGTTTAAACTGCATAGAACATGGAAAGATAAGGGGGAAAATAGTAAAAGCTAAAAAAAATAAATACAACAACAAATCCAGAATAAGAAAAGGATGTTGAATTAATTTTGAACTACAAAGAACATAGAAAAGGGAAAGAAGATACAGCTCAAGCAGAAAATTATATCTGTGTGTCTGTTTAAAACAAAACAAAAGAAAAATGAAAGAAAAAAGGAGGAAGGTGAAGAGATATAGAAGATGAAAATATGAGAAGAGGAAAGTATAGAAATAAGAAAAATGAAGAAGTTGAATTATGAAATTAAAAAAGAAATTTTTATGAAATTATAAAGTCACAATTAATGAGGGAGATCAAAAGTAACCACGAAAAGCCAGGCGTGGTGGTGCACACTTGTAATCCCAGCAGCTCAGCTGGCTGAGGCAGGAAGATCCTGAGTTCAAAACCAAGCCTCTGCAACTAAGCAAGATTCCAAGCAACTAAGCTGAGACCCTGTCTCAAAAGAAAAAAATAATAAAATGAACCTGAGATGTGGCTCAGTGGTTAAGTGCCCCTGGGTGTAATACCCGGTACCAACAACAAAACAAAACAAACAAAAAACAAAGCAAACAAAAAAATAAAAACTAACCACCACAGAAAGCTATACAAGCAAAATCAAAAAGTGTGATTGAAAAGATTTTCTTTTTGCCTAGGTAGGTATGGTGCAGACACTTTCAGGGGACTTTGGGATTAGGAATCCATGAGGTATTGGGGATGTGGCAAATGTTCAATCCACCATGGTGTGACCTCTCAATATCTTTGGATGTGATGGGGGCAACTATGATGCCCCCTCATGTCTAGGACTGTATCTTCTTCTGCTCTGAATAGTAACTTCTTGTCAGATCAAGTGCTAGAGATTTCTCTGGTGACCCAAGATTTGTGCAGCCCACAGACCAAATCTCACCCTGGTAATGACTATATTCTTGTAGGATAGAGTCTGCATCTGATGCTATTAACACACGTCTCACCTTGACCTCCACCAATGTAGTCCTAAAATTTTCTGTATGGGTTCATTCACTAAACAGCTCTCTGCCCACTTGAAGTAGGCGATGGTGTGACATGTTCCACCTGAACAGTGGCTATATGTGTCCTTGAACCTGGGTAAAGGAGTATACCCTGTCACAGTTCTACCTTTGCAACAACCCCAGATCCTCTCTCACTAAGACTCTGCTCCCAGCTCACTGTATATAATTCTATCTTTCTCCCCTGCCAAGTCTTGCTGCAAGAGCAAGAATGAGAAGATGCTGGAGTTTAACTTTCCTCCTGTTGCTAGCTAAGTCATGACCTTCATAAATGGCTTCTTGTCATTGTATTCCACTTAAAAATTAAGAAAAGTGAAACACTTCTCCCATACCAGCCTACAGTGCAGCTTTTGTATCAGTCCAGACTAAGATTCTCTTCTGTTTTCAAATACATTTTATCAGTTCTCTCCCTTTATTTTCTCTTTGTTATGGCACCCCTTCTCCCCTGTCCTAGCAGGACATGTCTCTATTATTTTTTATTATTTTTATTTGGTGTTTTCCCTCCTTCTGAAACATTTCTCTATATACATTTTCAGTTCTAAGCCACTTATCTTTTAACTCATTATTCCTTGCCCTTGTATATTTGTTCTTAGTTGTTTCTCCTTTTTAACATAATAATTTATTGAAACATTCTCCTTTTAACAGTCTCTTAACCTATATTCTTAATATTTTTGCCACCATATTATTTGATATGCAGCTTTGTTGCTAAGTCTTGATTTTAGTTCTATTGACATGATATTAATATACTTTTATGAAGTACATTTTGATGTGTGTTTCAGGTATGCATTGGGTAATGACCAACTCAGGGTAATTAGAATGTCGAACCAGCTTAAACTTTTTTTTATTTCTTTATGGCAAGAGCATTCAAAACATTCATATATTTTGATATATACAATGCATTTTTGTATATGTTCATATACAAAAATATATGCAGTTCTGTAGAATACCAGAACTTCATCTTCCTATCTAACTATAAATTGTGCCCATTTACCAGCCTTTCTACATCATCCCTCCCTATTCTTCGCAATTTTTGGTGACCACTTTTCTACTTTCAGCTTCCTTGAGGTTAGTTTTTTTTAGATATGAATGGGATCGCACACTGTTTCTCTTTTTGTACCTAACTTGTTTCACTTTATATAATGTCTTCTAGGTCCAGCCATTCTGTCAAAAATGACAGGATTTCATCATTTTATGGGTTACTAGTATTCTATTATGTATATATGCCACATGGATAAAGAATTATCCATTCAATCACTGATAGACATTTAGGTTAATTCCATATCCTGGGTATTGGAGTAGTACTTCAGTAAACACATGAGAGCAGGTTTCTTTTTTACATGCAAATTTAAGAGCTTCTGCATAAGAGCAGAAACAACCAACAGAGCCAAAAGACAACCTACAGAACGAGAACAAATACTTGCCAACTATACATCTGACAAGGTGTTTATATCCAGAATTTATAAGGAACTCAACTCAATAGCAAGAAAATCATAATAATTCAGTTTAAATGTGGGCTAAAAATTTGAGTAGGTATTTCTCAAAAGAAAGCTTTCAAATGGCCTATGAAGAAATGTTCAATATCACTTATCATCAGGAAAATGCAGATCAAAACCATAATGAGAAATCATCTCATCCCAGTTTGACTATTATCAAAAAGAAAAACAACAAATTATGTTGGGAAGGAAGAGAAAGGGAATTCTTACACACTGTTAGTGGTAATGTAAATTAGTGCTGCCATCATGGAAAGCAGTATGGAGGTTCCTCAAAAACTTAAACTAGAAGTGCTATGATCCAGCAATCCCACAACTAGGTATATACTCAAAGGAAATATTCCTAAGACTTTATCCAACTTTCTAATGAATGTCCTATAAAGGAATTACTGGGTCAAAGACAATGACCTTTTGTGTTTCAGAACATATGATACCAAAAGATAGAAATCTTACCAAGTTTTTTTTCTGTAAAAACTGTATTACTTTATACATTAAAGAAAGGAATATATTTCTGATAACAGTCTTTCTCTTTTTTAGGCTTTGAAATTTCTGAAAATCAGAAAAGGCAGGCTGCAATGACTGTGAGAAAAGTTCCTAAGCAAAAAGGTAAATTGATCTTTATTTACTTACCCCCACTCATTTTCTGTGTGAGACTTAGGAAGACATAAGCTATGTTCTTTCATAGCCCTAGTTCCCTTTCTATGCTGGGGTTCATTTGGAGTACTCAGTTTACAGATTCCCAGTGTCCCTGTTAACAGGTTGTAAATTGTCTTATAGTTTTAACACTCAGAAGTGAATGGTGTAGGGTAGTCACATCCAAAGAAAACTCATTGAGTACAAAAAACAAAACCTTTTTAAATTTTTCTTTAAAAATACAAAAAACTTTACTAATAATTTAGAGACAGGAAAATAATAGAAGATATATATATATAACATTTAATAAATATATACATATAGGATTATGTGTTCAGCTTTCTTTCACTGGTCTGGGGGCACTTGCCAAATCAGGAGTCCTAAATCAGAATGAAGAATCTTAAACTTAACTAAGTACTTAAAAAAGAAAAATGCAGAGAAAATCTATTTACATCTGAAATAAAGCTTTATTTTCTCTTTATCATGAAACAAAACAAAACTAAAATGTTCAACTGAGCAAAAATAAGGAATTGCCATCTGCTTATTGGAGTATATGTTAAGTATCTGTTTCTTTATATAAGTTCTGTCCTTTCATCTTTATGGTAATCCTAAGTTGGTCCCTATTAGCTCCATTTCTTAGATGAAGAAATTAAGGGTCTTCAAAGTGAAATGACTGTGAACCTAACGGAGTTTGACTCCTCTCCATGGCATACTCTTCCTAGGAAAGAAAAGCTCACTTTATTGTTGCTCCTCAATTACTGAGACCTGTGTCTGTTACTGAGTGCTATTGAATCTGTCCCCAGTGGTGGGCCATCTTGATGAAACCACTTTTCCTAGGCCCGCCCTTCTGCTTTCTCCAATGGGCTTTCTGATTTTGAATGAGTCACCGTACAAAATTATCAGATTCAAGTTGCCTGAAATACCAGCAACCATAAAAAGCACCCATAATTATTCCCAATAAAACTCTCTTTGAGGAGGCTTAGTGCCTGTAAATATCTGATTTTCAATTAAGTAATACACCTAGCCAGGCCCCTCTGACTAGGTAGACATGCCTTCTTTTAACTGCTTTTATTATGTATTGCTCTTGGGTGGCCCTCATTGGATCTTCCTTTGTCATGGAAAAGTGATTTCCTTTAGGGAATTAAAGCCATCCAGCCATTTTCAAGTTAAAACATGAGATGTTACATGCAACCTGGAGGTAATAAGGATCTTGTCTGTATTTACAGGAGAACTCTGAAAGAATGACCTCTTCCTCAGATAGAGATATGAGCAAAAAAGTGTCCCAGCTAGCTGGGGAGCCCTCAGGATACAAAAGGAATACTGTCCTAGCAGATTGCCTCTATCTCCTGAAGGCCCTTACCTTTTGAGCTTCTCTCACTCTACTCTCCCTAGCACACAGACAATCATGGAGGTGATAGATTGATACTCTTTTATCTCAGTTCAGGTTCCCTCAAGCATATCTGTGACTGGCTGGTATTTTCACTGAGAATACTTCAAACACAGAAACACCTACAAGATATCCAACCAGAAGACAGTCCTAACTCAAACTAATCTTTGGGTCAGATTTCTGCCTTGCCCTATCTAGTCTCCAGACTATCCCTTTCAGGTCTTCAAATTCCAGTGTCTTAAACACTGGTTTACTCAGTTTTCTTACATTAAAAGAAATTCTAAAATATTTAAAGAAATAGAAAAAGCTTTGGGAAAGCTTGTGATCCTCTTCCCATTCTAATTTTGGTCTTAAGAGCTTCCTAGTCCAGGGCTATGGTGATTGATATGTTTCTTGAGACTCAAGGGAGCTACACAAATGGAAGTGATTATCAAATCTAGTAATTCAATGGTTATAGTATGGATGTGGGAAGAACATAAAGAGGTTTTTTCAGACACCCAGGAATGCTAGCATTCTTCCCTTCCATTGACCCCTCCCTAGACATTACAAGAAGGCATTATTAAGATGGTTCCAATGCCAATCAATGCCATCTATAACACCATGGGGCATTATCAACTCAGTGTATTTCACTTGGGGAGAGGAAGCCTAGCTGGGAGAAAAGCAAAGAGGAACTGATTGATCTAGTTTACTATCAAAGGGATTTTCATTTTCCCTGCCTTTCCCACAGACTCGGTTTCAAGAATTGACATATAACTTCTTGGAAGTTAGATATTGCATTCCTGGTTCATCAACCCAATTGAATTTATCAACACAGAAATCTCCAAGGTTATGATCACAATTTTATGTCCTCTGGAGGTTTATGCCCAGCTCAAAATCAACTAAACACCCAAGAATAACTAAAACAATCTTGAGAAAGAAAAATAAAGTGAGGATAATCAATTTTCCTGTTTTCAACATGCATTATATAGTTATAGTTATCAAGGCAACGTAATTTTGGCAGAGGCATAGACTTTTAGATCATGGAACAGAACTCAGATATTGGCCTATACAAATGTGTCTAATTTTTATCAAAGGAACCAGTAAAATTCAGTGCAGAAAGAATAGCCTTTTTAAGAAATGGTATTGAAGCAATTGGACTTCCACAGGCAAAAAGGGAACTTCAAAATAAAACCACACCCTGTGCAAAAATTTAGTAGAAAGGAATAGTCTTCAGGATCTAGGTTAGACCAAGGAGTTCTTAAATATGGCACAAAAAGCTTGAAGCACAAAATCAAAAATTGATAAAGTAGACCTTCCTCCCTAATATATCCATATTGTCTGTTGGTATGCAATATCCTTACATTTCTGTCACTTGCCGCCTTTCAATACTGACTCTTTTTTTTTTCTTTTGGTACTGGAGATTGAACTCAGGTGTGCTTAAACACTAAGCAATATTCCCATCCCTTTTTTATATTTTTTATTTAAATACAGTTTCTTGCTGAGTTGCTTAGAGCTCAAAACTGACTCTTTTAAAAAAGAACATGAGCTGGGTTGCCTGTAATCCCAGCAGCTCAGGAGACTGAAGCAAAAGGATCATGAGTTCAAAGTCAAAAAGTGAGGCACTAAGCAACTCAGTAAGACCCTGTCTCTAAATAAAATACAAAACAGGGCTGGGGATGTGATTCATTGGTGAACTGCCCCTGAGTTCATTCCCCACCCTGCCCCCTGACAAAAAAAGAAAAGAATGTGATCCTTTCCACTGAAGTGCCAATGACTAATTATGGCTTAATATGACACTGCTTCTAGGGTAATGGGATCATGTCACCTAGCAAAAGGAAACAAGAAGCTATAATGTTGAAATTTTAGAGACTAAGTAGCAGATGAGGAAGGCATTTACAAGCAACAGAGAGGCCATCCTGGCATGTCTAAATCATGTTTGTCTTATTTTATTTTGCTTTGGATATATATCAGGATTAAACTTTGACCTCAGGCTCCCTTGGTTCCTGGAATACTCCATTAATGTGGACTTTGGTTTGATGGTTGCAAACCCACCTACAAAAGTTCAGAAGATCTTTAATCTTAGTGTCATTGAAGCTATTTGCTTTGAAACATCACAAATATACTTTATTTCTTCCTTGAGTTCCATGATTATATCTTCTGGTGATGAGATTTCTTTTTCCCTCAACTATCAACATCAATTACCTATTAAATGCAGGATTGTCACTTTCAACCCAGAGCAGAACACTAAATCACTTGTTCCTTATACTTTTCAGAAAACCATAACCCCCAGAGACCTGCCCTGAAGTCAGTATTTTCTAACCAGGTTTTTTTGACAACTCCAGGGGGTATTAGAAAGGGAGAAAACAAAAGTCCTTTGGAATTAAATGGAAATTATTTTATTATTTGTAAGACCAAGCTCTGCATAAGAGATTATGGTCTCTTAGAAAGAGCTATGAACTGAGAAGTCAAAGAATGTGGGTTCTAGCTCTTACTTTATTACTAATTTACTGTGGGACCTTATGTATGACATTTCTCTTCAAGTCTCAGGAGCCTCATCTGTAAAATGGCTAATGGTAACACCCCAAATTTCTTAGTAATACCTGATTTGATGGAGAAGAGTCCAGTGTTGCAGTAATAGTCACACCACTCCAAAATCTAATGGGGAGAGGAATGGTTTGCAAGACGAGTATCCTTATCTAAAATGCTTGGGACCAGAATATTTTAAAAATTCATTTTGGGGGGTTAGAAATATTTGCATTGACATTCCTGATTAAACACCTCAATTCCAAATCTGAAATGCTTGGAAATCTGAAATTTTTTGAATGCTGGCAAGTTTTGGATTTTGGAACATTTCAAATTTTCAGATTAAGGATGCTACTCTGTACCATTTCACACCTCTTGAAACTTTTCTACTGTGAATTGTCTGCCCAGGGTGGTTACTGGGCTATTCGAGAACCCTATTGGTACTTAACTTATAATCTTTCTCTTTGGTCTCCTAGGTGTCAACTCTGCCCGCTCAGTTCCTCCTTCCTACCCACCACCCCAGGACCCATTAAACCAGGGCCAGTACCTGGTCCCTGATGGCATCACTCAGTCGCAAGTCTTTGAGTTCACCGAACCCAAGCGCAGCCAGTCACCATTCTGGCAAAACTTCAGCAGGTTAACCCCCTTCAAAAAATAATACCTACAGGGAGGCAGATAATTTTGAAATAAAGTAAATAAAATTATATTTATAGATGGACCTTTTTTTCGGAGAAGCACTGTTGAAAATTTATATATATATATATGTACACACATATATGTACATATATGTATGTGTGTACATATATATATATAAAATATATAAACATATATATTCACACACAGACCCTGAGTATACACAGGTGTGTGTGTAGGCGTGTGCGCGCACACACACACACACACACACACACACACACAGAAGGACCAAAACCATTTTCTGTTGTTTTGGGGAAGTGAAATCTATAGTCAGTAGGAAGAGGTACAAATGACTTCCAAACCTGTTCCCTCCTTAAAAGTTTTCAGTTCTTAACCTGTTCCCCTCCCCTTTTCTTTCAGAAATTAACATTTCTATTTGTTCTTTTTCCTATTAAGATAATCTCTGCTCCTCTATGAGTGATTCATTGACTTGTCATTATTACCATAGATGTACTTGTATTTCTTATCTGATGATATCAGTGCTGATGAGTTTTGAATTTTATTTGATATGGTAGGTTTGGGATTTCTTTTTTCCATTTTCCACTTCTCATTGAGGAAGGGGAGGATTCCCATCTCCTCTCCCTCAACCAACCATCTGCAAATGTTCCTGTAGCCCTGTAGTTGCCCCAAACAGCCTTTTCCCAGCAACCTCTGTCCACAGTTGTGCCAGTCTGGACATGCTTTGTTGTGCCCTGTGACATAACTGCTTGGTATTTCTATTGCTTTCACTGTATTGTAGGTGTTGTGGAGAGACACAGAACCAAACACAAGGAAAGGAGCATGTGTTCAGGGAACATTCTTCATTTGGGCTATTTCTTCTAGCACTGGGGATTCCCATGTTGCAGATCTGCTGTATCATTGCAGTTGTGCATCTGGGAGTTAGTTTGGGCCAATTGGTGTCTTTTTCAAGTACCTTCATAATAAAATCTCCTCTTAGGCCTGTCTCCCCTCTAGCCCAATAGAAGATCTGAACTGTAAGCAAAGAGGTTGAGACTCTGCCTTCTGGGGGAAGGAGATATCTTCATTCCTTTTCCCTAGTACCAAATAGGTTTAAAGTAAGGCAGGGCTCCCTACAACAATCAGTTCAGTGTTCTGGTCATCCCTGCTCCTATTTGCAGTTTTTTAAGGCAGCATTGATAGGAGTCTATAGAGGGGTTCAAGATAGAGCCCACTTGACCAAGATCATCAGCTGCCTTTAAATTATTAACTTGGACAGAATCTAAGGCTGATCGAACATCTTATAAGAACAAACAGGGATGAGCATGGAAAGAGACAGCCTTCATCTAAGATATTGTACCTGCAGTTCCTACCACCCCAATTGTGTAAGGCTTCCCCCATTGTTATCAGATTGCATGGACAATCTTCCCTGGCTCCCTTCTTCCACTTTCCCTGTCTTTCTTCTTTCTCCTTCCTTCCTGGCACAGGAGGATTGTTGGTATTGACAAAGTTAAAACCGTTGTGGCATACAAAGAGGGCCCTGTTTCTAATATCCTCCTATCCCAGGACATTTGAAGCAAATGTATGAGGGGTCCAGGGATACTTTTCCCCCTGGACAAAGGGTCTGAGTCAGAGATGCTATCCTCAGGATCATTTCTTGTAGGCTTTCCACTTGGACAGAACTAACTGCTCCCACAAAGAAGAAGGATCCCTGTGGATGTGGGAGTACCTGTTCTTCCTCTCCACATGGCCTTTTGCATGAATAGACTTTGAACAGCAAGGGTAATGGGATATAAAGGAGTGATAATGGGCCCTTCTGTGGAAAGCCACTGTAGCCAAGAATCTGGAGATTGAGTCTGTCCTAGACCCCATGGGAGAAGACTTCATCACAAAAGGACCTCATCTTACCAAGCAGCAGCCATGGCTGCATGAGGGCTTCAGCATAGCTGACTTGGTCACTGCTTTGTGTCTCGTGACCCAGGCCAGACCCTGCACAGCCTAGGAAGTTTTCCCCTGTGAGAATCAAATTACACGCTGTTGAAATTTCCATTCCATCACAGCCAAGACAGAATTGCAGAGTTAAGGCATGGATGAAACTGAGCTGAGCTGAGAGCCAGGGCTCGGGACTGGCCACTACACTCAGCACAAGACCCAGCTATTTAAGCCCCCTTGCCAAGGACCCTGGTGCCCAGCACTCAGGCTAAAATGTCCTCTCCGGCAAACAAAGTATATTTCAGTTGCTATACAGGCCTCCCATTTGTGCACCTTTTTTTCCTACTTTCCACCTCTCCTTACTAGGCTCAGCTTTGACATGCTTCTCCAGGGATTGGGACCACATCATAAGGGGATGCTTGGACAAGTCTCTGAGCCTATAACACCTATCAAAAGAGTGGGTGAGACACTCTCTTCTCCTTCTCCTCCCTGGGGCCTGTACCCAGGGCTCTAGTATCAGGGTTATCACCTCTAACCTCCCTTCTACTCTATCCAACCCACTGGCCTTATTGAATGCCAGTATTTTATGGAGAAAAAAACATCTCTTCATGGGTTGGAATGTTCCCCCTACTTATGGCAGCAATGCAGACCAGTGGCCAAAAGCCCAAAGGGGAGCCCAATAATAACCTTGACTTGATATCTAAATCTACTGTATTCCTACAGCAGCACTACCCCATGAACCCTGTAATTCTCCTGTTTCTGCATGGCCCTGAGCTCCTCCTTCCTCAACTCAGTTAGGCCTGGATTTACTTTGTAAAAGGCTTTCCTAGTATGTCCTATGGGCCCTGCTTTGGGGAGGTCCCAGTACTGAAATCTATCTCTCTCTCTCTCTCTCTCTCTCTCTCCTTCTCTCCCCCTATCTATATGTGTATATCTTTAAAGGATCTATTAAGGACAGCAACAAGAGAGTTCTAACAATTCTAGTGTGAAGCCAAATAGTGATCTTTTAGTGCTTTTGGGGTGGGGTGGGCTGGGGTGAATAGTTGGGCAACAGTGATTTTGATTACCCCTACTGCTCTGCATTTGCCAGTTTATTCTTTTGTTTCTACTATCTGACTGTTTGACTCTGTCAAACAAGTGTCAAAGTTGTGTGTTACAAATGTTTATAAACGAAACAAGATGTTGTAATGACACAAAGCCTTATGAAAATATTTATGGAGTTAAATAAAAGAAGTAAAAGATACCTTCAGGCACAGATCTTGTGCCATTTTGTGCGTGTGAATGTGTATGTGTTTTGGGTTTTTTGTTTTGTTTTGTTTTGTTTTGTTTTTGACAATTGCAAAATAAAGGGAATTTGCCTGGTTTGGAACAGCTTACCTCAAGTCTTGACCTGCCAGCCTGGATGTTTCATTTCCAAGTATCCCATGGATTTTCTGTGACCTTATATGTCCTTTCTGGAAGATTAGACCACAAAAACCTAATTTGAACCTGTAAACAGAGGCATTTCAAATGTTTTAATGAATGGCATTTTCTTTCATATAAGTTGGCCTATTTATAAAACTTAGACTATTCCTAACCTAGTTCCTTTTCATTGAAGCTTCAAGTCTAATACCTGCTTGGGAATTCACAGGAGCTTAAAAGCTGCCTTTTGAACCCAGATGAAGGTCATATCACTTAGGAATCCCCCACTCCAAGTTCCTTCCTAAAGCCTTTGTTCTTTTCTCCTCTGTGGTAGGATCCTTCTTTATCTGTCCCTCAGAGGGGGCAGAGTGACATTACTGATTCTTACAACATGGTATTGCCTGCATGCACATGCCTTTTGCTTCCCATTAGGCCTCCATGTGGTATCACGCTGCCTGTCAGAAACCCAATAATGGATTTTTCTGGCATTCCCTCACCTGTCTTTCTCCAGAGTAACTGAACACTAAATGCAATAAAGTGCTTATTTATTAAAAGGATTCAAATAGTTTTACAAGCTGCAAAATTGGCAGAGCAAACAGGTCTTGTGCCTCTGGATTAGTATGAGTTCTGTCTGTCTAGGCTTTGGAGATATCCCTGGTTAGACACAGATTTGGAGAAAATGATAATTAAATCTTCTCTTTCACTAACACTTTTCCTTTTTCCATTTCTTGGCTCTCCTCATTTAAACCTTTCTCTACTATTTCTGTCCTTTCTCTCGTCTGCCCTTTCTCCCCACCAATATCAGCAGGACTTACTTCTCTCAGCAGATCATTCTGCATCTTGCTAATTCCCAGCCTCCTCGGCTTCCAGGAACAAATCTCCATTACCTCCTGCATAACCAGAGAACAGCGTACAGTCTCATCTTCCCTGACTACCCTTCAAGGGCTTTAGAAGCGAGTAGACACATAGCAGGGGATCTTATACTATGGGATACAGTCAGTTCATTCATAAAATCAAGCAAATCATCAAAAAAAAGTATTTTTGGAAAGCTCCAATATGGTTCACATGATAGATTCATATTCCTTATCACCGTAAAGTGTCTCTATTACGTATGAACTTATTTGCTAAGACCATGCACCCCTTCCTGCTCTTGGTATTATTATAAATCACCACATATTCAATGATGAGAATGCCATTTGCCTCTCTAATTACTAAGTTTCTAATTTGTCTTCTCTAATTGCTATTTCCCTCTTGGCTTAGGGCACACAGTGAGTGAATTTGAAGTATCATTTTCAGGAGGATTTAGAAGGGCAATGCCAACCAGGGAAGGGCCAAAAGGATTTAAGTCATGCTACGGTCATTATATTGAAAGTGAAGGCATTTACCTTTACTTTTCCCAGAGGCTTCTGAGGTGTTGATGGGTGGGGAGATGTGTCCTTTTATATTGCTTAGTTGATCAGAAGTAGAATGGAAGAAAGGAGCCTCATCACAGCTTTCAGGGAAGATCTCTACCTAGAACAAGTCAACCCTGGCAATTCTGTCTCCTGGAAAGGTTCCTGTGGGTCTATGGAACCTCTATGGAGGCTTATAGTTTGTCTAAAAATGATTCCTCACATTTACAGTGATTTTACTACATATGGGGTCTTATTTAGTCCTTTTGACAGCCATTTGGCAATGGGTTTACTAACTACATTTAACATAGAAGAAAACGGACTGAAGGTGATTGAAGGTGATTATTCCTCATCTACCCTCCATCCTGCACTGAAACTTAACTCAAAGCTGTTGGGTCTCAGCATTGCTGTAGTGAAGGGAGGCAAGAATATCAATTAAGCTGATACAGGTCAATTAATGTCATTCCCCATATTCTCCTTGGTAGTACTACCTCTTAAGTTTTCTAATCTAAGCTCTCAATAGGCCATGGCAGCCACAGGTCCTTTTGTCTGTGGGGAGAGAAGCAAGGTCTCTTATCTGGAATTTGTCTTACTTTAGCATTAAAGTCACTGAAGGCACCACTGTGCTGCTTGGCACACTTGGTTTTTGGTTCATTAGGGATTTCCTTATTCATATTGACCTACTCACCTGTGACTCATAAAGACTTCTATCTTGATTAGGATATGAAGCTGTTGCAGTATGTCTTGCTTGTCCAAAACTTTACCTGCAAACCCAAGATTACAAAATAGGACAGACTCCACAATATCCTTCCTACAACCTGCAAGGCACTGGATATGCCTGGCCAAAGGTATATTAGACCAGTTGTGTTTGTAACACAGCTGGAGAAGGATGTTTGGAGGTAAGATTCCTGTCCCTAGAAGCACACTATCCTGGTTCTCTTTCACTTCTGTCTTGGTGTGACCTCCTTCACCAGTGGACTTTAAGTTTCAGACAAACAATGTTTTTTCATCTACTTGGAGGAGAAGAGCAAAAAGGATGACACATGGGCATAGAGTGGCCCTGTGTTCTTCTGAATCCTCTATCATTTCTACTCACCTCCACTAATGTGTCATTTAAGGTAGGTACCTAGACTAGGCTGCATCCATCTTCATAACTGCTATGCCTCTCCACATTCCTACTGTCAACTGAATTAGATTCACTCCATGTATCTGGGGTACCCATTCTGTGCCAGGTCTTGTGGTAGTCTGCCCCAAGGATACTAAGATGACTAAAATACTCCATCTTTGTACTACGAGTCACCCCAAGTTTAGTGACAACATAGAACATGGGCTGTAACAGGTATGAATGCAAACCTGATGGTACACAAAGAATAGAGTTGTTAACTCTGAAGAAAATCTCTTTATTGGTCAGAATAAGTTTGATTGTAATTTAATAATTTATATTCCCCAAATCTCAGTAGCTTAACACACAAGTTTATTTCTTCCTCATTCAAATCCTGCCATATGGGTCCAGATGGCGCTTTGGAAGAGCTGTGAATGTCTTCTACCTTATTGCATCTCAATTGCATATTTTCATAACCACCACAGCAGGAGAGAGAACCCCAAATGTTTCTTATCTCACTGACAAATTATCTAACCCTACTTTTTATCACAGCCCAAAGGGTCAGAAATAGTCACATGCTTCATACAAGTTCAAAGTAGCAGAAAAATGTGAATTTCATATGAACTCAAAACGACAGGAGAACTAGACATTAATAAATACTGGAGATGTGTACCAAAGCAGAGTGTTATTATTTGGATCTGGGATGTCTCCCAAGGGCTCATGTGTTGAAAGCTTGATCTCCAATGCAGCAATGTTCACAGGTTGGGCTTCTGGGGATGTGACTGGATCATGAGGGCCCTGACCTTATCAGTGTATCAATCCATTAGCAGATGGATGGACTACTGGGAGGCTGTAGAAACTAGACAGTGCCACATGGTTGGAGGAAGTAGGTCACTGGAGATTTGCTCTGGAAGGGTATTTCTTATTCCCAATCCCTTCCCCACTTCTGCTTCTTGGCTACCATGATGAGCAGCTTTCCTCCAACATGCCCTTCTACCATGATGTTCTGCTTTACCTCATGCACAAAACAATGAAGCCAGCAGACCATCAACTTAAAACTCTGAAATTTTGAGCTAAAATAAATGTTTTCCTTTAATTGTTTTTCTCAGGTATTTATGAGAGCAATGAAAAGCTGACTAGCCCAAGGGAATTAAAATTATTCTTCACAAGATAAGGAAAATTTCTACCAAATTGTAAATGGTTAGAGCAAACGAAAAGAGGAAAAATCACATATAACACCCTCATTTTTAACTAATATATTTCTTTCATTTAATAGAATGTTCATGAGATATTTGGTGTATAAGTTTATCTTCTATTTAAGGAATTCTTATTCTGTAAGGCTTAGAAGATGTGAACTGACCTTTTCCAAAAGAAATTGAAGCAATTTAATATTTCTCCACAATCCAGGAATTAAAGGTGTATCTGCATTAGGTTTGTCTTTCCAGATGTGTACATTTAGAACTTTATTAAACAATGATAGGAGTGAGTGAGAAACTAACTCAGTAGCAGGGACAGTGGCAAAGTATCCAAATGGAAAATAAAGGATTGCCATTGGTAGTCCAAGCTGTAGCAGTGTTATAGGTTGCATCTAAACTTGGATTTCTCAGACCACTCTTCCTTCTGATACTAATGTCAAGTTTAGAGGTCCCCAGGACTTACCTTACTTCTGAGACCAGTTGCAAGTCTGGGAGCCTTCGGTTCAATAATTGTTAGAAATAAAGAACCCACTTTCATGTTCATAGGTACAGTTTATTACAGCTAAAAACAGATCAAAATAAGTCAATTGTAAAAGCGCAGAGGGCAAGAGTCCAAGACAGTATGAAACAGAGCTTCCATTTTCATCTCCCCAGAGAGCCACAACAGTTTTATTTTCCCCACATCAATATATGACAATATTTATGGACTATTACCAAACAGGAATACTCGTGCAAGCTTCTAGAGATTGAGCAGAGTGAGGAGGGGCTCCAGCACTGCCCCTGTGACTGTTCTCAATTTCCAGTCTCCAGGAGATTGGACCAATTCCAGGTAACCCAAAGCATCCACCCTGAAACACATTGTGGATGTGACAAAAAGCCTACCCTAAGTCACATTGTTAGACTTACCAAGTGACACACAAACACAGGCAAACAAAAATACTCCTATCAAACACAACCTTAGAAAGTTTTAGAGACTATCAAGTATAAGCTGATGGAAAAGGTCAAATTTCTCTTTGGCTAAGGTTAAATGCTTTACATGTTAAAAAGGCATAGGGCAGAGGATGGAAAAAGGAATAGAGGGTATTCCATGTAGAGGGAATAATATGTAAAAAGTCTCTGAATATAACTTTGATTCATTTATTAATTCATAAATGTCTACTTGCAAACTGCTATGATTTGGATATGGCTTGGCTGTTCTCCAAAGGTCAAATGGGTTAGAGGGTTAGTCTCCAGGGTGGAAGTGTTGGGAGGTTGGGAGGTAATAGAATTTTTAAGAGGTGGGACCTAGTGCTTGGAACATGCTCTTGAAAGGGAATTAAGGTATTTCTCACATGACCCCTTAGTATATCTCATGAGAGGGATATTATGAAATGAGTAATCTTGGCATCTCTCTCTCTCTCTCTCTCTCTCTCTCTCTCTCTCTCTCTCTCTGGCTTCCTATATCCAGATGCAATCATAAGCTCCTACATATGTTCCTGTCATTGTTATCTGCCATAAAATGATGCAGCTAAGTTTGGGAAACTTTGCCAGAAACTGTACTGAATAAACCTTTTTTCTTCACAAGTAGCCTGCTCAGGATTTCCAGTACAGCAATAAAAAGCTGACTAATACACAGGCTTAACACCTCTAAGCTCTGGGATATATAGAGAAGAACAAATAAGATACTGCTCAGATAACATGGTGTTTATAGCATGATAAATCACTTTGAAATACAAACTCCTCTGTAAGTATATATTACTTGGATAGGGAATGGAGCTTCAAAATGAAGCACAAGTACAGGTTTAGACAGAACCCTCCTCGATGTCCAGCCTCCTGGTCACTGGATTAAATTCCATGGTCTATGCCTGTACCTAGACTCATATATATTAGTTGTATATGGACACAATGCCTTTATTTTTTTATGTAGTGCTGAGGATTGAACTCAGTGCCTCACACATGGTAAGCAAGTACTCTACCACTGAGTTATAGCCCCAGCCCCTGTACTTAGACTCTTATATAACCCAGTCTCGTAGATTAAACAGGATAAAATCAAATCCTTTTTACTTCAGTGAGTACTAGTTAGCATATATTGAGCACTTGTAAATGTGCAAACATCTCTAACAAGTTCTCATGATGACTATAAAGTATAAATATGAATATTTCTCCCATTTTACAGTTGGAAGGAGAGTATTAAGGTCACAGAGTTAGTGCATGGTTTAGTTAGCTTTTGCATCACTGTGACCAAAATACCCAACAAGAACAACTTAGATTTGGGAAACTTGGTTTGAGGCTTACAGTTTCAAAGGTCTCTGTCCACAGATGGCTGATTCCATTGCTCTCAGCCCAATGTGAGGCAGCACATCATAGCCAAAGGGTATATCAGGGAAAAGCAGCACTACTCATGGTAGCAGGGAACTAAGGAGGGGATATGCAGGCCACATAAAGAACAACCCTTCCAGGGTGTGCCCCTGATGACCCCCCTTTTCTAGTCATGTCCCACTTTCCCACAGTTACCACATAGTCCATTCAAAGTAGGTTCCAGATCACATAATCAGATCATTTAACATTTGAATATTCCTGCAGAGACAGGAACTTTTGGGGGATATCTCCTATCCAATCCACAATAGTACACAGGCTTGACATAAAACTCAGACTTGTCCCATCTGAGGTTCTTATCTATGACACTGTACAATTCATTCCTAGAGCACCACAGCACTTGACTGGGTACCCACTAACTGTTAATTGTACAAGAACTGAAGGTAATATTGATGAAGATGCAAGCATGCAACATGTCATAGCATATGCAACATGTCATAGCAAATGCTTTTAGTGTTCCATCCATCTTCCCTTACAGTTTCTGTGCACAACAATATGACTTCTAATATCCAGCACCTATATCTTTGTTAGAGGACCTTCTTCAGGCTACTAGAATCCACTTTGTCTACAATATAGCAGTCCCAAATTTCCTGGGAATTACTGTCCTCCCTGTCCTGAAGATGGCTCTTAACCAATGATTAATGTTTGGGCATAAATACCTTGGCTACATTGTCACTGAGTTGTGATAATATGGAAGTGTGTGTTTGACACTTTTTCCCAGAACTTCCGCAGGGATTAAGCTTCAGTTGACCACTGTAGTAGATGGTTAATAATAGACCCCTTATTGACTATCTTCGGTTCCATGTACCATTTCCCTACTCCCCTCATATCAGAGGGTGTGTTTCTTGGGGAGAATCAGCTAATACAAACAAATTATGCTCTGTATCGTGAAGTTTTATGCATGTTCTTATCCCTTAAGTATTGGTGTTTTTATCAGTAATTGTGTCTGATTACATAAAATAGGAAAGCTCAAATAAAGCATCCCTGGATCAGATTCAATAAGTGAAAAATAGACAAATGAGAAGAAAGTAATTATTATGATTGGATGTGAGGCGTCCCCAAAAGCTCATGTGTGAGACAATGCAAGAAGGTTTAGGGGAGAAATTATTGGGTGATGAGAGACTTAACCCAATCAGCGAATGAATCCCCTGATGTGATTATTTGAGTGGTAACTAAAGATGTGATTAGAGGAGTGTGGTGTGGTTAGAGGAGGTGGGTCCCTGGGGGATGTGCCTTTCGGGTATATATTTGGTATCTGTAGAGTAGAGTTTCTCTCTCTCCTTCCTGATCATCATCTGAGTCACTTCCCTCTGCCATACTCTTCCACCATGTTGTTCTGCCTCATCTTCTCTGAGGAATGGGGCCTGCTGTATATAGACTGAGAGCTATGAAACCATAAACCCCCCAAATAAACTTTTCCTACTCTAAAATTATTCTTGTAGGGTCTTTAAGTCACAGAAGTGAAAAAACTGACTAAAACAGTAATATTGTCATTTAAGCCATCAGCTAAAAGTATAACATATCTCTAGGAGGTTCTTCTTGGTTTTCCAGAAATCTCATTAGAGAAATAGTTGCATTGAAGCAGAGCAATACATGTAAAAGATTTTCAAATTGCAGAGTCATGATTATCAGTTGAGTTGAGCATAATCACAATTTTAAAAGATGAAATACAGATTAGAATGCATAAAAATAGAAGAATATTTCAGGTAGAAAAACTAGTGTTTTGAATACATATGTACTGAGGTGCAATATTAAAGGCATTTCTTACTATAGGTTGTCACAAAGAATATTGCAGAAACATTAGCATAGGGCCAGACTGCCAGGGTTCAAATCCTTACTCTACTATTTGTCAGTCATGTGACCTGAGACCAGTTATGTAAGTACTTTCTGCATCAGTTTCTGTAATGAAAAATAAGGATTATAATGGTACTTATCTGTGACTGCAAAACTGTAGATTGACTATTATCCATTTTCCATTCTTATTTGCAATATGAACCCCCATTTTGTTTGAAGAAGCAATGTACTCAGTTAAATATTCATTTTTTCCAGCCTTTCTTTCTGCAAAATATAGCCAACTCTTAGCTAAGGACATGTAAAGGTAATTCTAGCAGGTAAAGGTTTATGAGAGATCTTGCTCTCCCAATAAAATGGGAAGAAATATGACAGACACCAACAATGCTTTTCTTCTCCTCATTTTGAATTCATACATGATATCTGGAACCAGAGCAGTCATTTTATGACTATGAAGTAACAAGTATGGAGATAAAGGCCTGCATACCAAAGATGATAACAGGGAAAGATGAGAAGTGATTTGATACCTAATGACATCAGAGAACTATGGAAATAGCAACCACCTACCTCTGGATTATTATTGCATGAAGGAAATAAACTCCAATTTGGTTAAGCCAGTTAGATGGGCTATGTGTTTCTTGAGACCAAAAGCATTTCTAACCCTTATAGGAATTTTTACAATAATATAATGAGTTAAATATAAAGTGCCTGCAACAGTGGCAGCTCAAAATAACAGGTGTTATTGTTATTATATTAACTCACTGCCGGATGCAGAGAAGAAAAGATTTTCCAAGATTCTGTAAAATTCTCTGATCAGTAAAAATAAGAAGGGGGGACTTGAAGGCCCAAAAGCATTGTCCAGCTCCCTAAGACTAGGAAGGAGATATAGAATGACAGACTTGAGGTCTGGAAAAATCTTGAAAGTTTTACTCTCTCCATTTTGGGATTGGTATGTCCTTGTTCTCACTGAGGCAAAAATCCCATGATGACTACAGCAGGGATTTTTTTCTGGCCTCCTATGCTAGCATTCACCTGGAAATGACACATTCCCAGTAATATACTGAGGTGGTTCCCTTTACCAGATAGGTTGTAGAACTTTATAAAGTAGGGAAAAACATTATTTTATAAGTATCCAGGCACTTCCCTTTCCCCTGAGGAAGAAATAATAGAAGCCTCTTCCATTACTTCTGAGAGAAATCACTCATGGGTGTCACCCTAGCAATCCCTTTTTTATCTTGCCTGCTCCCATCCATTCATACACTCACAGAATGGACTCATGGCCTACTGTCCTTTATCATAGTAGAGATATCAGGAACAAGTAATTTCTGTTCATACTTCAAACCGAGACCCCCATCTGGAACTTGACCAGTGACCAGAGTGAAGTACACAGGAAGATATTATAACTCTGTCATCTAAAAAACAAGAGGGAATTGAAGTTTTCCTAATTAAATGCAGATTATCAGTTTTACATAAGTATAATTTACACTGAATATATATATATATATATATATATATATATATATATATATATGTTGGGAAGTAGTGCTTAGAAATGTTTTACTGATCAAATACATGATCCAAAAAATTAGGAGCACACTAGTCTATATTTCTTTATTGAGTTTGGGATATAAGCCCTATTATATGTGCTTTACATATAATAAGTCAATTTAATTCTTAAAATAATCTGATGAAAGTGCTTTTATTATCACCATTTTATATATGAAATAATATGCACATACTGGTTAAATAAATTGCCCAAGGTCACACAGATAGTGGGTAGCAGAGCTTGAACTGAAGCCCAGGCTATCTGGCTGTAGAGTTTATGCTTTCAACCTCTTGGTTGAACTGAAACAAAACAAAACAAAAAACAAAAACAACAAACAAAAACTTGTCAATGAGAGATGAAAACCCAAACTTCTGCTAGAAAATATATATGTTAATCTGAAGTGATCACATTTTTGGGACAAGAAATTCTTTCTACCTGGCCTTTTCCTGTTACTGGGACTTGAAGGTTCTACTGCTTATCATTCTTCTAAAACTCAGGAGAAAGGTTGGTGAAGGAAAACATGTTTATTCAAAGCCAGCCTGGAGGAATACAGAGGATACCTTTTCTGTCTCAAATCTCCATCTTTGGGGGTCTTGGCAGTGCAAACAGTTGTTTTCTAAGAGGAGAAGGGGTACAATTGGACAAAAGGCAGGAAGCATATGTAGATTAGGCTAGACCATGATATGTGTCACAGTTTCCTTTTCTTTGTGGCTTACCCAGGAAAGGGGGTAGCTTCTCAATTTCCATTCTCTGCATAAGAAAATGTTGCATGCAGAATAGCAGTTATAATGAAGTTGGAAAGCAACTTTTAAATTCAAAGGGGCTCTGTTATACCCACAGGACTCTGGATCCAGATTGCTTGGGTTCAAATCCCAGGTCCATTGTCAATTTCATTTATTTATAAGCTATGACTTTCTAGGCAAATGATATCACCTCTCTGAGTAGCTCTGCCAGTGAGCTACATCCCCATCACTTACTGTGATCCTCTTGCCTCAGCCTCCCTCGTAGCTGGATAACAGGCATGTGCTACCTTGTCTTGCTAGATGGTATGAATCTACATCATGCACAACCATAGAAATGAAAAGTTGTACCCCTTTAGAGTACAATGAATCAAAATGAAGTCTGTAAAAATTTAAAAAATAATTTACTGTTAATGTGAAATGATGGAAATGTGAGATTGGATGATTTTTAAGACATGTATATTAGACAGGGTCAACTTCACACTAAGAATTAAGTCTAGGTCAAATTAAATCTCAGGACTAGGATTAAGGACAGCATAGTACACAACCAGGTGGAGAGTGTACCACTATGTCTAGGCCAACACATAGTGAAGCATATAAGGGTAGTGAAACCTCTGGCCCAGTTCTAATAGATGCCACCTACTTTCTACCAGGTCTTTATCATTAAGTAGAAATCAAATAATTCTTTTCTTTATAAATACTTAAATCACACAACAATCCCTAAAGATATCATTCTAACAAAAGCCATTCCAATAGTTAGTACCAATAAAGACTGAAGGTGAGGCTTAAAATGAATTAATAATGACAGTAACTGTACACAGCTCTCAAAAGTTTATTTCCCATTTGCACAACTATGCAATGCTGGAGCTGAGTTGTTTTCAAGCTCCTTCCAGGTTGGAGCTCTACTTCTTCAATACAAGGTCCTACAGAAGGAGAAAGTGGAAAAAAGTACCCCCATCCTTAACATCATCATTGACCCACATTTCCATTTCCATTCTATTCATAAGAATTAGTCATACTGCCACGTCTAAATGAAAGATGTGCTGAGAATCATCCTGGCCAGCAAACTATCAGAAACAACACCATCCTCCAGATGAGAAGCAGAAGTATTTTTGAGCCTCTTTTCATCTTTTCCATATGAGAAGTCACTGACTGCTGAAGAAGGTCACAAAGCTGAACAATCCTTTTTCCCACTCTCTGAGAGTCATAGGACTATGGTACAATAAAAGCCCATCAGATGAACCCAACCATGTGTTTAAATATGAAAATGACAGATCATGGCAGTGGCAGCAACACACATCATATCAATGTCAGCCAGGTCCATTGCTATTGGTGACAATAGCAAATGCTGTGACACACCACATTCAGTTGTGCTTTCACAATGCTACATGATGGGATATATTTGGGCTGTTCCCTTAAATTCATGGATGCCTTGAGTATATACCTGTTTGAAAAAGGACTAATTATCCAGCTTTCCCAGAAAGTCTCTGAGCTACCTAGTTTTCCATCAATAAATTCATTTTCTACTTACAAAAATAAAAAGAAAAGAAGAAAATAAAATAAATATAGAGAGACCTTATCTTTGATATATATATTTGGTCTTTTCCAATTTAATCAATTAAAAAAACATTTTGTATTGCATCTTATAGTGTTCTTTTATGGCATATATCTGTTTTTTTGCACATATCTGGTATATGGGCTGAAATAACTTTGACAAATGGGATCCATCTACTGTTTTTTTCATTGTTTGTTTTCCTTGTGAGCCACAAATTCTAAGCCCCCTGAGGCAGAGGAATTGACTGATTTCAGTTGTTGGTAAAGATGTCAGCCCCTCACATGGGAAACCAGAAGAAAATGGCAGTATAATTACAGAAAACTGAACTTGAATATACTAATATTCAGTCTAGTGAAATTGACAAATTTGTGCCTCCAGGCTCAGCAAGACCTGAATTCTGACTCTGGCTTGGCACTTTCTGCCTGTATAGGTCATTTAGCCTATTTATACCTCATTTTCATTAAAATGAGCATAATGATTTTAGCTGTCCTTCAGGATAACTATGAAGTTTTAATGAGACAATTCATATGCTAGGAACTTGGGTTCCTAGCATAGGCTTAGCACATAGGGAGGATGATGAAGGGGGACTATTGTCATTACTGTTGTTACTATTGCTGCTATGATCTGTTCAGATAAACCAAGACATTGTATTTTTTCCATACTCGGACCAGAGCATTCAAAGAGAAAGTCCTTCCTTGGGGTCAGGTATAGTGATGATAGTAATAATTCAGGTAAACATGCCTTAGAGGGAAAGTGAAACAGAAAAAAACATATGGGCCACTTAATAAGCATCTGATTCACTATGATGGCCTTGAATTAAAGATTCTGGGTTGAGTTTTATGAAGTTTTTTGACAATAGCTCAGAAAGGAAGCTTAACTCACATTTTTTAACAAGGCAAGGGAATTGTAATGATACAAGTTCAAGACCTCATACATTAAGTGAGAGACATTGAATACTATGAAAATAAAAATGCGAAAAACTGGGCTGGGGATATGGCACAGTTGGTAGAGTGCTTGCCTCACAAGCACAAGGCCCTGTGTTCAATCCCCAGCACTGCAAAAAAAAAAAAAAAAAAGAAAAAAAAAGAAAGAAAAACTAAGCCCATATGTTTTTCTCTCCTACACTTTACAAATCTTCCTGAAATGACAAAAGCAATATGAAGGAAAATATGTTGATAGCAATCCTGTAAAAGTTGGAAAATTGCAAATAACCAGAAAGTTTGAAGAATTCTTTAAACACAGTAGGCAGATGGGACTGGATTGATAGGGGGAAAATGACAATTCGGAGATACAAGTAACCCAATCCCCCAAATTAGGACTTTCTTGGTGAGTGGTTAGAACAATCTGCCCTATAGAGCCCACCTTTCTCACAAATTCCAGAAGGAACTGTGTGGGGATGTAGGAAGAGCCCCTGGGAACATTTGCATCCTTAGGGCTACTGTGTGGGCAAAAGCCTGGGGAACACACAGGATTATCATGCTCAGGAAGAACACTCCTGAGTGGCCCCCCCTCCAGGGGAACAATGCCTCAGGAGAGTTTCACCCCATCCCCCCCACCCTCCCTCTTCTTGCGAACTGCGTAGCTTCTGGCTGGACCACTCTCATAGGCTCTCATGTTTATGGCTCCTTGGTCATTAACTCCCATCTTGTATAAAAGATGTATGCTCCCGCATTAAAGCTGAGACTGCATCACAGAATCTGCTCTCCGGAAATTGACTATGCTCCACCACCGCCTCACCCCCTCAAAGGGAAACCTGCGCAGCAACAACTGGAGCCCATAGCATGGGGCCATTGGAGATGACTGGCTCCAAGATCCCTCATCTCTGAGACCACCAAGCACTGACCATTTCGGAGACCCCGGTGTCCTTAAAACTGGACCCCAATCATCTTGGAGACCCCCTGCGTCCCTAACCGGAGTCTGAATTACTGATCATCTCCGAGACCCCGCCTTCTAGGTGAGTGTCCCTCCTAAGATGGGTACCATACCTTCCCTCCTGTGAGAGTCGCAGGCTAAGGCTTCGTGTGTGTTGCATAGGAGCAGGCAGATAAGATTAGAAGACAAGGAAGTACAGCATGTCTGGGGCAACCTGCTCAGGCTCGCTCCCTCAACTACTGACACTAATCTGTGGGACTGGGATTTTTGGAAAAGGATTATTTTCTTCACCCATGAGGCAGAAGCACAAGAGAATAGAAAGCTACTGTTAACCTTCTTCCCAAACCTTACTGCCATACTAGCCTCACTTCAGGGACTTCTAGAAACTGAATTTCCCAACTTAACTGAGATTTTAACCACAGGGCACAAATTAGAGAAAAACCTCCCAATCTTGAGCCAAATGCCAGCGTCTTAGACCCCTGCTACAACTCCTCACGGGGGTAGGGGGCCAACACTGTTGTACCCGAACAGAGTAGTACAAAACCTAACAAAGGAGAGAACCACTGGGGGGGGGGGGGGGG
>JAJEJO010047391.1:170412-296179 GCA_020662805.1 Glaucomys volans
GGGGGGGGGGGGCGCAGGGAAGGAGTGGTAAGGCCGAGGAAGCTGGCTCCAGGGGTGTGAGTGGGCTTGCCCTGCTGCATTGAGCACCATGCAGCAGTCTCCACGACCCCTCAGCTCCTCCCCTCCCCAACAGCTGCCTTAGTAGCCACAGCAAAAATTGGTGCGGAAACCTAAGAAAGGAAGGAGAAGCCTCTGTGGCAAGCGCCCCCAGGGGTGGGGGAATGGTTGCTCTGTGGGAGGGGTGGCCCAGTCCCCCCCCCATAGACCCTGGCACACCCCTGCAGGAGCAGCCCCTTCACAGCAGACCCCTGCAGGGGTGAGCGTGGGGAGAGGGGAAACCCTAGTGACCAATCTCACTCCCTCCACCCTGGGATTCTGTGATGGCTACAACTGGGAGGCTGTAACACTGCGGGTGGGGGTTCTTCTACCCCGCCCCAACTGCTGCATCCCTACCCCTCACTGAAGAGAGGAGAGAGTGGATGGAGGGAAGGGAGAAGGGTACCCGATACCCCCCAGCTACCTTCCCCACCAGGCCTTCCTAGATAAAACCAAATGGAGACCTTTAAAGGACTTAAGAGCAATCTATAGACACATGCAAAAGATGGGAACCTTACAGCCAGCTCTCATATCAGACCCAAAACCATACCCAGTACAATCTGTACTTTCCTATCTCCATTCTAAGGCTGATGGAGAAACCAGGAAGGTCACTGAAACCCTACTGAAAAAGTCAGTGTTATAAGGGCTGGGGATCTAGCTTAGTTAGTAAAGTGCCTGCCTTGCAATCCCAAGTCCCTAGGTGTGATCCCTGCCACTGCCAAAATGCAGAAAAACAAAGTTCTCTCATTAGCTATAAAAATCTCACAAATCATGTATTCGTTTATATGCTACAGAACACAATCTTATTGTTATGCTCTTTTCAAAAATTCAATTAGAAGGTTTGGAATGGAGCAATACAGAAAAAATGGTTTTAAGACTTTCTCTTTCTTGTACCACTTTACAGGAATCATTAATGGCCATGTCCTTTTTCTACAATTTTTGTTTTTTCCTTGGATTTTATTTATGAGCTCATAATCTTGATCCTAAATATCTAGGTTAATGTTTTTCTGATCAGTCCTATTTTGATCCAACTCGAATTTTTGAACATCTGTTACATTGCAATGGAGATTCACCTATTAAAAAGCTATGAAAATTTGTTTTAGTGTTAAGTGTATGTTATGTCCTCTTGTCTATTGTGTCCAAAAATCATGTACATGAAATAAAATTTGACATAAACAATGAGTGCTCAAATTAAAATTCAGAAAATGGATCTAAATACTTTAAATTCATGTGGTTTAAAAGGTTCAGTTTAAATTGGGGAAACAAATAAAAGTGTCTTAAAATTACTCAACTCACAAGTGTCTCTAGGTGATAAAACTAACATTTGTTATAAAGTGTCTAATATCCATTGTTTCTAGGACTTTTCTTCAACAAGGAAGAGAGGACAAATGCTGATATACATGCTGGTCTAATATCTTGGTTCTTACAGGAGAAATAAGCAAATTGGATTTAACATGTATGGGACTAACCATAACTCTTTGTTAAAGACATCTGACTAATTTACAAAATTGCTAACGATTAATGTAGCATCCAGTATTCCTGACTTCTTATTCCATGGGTTGATATACTAAAATATTATTTGTGTCTTCATAAATTGGTAAGCAAAATGATATAATTTTAGGTATATAAGGTTTAAAAGCTTCAGCTGTGTTTCAATTAGAGTACTATAAATAACAAAATATTTCATTTTATTAAAATTTAGTAACTTACCTAAATTTAGAAATTTCATAAGGGTTGTTTCAAGATGTGAACGAAACATGAGGTTAACAGATAAAAAAAAGATGGAGAGATTCAAGATGGCAGGCTAGAGGAAGGCTGCATTCCTACTTGCTCCATGGATTCCTACTTGCTCGGGATTCAAACAGCAGCAATATGGCTCTCAACGAGATTTTATATTCAAATCATATTTAAGAGGTCCCCAGTCCCTGCTCCGGAACCAACTTTGCCAGGCTGGGCTTGGCCTGGCCGCGGGCAGCTACCACCTGGGAGTGCCGGACCCCCGCAGCTGCTTTGGAGTCACCAACCTGGGCCTGGACTCGGGCGCCAGCCAGCAAGTGAGTGCAGGTCCTCAGCAGCCGCTTTGGAGTCCCTGACCAGGCTCAGGTGCCAGCCAGCAAGTGAGTGCAGGTCCCCAGCATCTGCTTCAGAGTCACTGACCAGCCTGGGGTGCCAGCCAGCAAGAGAGTGCAGGTCTCCAAGAGCAGGTCCCCAGCAGCAGCTTCAGAGTCACTGACCATGCTTGGGCACCAGCCAGCAAGTGAGTGCAGGTCCCCAAGTGAGTGTGGGTCCCCAGCAGCCGCTTCGGAGTCACTGACGAGGCCTGGGCGCCAGCCAGCAAGTGAGCACAGGACTCCAGCAGCCGCTCGGAAATCACCATCACTGGGCAGGTTCAGGCCTGAACCCCTGGCAGCCCCAGGTGTGAACACATACCCACCAAGCCATCGGGCCACCATATCCAGCTCCAAGTCCAGGCCTGCACCCTGTACCTGGTCTAGTCTCAGGCTGGCACCCATGCTGTCACTGACCATCTAACAATAGCAGGTTACCTTTGCCCACAAACATTGATTATCCCTGACTTGGAGGCAGTGGGACAGCATCCTCCTGGGACAAAGCATTACCAAGTGCCTGACAGGCATCAGACTACTGAACAATAGGAGGTTTGAATAGTACAACATAATTTTACTGCAGAACTTTCTTCCTTATTTTTTTGTCTACATAGTAATATGAAGATTATTCCTAATATACTTACTACATTCCCACTTCTTTCCTATTAATACCCTTATCATTCTATCACGATCTAATATAGCAGTGTCATTGGAGACCCATTCTCTTTTCTCATGCTAAAAACTTATTTCCTCTAATTCTGCTCTCACTATTCCTATGACATAGTAACTCTATAGACTCACTTCATATCTCATTAATATTATATTCTAAACCACTCAGCATTTCTTTTTCCACTATTTGAAATTGTGGCCCTTATTACAAAACTATCGATTATGCAGTAGATAATTTGCACTCGTTTCTGTATACTATGATGCAGTTTCTATTTAAATAGGTTCTATATGGTTTAAGGACACATATTGTTTATATAGGGTACTGTGAATAATAATCTCTTCAAAGTAAGGTATTGGAACTCTGCAGGGACACTATAAGTCTTTACAGGGAAACTGCAATCCCTCTGATTCGACTACTAGAGGGTAAGATACACAAGCAACATGAGAAAGCATGGGAAGAAAGTGTCCCAAACAAACCTAGATGATATATCAAGAGAACTCAAAGACAGCATGGTAGAAGGAATGACAAGAAAGGGGGTTCAGAATGTTCATAATTAAAATGATCCAAGAAGAGAATGATGTGACGAGAGAGCAAATTCAGGCTATGAATAATCAGCTAATAGGGTAATAGAGAGCATAATTAACAGAATAGATCACCTGGAAGACAGAACCTCAGAGAATGAAGACAAAATATTCAATCTTGAAAACAAAGTCGAACAAACAGAGAAGATAATTAGGAATCATGAACAGAACCTCAAAGAAATATGGGACATCATGAAAAGACCAAATTTAAGAGTTATTGGGATTGAGGAAGGCACAGAGATACAAACCAAGGGAATGAATAATCTGTTCAATGAAATAATATCAGAAAATTTCCCAAATATGATTAATGAGATGGAAAATCAATTACAAGAGGCTTACAGGAAACAAAACGGACGGAATTACAACAGATCTACACCAAGGCACATTATAATGAAAATACCTAACATGCAAAACAAAGATAGAATTTTAAAAGCTGCGAGAGAAAAGCATCAGATTACCTACAGAGGGAAACCAATATGGATATCAGCAGATTTCTCAGCCCAGACCCTAAAAGCAAGTAGGACCTGGAACAACATATTTCAAGTTCTGAAAGAAAACGGATGCCAACCAAGAATCTTATACCCAGCAAAACTTACCTTCAGATTTGATGATGAAATAAAATCCTTCCATGATAAACAAAAGCTTAAAGATTTCACAAATAGAAAGCCTGCCCTACAGAACATTCTCAGGAAAATATTCCAAGAGGAAGATATGAAAAATAAAAAAGTTAGTCAACATGGGGAGGAATTACCCTAAAGAATTAGCCAATCAAAGGAGAAACAAAGTTAAGTTAAAAACCTGAAAAGCTAAAATGACAGGAAATACAAGTCATATTGCAATAATAACCCTGAATGTAAATGGCTTAAACTCATAAATCAAAAGACATAGACTGGCTGATTGGATTAAAAAGAAAGACCCAGCAATGTGCTGCCTTCAAGAGACTCATCTCATAGAAAAACATGCCCACAGAATAAAGGTGAAAGGTTGGGAAAAAACATACCATGCACATGGACTGAGTAAAAAAGCAGGAGTTTCCATCATTTCAGATAAAGCAGACTTCATGCCAAAGTTAGTCAGAAGGGATAAAGAAGGACATTTCATATTGCTTAAGGGAAGCATAAATCAGCAAGACATAACAATCATAAATATTTATGCACCAAACAATGGTGCATCCATGTACATCAATCAGATCCTTCTCAATTTCAGGAATCAAATAGACCAAAACACAATAATACTGGGGGACTTTAACACACCTCTCTCACTGTTGGACAGATATTCCAAGCAAAAATTGAACAAAGAAACCACAGGACTCAATGACACAATCGCTAATTTAGACTTAACAGGCATCTATAGAGTATTCCATCCATCAAAAAGTGAATACACTTTCTTCTCAGCAGTTCATGGCTCCTTCTCTAATAGACCATATGTTATGCCACAAAACTACTCTTAGCAAATACAAAAACATAGAGATACTACCTTGCATACAATCAGATCATAATGGAATGAAATTAGATATCAACGATAAAGTTAAAAACAGAAACTACTCCAAGACCTGGAGATTAAATAATATGCTATTGAATGATGCATGGATAACAGAAGACATTAGGGCGGAAATTAAAAGATTCTTAGAGGTCAATGAGAAGAAAGATACAACATATCAAAATTTCTGGGATACTATGAAAGCAGTCCTAAGAAGAAAATTCATTGCATGGAGTGCATTCAACAAAAGAATGAAAAGTCAACAAATAAATGATCTCACATTACAGCTCAAAGCCCTAGAAAAAGAGGAACAGACCATCACCAAAAGTAGTAGAAGACAGGAAATAATTATAATCAAAGCTGAAATCAATGAAATTGAAACAAAAGAAACAATTCAAAAAATTGACAAAACAAAAAGTTGGTTCTTTGAAAAAATAAACAAAATTGATAAACCCTTAGCCATGCTAACAAAGAGAAGGAGAAACTCCAAATAACTAAAATTCATGATGAAAATGGAAATATTACAACAGACACTATTGAAATACAAAACATAATAAGAAGCTATTTTGAAAATTTATACTCCAACAAAATAGAAAACCTGGAAGACATCAAAAGGTTCCTAGAGGCATATGAGCCACCCAAACTGAATCTGGAGGACATACATAATTTAAATAGATCAATTTCAAGGAATGAAATAGAAGAAGTCATCAAAAGCCTTGCATATCAAGCAGTGATCACGGCTCTAGGAGCAATTCAGGGTCCAGGACTTTATTCCTATTAATGTGTGCCACTATTACTGCTAACTCAAATGCTGCTAATGCCACGCCTACTCCTTTCAATGCTTGTATGCAATATAACATGTGGGTTCACTTAGCAGAAATTGTACATGCTTCTGAAATTTGTATTCATCAAGATGTTCATGTGGGAATGATCTTAGGTTCTTGCCTCTTTCCATTCTGCCATCAAGCACAGGAAATAACCAATATAACCAGGTTTTCCACCATTAAGAAAAACATCTCTTATAAGTATTCACATAATTGGGGTACTCCCAATTCACAAAGCCTGTTAATGCAATGGAGTTGCTCACTCCCATTGTCAACTATAATAGTAATGACACCTGTGCAGAGGTTGGAAATTGTGCTACTGAATGTGGATCTCTTGGCCACTCTTCCTTTAACTGTACTAATACTGAGCCCATTAGCTATGGAAATGGACATATTCCCTTACCACCTGTCTGGTTTTCTCCTGTGGGTCATATACATTTATATCCCAGCCAATATGTCTCATGGTACCCATTGTTGTCTTAGTCATTTAATTATTTTCCTTCTTCTCACAATGAGCTTATTAGGCATCACCCAGCACAGTGAATTCAATGGAGATTTATATTGCTCGATGAAACTTGTGATGATTCGGTTCATCTTCTATCTAAAGAAGGATATAATGCTGGCCCTAGCAGTGGGGGCCTATAAAAAGTCACTAAATTGGCTTGTGCTATGCTAAAAAATATTAATTACACCTCCACTGCCATAGCTATGTTAAACGATGAACAAAAACAACATTGACAAGCTATTCTTGACAACAGAGCAGCAATTGATTATTTATTACTGTTACACCACAAGAGCTGCAAGGAAATAAAAAATATGTTTTGTTTTAATCTCAGTGATAATAGTGATACTATTGCACAAGAGCTCACTCACTTTAAAACCACAGTCACTAACATATGACAATATGAGGGGGGTAGAAAATTATGGGATTGGTTAACATCTCAGCTGCCCAATATCACTTGGTTAAAAAATCTGTTCCTTAGTGGAGTTACTAGTATCTTTTTGTTATTACTTTGTCTCTGTGGATTTCAATGCATGTATAATCTTTTTAAAAGGCAACTACAAAAACACAAGCAGCAACAACAATTGGTAGTGAAAGTCCTATCAGCACCAATTAAAAAAGAGGGGGGAAATTCACAAGCGTTCATAACTGCTATTACTGATCAATGATGTAATTAATGATTCAAACTCCGAATCTTCCCAATTTTTCCAAAGAAATCTTCTATATCACTACTGTACTTATATGCTGTAATACTACATATAACACATATTGTAATACTACTGTTATCTTAGAATTTTTCCAATGAAATCTACCTGATATATTGTAATACTACTGTTACTCTTAGAATTTTTCTAATGAAACTACCTCACATATTGTAATACTACTGTTACTCTTTGAATTTTACCTCACATATTGTAATACTACTGTTACTCTTTGAATTTTTCCAATACCTCATGTATTGCAATACTGCTATTACTCTTAGAATTTTTCCAATGAAATCTACCTCATGTATTGTAACACTACCTTCACTCTTAGGCAAGTCAGCCAATAAAATGTGCATGGTTAAAAAGAGAGGGAAAATGTGGGGATGTAGGAAGAGCCCCTGGGGACCTTTGCATCCTTATGGCTGCAGCGTGGGCAAAATCCTGGGGAACACCCAGGATTATCATGCTCAGGTGGAATAGCCCCGAGTGGCCCCCCGCCAGGGGAGCAATGGCTCAGGAGAGTCTCACCCTATCCCCCCCCATCCTCCCTCTCCTTGTGAACTGCATCGCTTCTGGCTGGGCCACTCTCATAGGCTCTCACATTTGTGCTTCCTTGTTCCTTAACTCCCATCTTGTATAAAATATGTCTGCTCTGCATTAAAGCTGAGACTGCAGCACAGAATCTGTTTTTTCAGGAGTTGATTGTGCTCCACTGCCTCACCCCCTCCAAGGGAAAAGCTGCACACTGCAACAGAACTGTGTAGGAGACAGAGCTGTGAAGCTTGTTGTGGAAAAGTGACAAATCTTATGATCTGTGTCACTGTTCCATGAGTTGCTACTGCATCACCCTTCAAATTGTAGCTTCTGAAGACCTATATGTGAGACATTTGGTTCAGAAAATTTTTTTTAAAAAAGATAAGGGATAAGACCTAAGAGAAAAGTTGATGATTCCAGGCATTCTGCTAATGAAAGGGTCATCTGAGGACCAGCAGAATCAGTATCATTTGAGGGACTGTAAAAGTGCAGAACCTGCATTTAAGAAGACACTGGAGTAATTCATGTATACATTTAAGTTGAACACCACTATAACTAAATTTAGGTTTCTTCACCAAGTGCAGACACAGGTGGAAAAACAATACAAATTATTAAATACTTATTACAAATGTGAAGTTTTCTACTTTTCCTCTTGCACATCCAGAAAAGGAGTGGATCTGTGGACCTGTCCCTATCCACTCACCATACATTCATAAAATTCAATAGCTAACATTTATTCCTATGGGTATCAACTGTGGATATCTATTAGATTCACATGGCATGCATTTGAAAAACACCAATGCCAAGTCTCTTGGTGTGGCTCTACCTGACCTTCACTATCTAATTTTATGTGAGTGCATCTAATTTTTAGAACCCAACTTACTCCCAGAAACTTGGCTTGCAAAGTGTCCTAGGGTACAGTAATGAATTATAGATGGAACTTGGCATGGATATTTAGCAGAAATCAACCACAACCATCCCAAATAACAACAAAGAGAAAACAGAAATGGCAATTTTGGTTAAGAAAATAATAATTTATGTAACAAAACATTAAAAGCATGGTATGTAAAAACTATCTTGTGTTTGAGAAAGGTACAACCCATTGAGTCATGAAAGTAATAGTCATGAAATCTGTGTGCTAAACAACAAAATACTGAAATATATAAAGCAAAAATTATTTTAAAAGTAAGTCACAAGTCTCAAAAAGAGTTAAAACTTGAAATAATATTGAGCACAGCTGGTCACAGTGGTACATTCTTATAATCCCAGTAACTTGGGAAACTGAGGCAAGAGAATTGCAAGTTTGTGTCCAGCATGGGAAAATTCGTGAGATGATGTCTCAAAATAAAAAACAGGGCTGGGTGGGATCGCTGACTCTGGCGGGGAGTTGGGAATCCTCGGAGCCATTTTGCGGCTTCCCTGGCAGAGAGGGCCCAGCTCCGGCTGCCTGGGGCCTCCTGCGGCTTCTGGAGAGGTCTGGCTGGGAGCCGCTGGGGTCAATGACTCCGGCGGGGAGCTTAGGGCCTTTGGTGCCAGCTTACACTGTCCCCAGGAGAGAGCAAACTCCTGCCACCCCCTGAGCCACCAGCGAGGAGGTCAGGCCAGCCTGGGCTCTCAAGCCCAGTGTCTCCATCACTGAGCACAGTTCTGTGACACCACCCCAACTGGGTCTAGTGCCCAGGTCCACACCCAGGCCCGGAGTCTACCACCTTGCTGTATCTAATTGTCTATCAACACTAGGCTGCCTCTGCCCCGAAGCATTGATCATTCCCAACCTGGAGGTAGTGGGACAGCACCTTTCTTGGGTCACCGCTTGATCAAGCACCTCTCAAGCAACAGGTGAGTTACTGGAAATCTGCAGGGACACTTTAAGTCTTCACAGGGAAATTGTAATCCCTCGGATTCACACTACTAGAGGGGAAGATACACGAGCACCATGAGAAAACACGGGAAGAAAGTGTCCCAATCAAACCTAGATGATATATCAAGAGAACCCAAAGACAGCATGGTAGAAGGAATGACAGAAAGGGAGTTCAGAATAATCATAATTAAAATGATCCGAGAAGAGAATGATGTGACGAGAGACCAGATTCAGGCTATGAATAATCAGCTAATGGAGCAATTGCAGGGAGCAAAAAATCACTTCAATAAAGAGAGAGAAATTCTGAGAAAAAAACAAACAGAAATTCTTGAAGGAAACAAGGAAATGAAGGAAACAATAAACCAAGTTAAAAACTCAATGGAAAGCATAATTAACAGAATAGATCACTTGGAAGATAGAACCTCAGACAATGAAGACAAAATATTTAACCTTGAAAACAAAGTCGAACAAACAGAGAAGATGGTTAGGAATCATGAACAGAACCTCCGAGAAATATGGGACATCATGAAAAGACCAAATTTAAGAGTAATTGGGATTGAGGAAGGCACAGAGATACAAACTAAGGGTAAGAATAATCTATTCAAGGAAATATTATCAGAAAATTTCCCTAATATGATGAATGAGATGGAAAATCAATTACAAGAAGCTTACAGGACACCAAATGTACAGAATTACAACAGATCCACACCAAGGCACATTATAATGAAAATACCTAAAATACAAAACAAAGATAGAATTTTAAAGGCTGTGAGAGAAAAGCATCAGATTACCTACAGGGGGAAACCAATACGGATATCAGCAGATTTCTCAGCCCAGACCCTAAAAGCAAGAAGGGCCTGGAACAACATATTTCAAGCTCTGAAAGAAAACGGATGCCAACCAAGAATCTTATACCCAGCAAAACTTACCTTCAGATTTGATAATGAAATGAAATCCTTCCATGATAAACAAAAGCTTAAAGAATTCACAAAGAGAAAGCCTGCCCTACAGAACATTCTCAACAAAATATTCGAAGAGGAAGAAACGAAAAATAACTATCTCAGTCATCATGGGGAGGAACTACCCTAAAGAAAGAGTCAATCAAAGGAGAAACAAAGTTAAGCTAAAAACCCTAAAAAAGCTAAAATGACAGGAAATACAAGTCATATCTCAATAATAACCCTGAATGTAAATGGCCTAATCTCATCAATCAAAAGACATAGACTGGAAGATTGGATTAAAAAGAAAGACCCAACAATATGCTGCCTTCAAGAGACTCATCTCATAGAAAAACATGCCCACAGACTAAAGGTGAAAGGTTGGGAAAAAGCATACCATGCACATGGACTGAGTAAAAAAGCTGGGGTTTCCATTCTCATTTCAGATAAAGCAGACTTCATGCCAAAGTTAGTCAGAAGGGATAAAGAAGGACATTTCATACTGCTTAAAGGAAGCATAAATCAACAGGACATGACAATCATAAATATTTATGCACCAAACAATGGGGCATCCATGTACATCAATCAGATCCTTCTCAATTTCAGGAATCAAATAGACCAAAACACAATAATAATCGGAGACTTTAACACTCCTCTCTCACCATTGGACAGATCTTCCAAACAAAAATTGAACAAAGAAACTATAGGACTCAATGACACAATCGCTAATTTGAACTTAACAGACATATAAAGAATATTCCATCCATCAAAAAGCGAATACACTTTCTTCTCAGCAGCTCATGGTTCCTTCTCTAAAATAGACCATATGTTATGCCACAAAGCTACTCTTAACAAATACAAAAACATAGAGATACTACCTTGTATACTATCAGATCATAATGGAATGAAATTAGATATCAATGATAAAGTTAGAAACAGAAATTACTCCAAGACAGACCAAAAAACTTAGAGTAATACGAATAGGAAAAGAAGAGCTCAAACTATCCCTATTTGCTGATGACATGATTCTCTATTTAGAAGATCCTAAGAATTCCACCAGAAAACTTCTGGAACTCATAAATGAATTCAGTAACGTAGCAGGATATAAAATTAATGCTCAAATATCTAATGCATTTTTATTCATAAGTGATGCATTCTCTGAGAGAGAAATTAGGAAAACTACCCCATTCACATTAACCTCAAAAAAAATAAAATACTTGGGAATCAATCTAACAAGAGATGTGAAAGACCTCTACACTGAGAACTACGGGACACTAAAGAAAGAAGTTAAAGAGCATCTGAGAAGATGGAAAGATCTCCCATGTTCTTGGATAGGCAGAATTAATATTGTCAAAATGGCCATACTTCCAACAATGCTATACAAATTCAGTGCAATTCCATTTAAAATCCCAATGACAGACCTCATAGAAATAGAGCAAGCAATCATGAAATTCATTTGGAGGAATAAGAGACCCAGAATTGCTAAAGCAATCCTTAGCAAGAAGAGCGAAGCAGGGGGTTTCACAATACCAGACCTTCAACTATACTACAGAGCAATAGTAAAAACAGCATGGTATTGGTACCAAAAATAAACAAGTAGATCAATGGTATAGAATAGAGGACACAGAGACAAACCCACATAAATACAGGTATCTCATACTTTACAAAGGAGTCAAAAACATGCAATGGAGAAAAGACAGCCTCTTCAACAAATGGTGCTGGGAAAACTGGAAATACATAGCAGTAAAATGAACTAAACCCATATCTCTCACCCTGTACAAAACTCAACTCAAAGTGGATCAAGAACCTAGAAATCAGACCAGAGACTCTGCACCTAGTCGAAGAGAAAATAGGTCCAAATCTTCATCATGTTGGCCTAGGACCAGATTTCCTTAACATGACTCCCAAAGCGCAAGAAATAAAAGCTGGAATCAATGATTGGGATAGAGTCAAACTAAAAAGCTTTTTCTCAGCAAAGGAAACAATCAGCAATGTGAAGAGAGAGCCTTCAGAGTGGGAGAAAATCTTTGCTACACACACTTCAGATAGAGCACTAATCTCCAGAATCTACCAAGTACTCAAAAATCTTTACACCAAGAACACTAATAACCCAATCAATAAATGGGCCAAGGAAATGAACAGACACTTTACAGAGGAAGATCTACAAGCAATCAACAGATTTATGAAAAAATGTTCAACATCACTCGTTATAAGAGAAATGCAAATCAAAACCACCTTAAGATTTCATCTTACCCCAATTAGAATGTCTTTTATCAAGAACACAGGCAACAACAGGTGTTGGCGAGGATGTGGGGAAAAGGGTACACTCATACATTGCTGGTGGGAGTGCAAGTTGGTGCAGACACTCTGGAAAGCAGTGTGGAGATTCCTTAGAAAACTTGGAATGGATCCACCGTTTGACCCTGCTATCCCACTCCTTGGCCTATACCCAAAGGACTTAAAATCAGATTACTACAGTGATGCAGCCACATCAATGTTCATAAGTGCTCAATTCACAATAGCTAGATTATGGAATCAACCTAGATGTCCTTCAGTAGATGAATGGATAAAGAAACTGTGGTATATATACAGAATGGAATATTACTTAGACATAAAGAAGAATAAAATTATGGCATTTGTAGGTAAATGGATGATGTTAGAGACTGTTATGCTAAGTGAAATCAGCCAATCCCAAAAGTCCAAAGGCCGAATGGTCTCTCTGATAAATGAATGATGATGCATAATGCGGGGGGGAAGGGTGGCAAGAATGGAGGTAGGATAGATAGTATAGAGGGAAGGGGGGGTGGGGGCGGGTGGGGGGTAAAAACAATAACAGAAAGTGTGACAGATACCATTGCCCTGTGTACATGCATGAACGAACAGATGGTGTGACTGTACTTTGTGTACAACCAGTGAAACCATGGCTGTACTCCATTTGTGTTCAATGAATCAATAAGTAAACAAAAAAAAAAAAAAAAAACAGGGCTGGGAATGTACAAAATAAAATTCAAAATAAATTACAAAAACTTTAAAATTATAAAAATAAATGGAAATTAAATAACTTCCTCCTGAGTAACCATTGTGTCAAGAAAGAAAATTTTAAAATATACTTAAACAAAAGAATATGGAAACAAAACATATCAAAATCTATAAATACATTTTACAGACATGTCCATCTAATTAGAACAAATAAAAAATTAGAAAAAGAAAACACAATACGAAGAAGTACAACATCTACTTTACTTCGTTTATCTCAAATAAACAAAGTACTGTTGTATCTCAAGAAGCTATAACAATAACAAAACCAACCCAAATTAGCAGAAGGAATAAATAACAATCAAAGCAGGAATAAATTACATAGAGAATAAAAATTAACAAATATAAATGTAATGAAGTGATGGTTTTCCAAGAAGATAAACAGAATTAGTAGTTAGCTAGATAAAGGTAAAAATAGGAGTAAACTCAAAATATCAGATGAAAATGGAAACAGAGCATCTGACACCACAGAGTTTATTACACTACCAGAGTTTATTATAAACAACGACATGCCAACAAAATTGATAAACTAGAAGAAACTAACAAATTCTTGGGCACATTCACTTTAACCAGAGTAAGTCATGAAGAAGGTGGAAACATAAACAGATAAACAATGATCAATGAGATTGAAACAAGAATTAAAAGCTTCCAATCAAGAAAGCCCAGGATCAGATAGTTTAACTGCTGAATTCAACCAAACATTTAAAGAGGAAATACTACAGATTCATTTTAAATTTTCCCCCAAACTTGAAGAGAGGTGAATACTTCAGAACTCATTCCATGAGGCCAGCGTCACTACGCTGACACCAAAACCAGACAAGAACACAAGATTTAGAAAAATTAAAAACACAGATACAGGTCAATATTCTTTATGAACACAGAGTCAAAAATCCTCAAAAATGTAAGCAAATAATATCCAACAGCTTTTAAAAAGATTGTTCACTGTCACGACCAGCATGACATTTACTCAGTTTCCCCAAACTGGGCATGGAGAGGATTGGAAAACACAGAAAATCTATTCAAAAATAGAGAAAGTGGGGCCAGTGGACCAGCTGGTCTCTGATACAGACTGACTTCAAGCAGGCTCAGCATGTTTATTATAGTTTTAGACATCAAAAGAATTTATTGTGAGAAAGCTCAGTCTTTAAAAAAAAAAAAAAGATAAACCAAACCAAAGTTGTGAGTATAACAGCCCCATTAGGACTTACCAGCTTGCAGTCATAATTCTCTACCTCGTAATACTGGCATTTGAACCCAAGACTATTGAACTAATAAATTCCATGACTCACACAGAATCCCCCACTTAACAGGGCATCATCATCAACTGAGCAGTTTTCAATTGGCTCCTTTGCGCTGAGAAATTTCCAAGAGAGGTGTCAGCCTCGGTCTCTGGGCAGTTCAAAACAATGATTCATTCACTGCTCCCAACAATTCATCATGATCAAATGGGATTAATCCAAGGGATGTATTATTGATTGGTTCAACACACACTACAGAATGAAAGACAAAAAGCATATGATCACCTCAATAGATGCAGAAAAGGAATTTGATTCAATTAAGCATACCATTATGATAAAAACTCTGAGCAAATTATGTATAAAAAGAAGGTACTTCAACATAAAACCATATGTAACAAGTCCATAGGGAAAAGTTTGAAAGATTTGTCTCTAAGAACTGTAATGATGCCCCTTTCATCACTTTTATATTTTATTCAACATAGTACCAGAAGACCTGTGGAAAGCCATTCATATCTAGCAGAATCAGATTTGGTGGAGCCATGGGATAAAGAGGACTGACTTTCAGGAACTGGAAGGCATGATAGACTGTTGCAGATAGACTAGGAAGTAGGTGACCCTGTGTGGGAGCAGCTTACCATCTGGTTGATATGCCAGTTCTCTAAACAAATGGCTTCCCTAACTCCACCCCATCTTGTTCCTCACAGAAGAAGCCCCTCCTGGTCTTGGCTCCCTTTACCTGTGTGACTATAAAATAAAGGAGAGGTGGGCTACTCCATCTTGTTAGAGGTCAGATCTGGTATGGCCAGATCTGTCATGCCCCCTCCCTTTTGAAAAGAGTATTGGCTATTGTGTGTTTGTTGATTAGATACTTTTATGGGTAAATAACTGATTTATTCCCAGCACACCATCCTCCATCAGTTAACCCTTCCCTCCTCCACGTGGGACTTGGATGAAACCCCGGCAAAGACCTAATCAGAACAATCAAGAAAGACAAAGAAATAAAGGGTAACCAAATTAGAAAGAAGGAAGTCAAATTGTATTGTTTGTGGATGACATGAACTTATATAGAGAGAACTGTAAAAACTTCATTCAAAAAATACTAGAAGAGAAGAGAGAGAAAGAGAGAGAGGAGAGAGAGAGAGAGAGAGAGAGAGAGAGAGAGAAAGGAAGGAGGGAAGAAAGAAAGAAGCAAATGGGAAAAGGAAGGAGAGAATTTCATCAAAATAGAGGAAAGATCAGTAGAGCATATGAAGAGGATTGAGGAGGAAGAAGGGGCAGGAAAAGGGAAGAAGAGTGGAATGAATCTAACCAGACTTTCATATGTGTATGCATGGATGTTGTATGGTAGGTCCCATTATTGGGTATATCAGGACACTAATTAAAAACAGTAAATTGATTGAATAGTGATTGGTTGAATGGAGGGAAAGGTACAGGGAGTGGGGTGGGATAGGGTAGTGCTGGGGACTGAACTGGAGCAGGTTGTGTTCCATGCTTTTGATATTATGTCAGGGTGTATACTAGTGTTGTATATAATTAAAAAGAATTAAAAATATTAAAAAACAACTAGAATAAAATAATTCAGCAAAATTAACAGATATAAAATCAATATACTGGGACTGGGGATTTAGCTCAGTTGGTAGAGTGCTTGCCTAGCATGCACAAGGCCCTGGGTTCAATCCCCAGCACCACCAAAAAATAAAAAAATCAACATGCAAAAATAAATTGTGTTATTCTGCACTCATATTGGATGATCTGAAAAAGGAATGAAGAAAGTAATCCCCTTTACTATAAAAAATAGGAATAAATTTAACAAAAACATTGAAATATTTCTACAATGAAAACCATAAAACATGAAGTAAATTCAAGAGGATACACCCAAATGTACAGACATCTTTTATGTTCATGGATTGGAAAAATAAATGTTACAGTGTCCATACTACACAAAGCCACTACATATATTGCAAAACCCATGAAAATACCAATGACATTCTTTGCAGAGCTAAAAAAAACTCAAGTTTCTATGTACCATAGAAAATAAATAATTAAAGTCATCATAAGCACAAGAAACAAAGCAGGAAGCATTGCATAACTTGACTTCAAAATATACTACAAAGCTCTAGTAATCAAAACAACATGGTATTGGGATAAGAATAGACACATAGACCAATAAGACAGAAAGGAGAGCCTAGAATTAAATTCACATTTGTAGCCAAATGATCTTTGACAAAGATGCTAATGACATGCTTTGGAGAAGGAATAGTCTCTTCAATAATTGATTTGGGAAAATTGAATGAAACTAAATACCTGTCTCTAATCATATATGACAGGAACTCCAAATGGATCAAAGAGTTAAATGTAATACCTGAAACTATGAAAATGCTGGCATAAAACAGAGGATAAATGCTTTAAGACAATGGGATTGGCCAGAATTGTTTTTATAATTCCCCAAAAGCATAAGCAACAAAAGCACAAATAGACAAATGTTATTATATCAAATTTGATGCTACTATGTGGTACAGGAAATATTCAAGAGAAGGAAGAGACAACTTACAGAATGGAAACAAAAAATATTTATAAACTATATATGTGGCCAGGGGATGATAGTCAGAATTTCAAAGGAATTGAAAAACCTCAATATAAAAATGAATACATTAATCTGATTAAATAATGGACAATGGACTTAAAATAGACATTCACAAAAGAAGACATAAAATGGCAACAGGTAAATTAAAAATAATTATTAGCATCACTAACCATTAGGGAAATAGAAATGAAAACCACAATGAGTTATGACCTCCTTGCATTTAGAATGGCTGCTATTCAAAGAACTAAAGAGAAAAAGTGCTGTTGAAGATCTGGGGATAAGGAAAGGCATATGCTGTTGGTGGGTGTTTAAATAAGTGTAACCATTATGGAAAATCACATTGATATTCAAGTTCTTTTCTGAAAAAAGGGACCATTAACCTCTTTTACAAAATAACAAGAAAATAGAACTACAACATGATCAAGCAATACAATTTCTGTGTATGGATCTAAAACAAATGACATCAATATGTTGCAGAAATATCAGTACTCCTATGTTCACTATACCCAAGAAATGGAAACAATCCAAGTGTCCATCATGTCATGAATGGATAAAAATGGAGCATGTATACACAATAAAATTCTGTCCAGCCACATTAAAGCATGAAATTTTGTCATTTGTGACAATAGATAGACAAGGAGGTCATTACATTAAATGAAATTAATCAGGCAAAGAAAGAAAAAAATATTGCAGGATCCATAAAAAATTTTGAATGCTTAGAAGATGATAGTAGAGTGGTGTTTATTCTGGTGAAACTGGGAAAGGTTGGGGTAAGGCAGGGATGGAAGACATTTGATCAATGAGCAATAAATTACAGTTGCGTAGGAGCAATAAGTTCCAGAGTTCTATGACACAGTATGGTGACAATAAATAATGATAATGTATTGTCTATTTCAAAAAGCTAAAGGTAAATATTTTGAATATTTTCACTACCAAAGACTTCTTAAAAATATCTATATATGCATGTAGATATATGCAATCAATGTCAGAGTACCCAAATAATATAAAGAAAATATTAACTGATTTACGTGAAAAGTAACCTCAAATATGATTATAGTTGAGAAGTTTAATACTCTACTTTTGGCTATTGATAGATCATTCAGAGAACTGCAATTGGAGTCAATCTGGTCATTCTCCAATTCCATACATTTTTTGAACAGGTCGAATAGGAGAGTTAAATGGTGATACCCTTGGTGGTGGCAGTAATCTCTGAAATCCCTCCAGGGATGCAATATTGTTTTTATTTATTTTCCCATATGCCCATATGCCCAGATAAAGGCAGCTCTAATGACTTCCATTTGGCATTTCTCACAAATTAAGGTACCAATATGGGGATTCTACCAATTGCTAAGTATACCTATTCCATTTACATTCTGAAACCAGAGAAATGGTCACAGAATGAGTTTGGGGACCCACAGCACACACTGTGAGTTGTACCATGGCTAAAAATTGATCGCCTAATCTTCATAAGTCCCTACTTTGACTGGAGGGCCACAATAATGTTTTGAGTTTTCTGAAATCAACAGCAGTCCAGAGCCAGTGTCAAGCAGTCCCAAAAGTTCTAATTATTTACTTTTCTTCAATGAAGAGTTATCCTAGTAAAAACCTCCAGAGAATTATGGGAGAAAGATTAACAGTGTTAAGTTTTGGTTGTATATAAGGTTCTTTCCTCAAGGGGACCTGGCATCCCCTTCATTCAAAGGATTCCAGATCTATGAACTGGCTCATGTCTGTAAATTGTGTTCATAATTCAAGGCAGACTTTCGTTCACTTGACCTGGAAATTTTATTCTTATACAACTCAAGTAAGCCTTAGTTGGTTTTCTATTTCACTTCTGGGAATACCATTATTAATTAGACAACACCATAATTCTATATGAGTCAGATTTTTCTGGCTGATGCTCTGCCTCTGCTGTTTATTATGGTAACTACCCACTTGCCTTTTGGTGCTTGAGTACTGCCTTGGGGTCCCTGTGATTCAACTAGACACATTGAATATAATTCTTCCCAATTAAAGTTTCCATCCATGATCAGTTGGCTCCAAGGCAGAAACATCATGGAGAAAGTACATAGAGAGGAGTGGTGCTCATCTCATTGCAGTCATAAAAATGAGAGAGTGAGTGAGAGGGAGACAGAGAGAAAAGAGGAAGGGGTTGGGGACAATATATAACTTTCTAGGTCACACCTTCAATGACATACTTCCTCCAACTAGGCCCCACATATTAGAATTTTCATTCATCAAAAGGATTAATTCACAGATGAGGCGAGAGCCCTGATAATCTGACTGGGAAACATAAATGTAATGTGTATAGTTGAATGATGAATGTTTCCCCTGGAAGGTCTTGAATACAAAGTAGAATAATGACAGAGATCTTCAAGGATGCTGGTGCTCTCTTCACAAATACTTCTTAAAGTATTTTTGAAGGGTACATTGTGTACCCTAGGTCAAATCTACTTCAGCATTTCAAGTGTACATTGTGTACCATAGGTCAAATCTACTTCAGCATTTCAAAATTCCTAAGCCTTTTAATCCCTTCATCAACAGTAAACTAAGGAATATCAGATATCTCCAGCTCATACATAGTAGGCCATTTTCTGGTGACTATTCCAGTCAAGTAACCAAATAAGCAATTAGACTCCTGAGCTGCAATGTTAAATTCAGAACTTCTGATTAATGGGCCCATATCAATAAATTCAGCCTGATCTAAATTTATGTTCCTTCCACCATTATCTCAAACCCTTAAACACCATTTATAAGAATATTTCCCATATCTTTGCTCATATAAATTAGAAAAAACAAGCAGTTATTTTGGGTTATAGTTCACTTCTTCCTGGGTCACACTTTATGTCTGGGGTCATGCTGAGACTTAAGTCTCATAATAGGTCTACAAAAAAATGAGTGGTTGAGGTGGGTCTTTGGAGAATCAACATTGTCTTGCCTTACAACTGTCAGGGAAAGTCATTAATATTTTCTCAGGCAATGCAGGAGTAGTTACCTCAGGCAGAGGGGGAGAGACCTATATCATAGGAGGTGCTTATGGAGATGCTGTTGTCAGGATGGTGAGTCCACTTTATTCAGTGAAATAAACTCAGCAGATTTTAGGAGATCAATGTTTTTAGCTTCATCATGTCCTCCCTGTTATGGTTTAGATGTGAGGGGTCCCCCCAAAACTCATGTGTGAGACAATGCAAGAAGGTTCAGAGGAGAAATGACTGGGTTTTAATAGACTGAATTCAATCAACAAATTAATCACCTGATAGGGATTAACTGAATGAGAACTGAAGTTTTAGGGTGTGGCTGGAGGAGGTAGGAATTGGGGTATGGCTTTTTGGTATATATTTGTATCTGGAAGTGGAGACCTCTCTGCTTCCTGATTTCATGTGAGCTGCTTCTCTCTGCCACACACTGTGCTATGATGTTCAGCCTCACCTTCAGCCCCAAGAAATGCAGCTGGCCTTCTATGGACTAAAACCTCTGAAACTGTGAGCCCCCAAATAAATCTTTTCTCCTCTGAAGTTGTGCTGGTGGGGTCTTTTAGTCATAGCAGTGAAAAAGCTGACTAAGACACTTTCCCATAACTCCATTCTTTGCCAGTCAGTGCCCTCACTTTTACTGTAGACAACTCTCAAGACCGAAAGCTAAACATGAGCTCTAATTCACCCAATCACATGATTAGACCTTGTGTTTGGTTTTTGGAAACTTCAGCCCTGTAGCTACAGAAGAGAGCATTCTTCCTCAGGACATACTTCAACGATTCTTGTTATCTATGTGCAGCTGGGGCTCACAATTTGAATCTCCAAGCACAATTTTTTCTTCTTCAATTACTTTGTCCATTGACCCTAAGAGCAACCAAGTAATATATTTCCAAGTTTTCCAAAATTGGGAAAAAGTGTCATGTATAGAGTCACCAAAGTTCTTGTTTCTCACAAGTGGTGAATTAGGAGTATCTAATGCATTTCCTTTGCACATCCGTTTAAAAGATATGACATGGATTATCATTAATTCTCATATCAGGAGGAGAGTCCTTATCAATTTCAGGTTTATAAAATTAGAGAGCTGTGTTTGTCATATTTTCATTGTTATTAAAAATACCTGTGAAAATCAACTGAGGAAAAACTTATTTTGACTCATATTTTCAGAGTCATGTGGCTTCAAAAAAGAAACATTTTGAAGGAAGGGCATGACAGAGGAAACTTCTCACCTCAGGACAACCATGAGGAAGAGAGAGAGAAATATGAAAGAGGACAGAGAGAGAGAAAGTAAGTAAAGGGTTGGGGAAAAGATATAACATTCAAGGGCACACCTCCAGTGACATACTTCCTCCAACTAGGCTGCACATCCTATAGTTTCCACCACTTCTCAATAATGCCAAATTATCAACTAATCAAATGGATTAATTCACAGATGAGGTTAGAGCCCTCAGAATCCAATCACTCCCCCAAAAACCCCCAAACTCCACCTCTGAACATCACTGCATTGGGGACCAAGATTCAACACATGAACATTTTGGGGCCATTCCACATCCAAACCAAGTTACGAGCCAACCCCAGAAACCACAAATCTGATTAAGTAAATTCATCCTTGAAGCTCTCTTCCTAGAATTACTTCTGTTACCAAAATCTGTATTATTCAGGGTTATCTAGAGGAACAGATCCACTACAGAATATATATATATATATATATATATATATATATATATATATATATTATCTCATATATATAATCTATACGTAAAATATATATATATATATATATATATATATATGAAATCTAATATGTATTTTAGATCTGCTTACATGATCTTGGACTGAAGAGGCTGTCTGGGCAGGATAGTCAGGGAAATCAGTAGCTTCTGGGTTCAAGGCAATGGGAGTCTCAGAATAAGGTGACCAAAGATGCAGCGTCATTGTGAGGTTGAAGGTCTGCAAGTTGCTTGTACAGTGAATGGTGTGAGTCACATTCAAAGGTTGAAAAATCTGAAGCAGAAAAAGACACACCTAATAAAGAAGAATTGAGTATATATGCATATGCATGCTTCCACATTTTTTCACTTTTTTTTTCACCCAGCCCCACAGTCTACTACATGGTGCCATCCACATCTAGGACAGCTCGTCCTCTATCAATTTGCTTACTTACATGACAATCATCTCTTGAAACATGATCATAGACACATAGAATTGTACTTTAACTGATTTTCTAGAAGTCTTAATTTAGTCAAGTTGGAAGCCACGATTAATCATCACATGTATCTTTGGAATGAAGAATAAAAACAAAACAATTACAAATTTATAACTACATGAAGATGCTATGATATAGGCAATATAAAAAGCTACAAAATGGGATATCAGATTCAAAATGTGGGGCATAAAGTTGCTATCATTGCAAAATAGCTTGTTAAAATATGTTTGCATTACCTTCATGGTAACCACAAAGTAAAAATCTCCAATAGATAAACCAAAGCAAACAAACAAACAAAACAAGGAATCAAGACTCACTGCTGTTTGTCAAAAATTAATATATTCATCACAACACAAGATTAAAAAATCTTTGTTTTGCATGTGAACATTGATTATATTTTACATGATTTTAACCTAAACTGGATTTTCCATTGAATGCAGCCACCATGTAAATTGAGGAAAGATTTTATTTTGTTTGTTCCCTAATTTAAACAATTCTCATTCACCAGTTCAGAAAATTATGTGACCAATAGCAAACTGTTGTGATCTCTAAGTTAACAAATCTTCCCAAGTGTATATGCCACATTTGAGGTTATTGAAGTCATGGTGTTTCTACATATAGATACAGCATCTAATTCACTGTAAAATCTTTTTTTGTACCAGGGATTGAACCCAGGAGCTCAACCACTGAGTTACATCCCAAGACCTTCTTATAATTTGTTTAGAGACAGGATCTCCCTAAGTTGCTTACAGCATTAAACTAAGTTGTTGATGCTAGCTTTGAATTTGTGATCCTCCTGCCCCAGCCTCCCAAGCTGCCATTGCATTCAGTTTAATTCATTATATAATCTACTAAAGTCATGTTCCAGCAATTTCATGTTGAAATACATCATGTTTTACCATAAACTAATCTTATTCTATTTATTTTATATTGTGGTTTTTTCATTCTATTAAGTTCAGGTTATGAGTCTGATAGGTTATATTATGTATAGATTTCATGTGAAGACAAGAGGATGCTCTAAATGAATAAAAAACTACTGGAGGGCTAGATGATCAGGGGTAGAGCACTTGCCAAGCACATGTGAGGCACTGGGTTCAATCTTCAACACATAAATATAAATAAATAAAATAAAGATATTGTGTGCATCAAAAACTAAACAATAACTACTGGAATAAGTTACTTAACTACAAGAGAAGACTTAAAAAGAAAGAAAGAAAGAAATTACAGCAAAACTAAGGTATAGAAAGACCGTACCTATCAATAATTACCTTGAATGTAAATAGATTAAGTTCCACAATTAAAAGACATGAGTTAATAAACAAATTAAGCAACAAGACTCAACTTTATGATGCTTACCCATCAAACATATGATACTTAAACAAAACTCACTTCATGAACTGAAAGTGAAGAAAGAAATGGTGTGCATATAGCCTTCAAAATTAAGTAGAGGTATCCATACTTAGTTCAAACAAAAGAGAGTTTCAATAAAAAAACAGTAAAAAGAGACAAATAAGGTCATTATGAAAGGTAAAATTCAGGTAGAGGAAAGAACAATTTTAAATGTAAGTGCACCCAATATTAGAGCACACACGTATAAAGAAAATATTAGTAGGCCTAAAGAAGAGATAGAGTCCAACACAATAATAGGTGGGACATTAACAATCCATATTCAGCAATAGTCATATCATCTAGACAGAAAATCACCAATGAAAAAGCAACTTTTAAAAGACATGCAAGGTGAATTACATTTATTGATTTCCGGATGTTGAACAAACCTTGCATCCCCAGGATGAAACCCACTTGATCATGGTGCACTATTTTTTAATATGCTTTTGTAAGCAATTTGCTAAAATTTTGTTAAGAATTTTTGCTTCTATGTTCATTAGGGATATTGGTCTGAAATGTTCTTTCCTTGATGTGTGTGTCCTTCTCTGGTTTTGGTATCAGGGTGATATTAGCTTCATAGAATGAGTTTGGAAGGGTTCCCTCCTCCTCTATTTCATGAAATACTTTGAGGAGTATTGGAATGAGCTCTTCATTGAAGGTCTTGTAGAACTCAGCTGTGAATCCATCTGGTCCTGGACTTTTCTTTGTTGGTAGGCTTTTGATGACTTCTATTTCATTGCTTGAAATGGATCTATTTAAGTTGTGCATGTCCTCCAGATTCAGATTGGGTGGTTCATATGCCTCTAGGAACTTGTTGATATCTTCCAGGTTTTCTATTTTGTTGGAGTACAAATTTTCAAAATAGGTTCTAATTATCTCTTGTATTTCATTAGAGTCTGTTGTGATATTTCCTTTTTCATCATGAATTTTAGGAATTCGAGTTTTCTTTCTCCTTCTCTTCATTAGTGTGGTAAGGGTTTATCAATTTTGTTTATTTTTTCAAAGAACCAACGTTTTGTTTTGTAAATTTTTTGAATTGTTTCTTTTGTTTCAATTTCATTGATTTCAGCTCTGATTTTAATTATTTCCTGTCTTCTACTACTTTTGGTGATGATCTGTTCCTCTTTTTCTAGGGCTGTGAGCTTTAATGTGAGGTCATTTATTTGTTGACTTTTCATTAAAGTCAAGAACCACATGATTATTTCAATAGATGCAGAGAAAGCATTTGATAAAATACAGCACCCCCTCATGCTCCAAACACTAGAAAAAATAGGGATAGTAGGAACGTTCCTTAACATTGTGAAGGCTAACTATACTAAGCCCACAGCTAACATTATTCTAAGTGGAGAAAAATTGAAAGCATTCCCCCTGAGAACTTGAACAAGGCAGGGATGCCTCCTCTCTCCACTAGTATTCAACATTGTCCTTGAAACTCTAGTCAGAGCAATTAGACAGGCCAAAGAAATTAGAGGAATATGAATAGGAAAAGAAGAGTTCAAACTATCCCTATTTGCTGATGACAAGATTCTCTATTTTGAAGACCCTACAAATTCCACCAAAGAAATTCTGGAACTCATAAATGAATTCAGTAAAGTAGCAGGATATAAAATTAATGCTCAAAAATCAAATGCATTTTTATTTGTAAGTGATGCATCCTCTGAGAGAGAAATTAGGAAAACTATACCATTCACAATAGCCTCAAAAATAAAAAATACTTGGGAATCAATCTAACAAAAGAAGTGAAAGACTTCTACAATGAGAACACTACAGAACACTAAAGAAAGAAATAAAAGAAAATCTTAGAAGATGGAAAGATCTCCCATGTTCTTGGATAGGCAGAATTAATATAGTCAAAATGGCCATAATACCAAAAGCACTATACAAATTCAATGCAATTCCAATTAAAATCCCAGTAAAGGACCTCATAGAAATAGAGCAAGCAATCATGAAATTCATTTGGAAGAATAAGAGATCCAGAATAGCTAAAGCAATTTTTAGCAAGAGAAGTGAAGCAGGGGTGACACAATACCAGACCTTCAACTATATTACAGAGCAATAGTAACAAAAACAGCATGGTATTGGCACCAAAATAGACAGATTGATGGTACAGAATAGAGGACACAGAGACAAACCCACATAAATACAGGTATCTATACTTGATAAAGGAGCCAAAAATGTACAACAGAGAAAAGATAGCCTCTTCAACAAATGGTGCTGTGAAAACTGGAAATCCATATGCAGCAAAATGAAACTAAACCCATATCTCTCACTCTGTACAAAAATCAACTCAAAGTGGATCAAGGACCTAGGAATTAGACCAGAGACCCTGCACCTAATAGAAGAGAAAATAGGTCCAAATCTTCATCATGTTGGCCTAGGACCAGATTTCCTTAACATGACTCCCAAAATGCAAGAAATAAAAGCAGGAATCAGTGATTGGGATAGAGTCAGACTAAAAAGCTTTTTCTCAGCAAAGGAAACAATAAGCAATATGAAGAGAGCCTTCAGAGTGGGAGAAAATCTTTACTACACACACTTCAGATAGAGCACTAATCTCCAGAATCTACAAAGTACTCAAGAATCTTTACACCAAGAATACTAATAACCCAATCAATAAATGGGCCAAGGAAATGAAGAGACACTTTACAGAGGAAGATCTACAAGCAATCAACAGATTCATGAAAAAATGTTCAACATCCCTAGTTATAAGAGAAAAGCAAATCAAAACTTAAGATTTCATCTTATCCCAATTAGAATGTCTTTTATTAAGAATACAGGCAACAATAGGTGTTGGTGAGGATGTGGGGAAAAGGGTACACTCATACATTGCTGATGGGACTGCAAGTTGTTGCATCCTCTCTGGAAAGTGGTGTGGAGGTTCCTTAGAAAACTTGGAATGGATCCACCATTTGACCCAGCTATCCCACTCCTTGGCCTATATGCAAGAGACTTAAAATCAGATTATTACAGTGATGTGACTACATCAGTGTTTGTAGCTGCTCAATTCATAATAGCTAGATTGTGGAACCAACCTACATGCCCTTCACTAGGTGAATAGATAAAGAATCCCTGATATATATACACAATGGAATATTACTCAGCCATAAAGGAGAAAAAAATTATGGCATTTGCAGGTAAATGGATGATGTTGGAGACTGTCATGCTAAGTGAAATTAGCCAATCCCCAAAATCCAAAGGCCAAATGATCTCTCTGATAAGTGAATGATGATGCATAATGCAGGGTGGAAGGGTGGCAAGAATGGAGGAAGGGCAGGTAGCATAGAGGGAAGGGAGGGGTGGGGTCGGGGTGGGGGGGTAATAATAATAACACAATGAGACAGACATCATTGCCCTGTGTACAAGTATGAATGCACAGATGGTGTGCCTCTACTTTGTGTACAACCATAGAAACAATAGCTGTATTCCATTTGTGTTCAATGAATCAAAACTAACTAAAAAATAAATAAATAAATAAAAGACACGCAAGGCCAAATGGAGGACACACAGGCACTAACAGAATAGTCCTTCCTACTACTGCTGAATACAAAATTTTCACATCACCATAGGGAACATTTTACATGATAGATAATATAATAGGCTACAAAATGAGGCTCAAGAAATTCTTCAAAACTGGACCATTATCTATTGCCTTTAATGACGATAATACTAACAAAGAAACAACAAGCTATAAATAAGAAGAAAACCTTTGGAAACTATACAAATACATCGAAATTAAGCAACTCACTTTTGAAAAACCAATGGATCAAGGAAGAAATATAGATGAAATAATTTAAATTTCTTGAAAAAGTAAGAAAAAGAAAAACATACCCAACCCTATAAGACAATAGAGCAAATGCATAACCAATCAAGAAGGAAAATTGTAAGTTAATGCTTCACTTTGAAAAAGTTAAAATATCTCTATTTTAAAAACCTCTTACTGCATGTCAAAGAACTAGAAAATACAGAAAACTTTAAGCCCAAATACAAAATTAGTAGATCAGAACAGAAACAAATTAGAGACTTAAAAAAAGACAAACCAGAAACCTCTGCTGGAGCCAGCCAGAGGTGTATTCTTTAGGTGCCTCTCTTGCTCATGCCACTATGGATGCCCAGAGGTCTTTTTCCCAGGTGCTGCTGTTTCAGGGACCACTGCCATCATCCACAGGCTTTCTTTTGGGGCACAGCTCCCCTGATGCCCCTCCCACCAGTTCCCTGAGATCTTTTCTCAGGGAGCTGATACTACTGCTGTTAACACTGTCACTGTCACCATTGCCAGAAGTCTGCTGTCCTCAACACTGTCTCAGACACTTGGCTGCCATCTACACCGCTGTGGCCTCTGCTGTTACCATGAACACCACTGCTGCCAAAGCCACTGCCACTCCCTGGAAGTCACCTGGAGGTCTTCTCACTGGTTGCTGCTGCAGTTGCAGCCAAAGCTGATGCCAACACCATTGCTGCCACAGTCCTCTCACCTGCTTCCTTCAATGCCACTGATGTCTGCAGTTGCTGCTGACCCCCTGCAGCCTTCTGCCACCAACTCCTTCTACTACACTTCCACCACTGTCCAGAAGTCCCCTGCCAGGGAGACTCCAGGTTGGGTTGCACATGGTCACATCCATTTTGAGATGCAGCCCAGAGCCTGGAGTTTGTTTGGGGTGCCAGTGGGTTTGCTGCCACTGCCATCTTGGGGCACAACCACCCCCATCTGGGGACACTGGCCAGGACCTGGAGGTTCAGTGTCGGAATGCCTAAGGGTTTGGCTGAACTGAGTTCTTCCTCCTGGGAGTGCAGGTTGCTGCCATCTAGTTACTGTCTCTCAGGATAGCTCATCCCTGATGGTCTCTCTACAAATTCCATTGCATTGAGAACTTGGGACTGCAATGTGACCAAACCCAGGATATCTGAGGCCCAGATTGGTGAGATAGTGACTGGGTCTGCCAGGGGCTGTCTGGGCCAGGCAATCTTGTGGGAAGTCAGAGACAGGGTTGAGAAGCTTTTCGACACTGGCTGAGAGAGTTGTTCAATTTTCCACTGAGATTTATTTTTTCTTCTCTGGCATCTCTCTCCACCATATTTGGAACAGGGTGTTTTTATGTGCATCAGTTTGTTGAAGATGGTGATATATGCATGGTGTTTTGAAGTTCTGCTGTATATTCTGTATATTCTTATATTTGAAATTTTTTTCTCTTTATATGTATTCTTCTTCTTGCTTGTCTGACTTCCTAGATTCCCTTTCTACATTTCCTCCACCTAACAGCCCATCTTTGTTGGTTCCTCTTCCACTCTTCCTGTGGATTTTTGCTTCTGACTTCTCTCTTCCTCCCTCATGAACACCATGTCCTGCACTGTTTCTGGTGTTTCTTTGTCCACTATTTGAGATTATAAATCCATTTGACAAATTTTCTGTTTTTATTGTGGACAGTGATTGAACTCATCATTGCTGTTTATAATGAGAGGTCAGTGGACACCAGGCTGGGAGCTATTAGATTTGAGGCTGTATATTGTTTGCACTGGGTGCTGTGGACATTGGTCTCCCTCTTAAAGGTGGGACACTGGAAATCTTAAGTGACAATATAACTACAAGATAGAATCTATATTGCCTCAGATCCATACAACGAGGTGGGAAAACATATAAGCAACATGAATAATCAAGGGAGAAATGCCACGAACAAACCAAGATGCCCCAATAAGAGAAACCACTGATAACACAATAGAAAAAATGTCCAAGAAGGAGTTTAGAATGTACATAGTTAATCTGCTCTGTGAAGTGAAGGATGGTATAAAGAGTGAAATCAAAGAGAAAATACAGGAAATGAAAGATCACTTCAATAAAGATTTACAGATTGTGAAAAAAAAACGAAGCAGAAATTCTTGAAATGAAGGAATCAATAAATAAAACTATAAATTCAATGGAATGTATCACCATCAGACTAGACCATTTGGAAAATGGAACCTCAGACAATGAAGACAAAATATTTAACATTGAAAATAAAGTTGACCATGAGGAGAAGATAGTAAGAATTCATGAACAGAACTTCTGAGTATTATGAGATAACATGAAAAGACCAAATTTAAGAGTTAAATTAGATAGAAGAGGGAGCAGAGATACACACAAAAGAAATGCACAATCTTTTCAATGACATACTATTAGAAAATTTCCAAAACCTAAAGAATGAAATGGAGAATCAAATACAGGAGGCTTATAGGACCCTAAATGTACAAAAAAAGAGCAGACCCACAACCAAGACACATTATAATGAAAATGGTTAAAACACAGAATAAGGGTAAAATCTTAAAGGCAGTGAGAGAAAAAAACAAATTACATGTAGGGGAAAACCAATTTGGATCTCAACTGATTTCTCAACCCAGACCCTCAAAGCTAGGAGGTCATGGAACAACACATTTCAAGCTCTGAAAGAAAATGGATGCCATCAAGAATTTTATATCCAGCAAAATTGTTTCAGATATGAAGATAAGTAAAAACCTTCCATGATAAACAACAGTTAAAAGAATTCAAAATTAGAAAGCCTGCACTACAGAACATTCTCAACAAGATATTCCATGAGGATGAAGTTAAAAAGAAAGTGAAAACCAGCAAAAGGAAAACTACACTAAAGGAGTAGTACAATGAAAACTAAATCAAATTAAAAGCCAGAAATAAACCAATGACTGGGAATACAAGTCATATCTCAGTAATAACCTTTAATATTAATAGATTAAAGAATCAAAATGGACTAAACAATTAGTGGACTTAACAATCAAAAGACAGATTGGATAGAACAATAAGACCCAACATTATGCTGTATCCAAGAGATTCACCTCACAGGCAAAGACATCCATAGACTGAAGGTCAAAGGAAGGAAAAAAAAATCATATCTCTCATGTGGTTTGCATAAACAAGCTGGGTTTCCAGCCTCATATCAGGTCAAGTGGACTTCTAGCCAAAGTTAATCAAAAGGGTTAAAGAAGGTCATTTCATTCTACTAAAGGGAATTATACAGCAGCAAGCCATAACTGATTATGAATATTTATGCTCCAAACAATGGAGCATCTATGTACGTCAAACAAACCCTTCACAATTTCAAGAATCAAAATAGACTACAACACAATAATCCTGGGTGACTTTAACATGCCTATCTCACTACTGGACAGATCTTCTAAACAAAAACTCAACAAAGAAAGTATATACAATCAATAATTTAGACTTAACAGGCGTATATAGAATGTTTCATCCATTGACAAGCAAATACACTTTTTTCTCAGCAGCACATGGATCCTTCTCTACAATAGACCATATCTTATGCCACAAAGCATGAAAAAGGAAATATCATAATGGACACAACTGAAATTTAGAAGAGAATTAGAAACTGTTATGACAATATATACTCCAATGAAACAAAAAATATTGAAGACATTGAAAAATTTCTAGAGACATATGATCTACATAAACTGAATCAGGAAGTCATACATGATTTAAACAGAAAAATTTCAAGCAATGAAATAGAAAACACCATTAAAAGTCTACCAATTAAGAAAAGACCAGGAGCAGATGGATTCTCAACTGAGTTCTACAAGACCTTTAAAGGAGAATTAACACCAATGCTCCTCAAATTAGTCCATGAAATAGAAAAGGAGGGAACCCTTCCAAACTCATTCTATGAGGCTAATATCACCAAAACCAGACAAAAACATATCAAAGAAAGAAAACTTCAGACTAATATCCCTGACGAACATAGACACAAAAATTCTCAACAAAATTCTGGCAACTCACATACAAAAACATATTAAAAAGAGCGCACCATGATCAAGTGGGGTCCATCCCAGGGATGCAGGATTGGTTCAACATACAGAAATCAATAAACATAAATTATCATATCAATGGATTTAAAAACAAGAATCATATGATCATCGCAATAGATGAAGAAAAAGCATTTGACAAAGTATAGCACCTCTTCATGTCCAAAGCACTAGAAAAACTAGGGATAGTAGGAACATATCTCAACATTGTAAAAGCCATACATGCTAAACCCAAGGTCAAAATAATTCTAAATGGAGAAAAAATTTAAAACATTCTCTCTAAAAACTAGAAAAAGACAAGATGCACTCTTTACCACTTTTATTCAACATTGTCCTTGAAATTCTAGCCAGAGCAATTAGGTAGAAGAAAGAATTCAAGGTATACAAATAGGTAAAGAAGAACTCAAACTATCACTATTTGCCAATGATATGATTCTATATTAGGAAGATCTAAAAATTTTACCTAAAAACTTCTAGAACTAATAAATGAATTGAGCAAAGTAGCAGGATATAAAATCAATACCCATAAATTAAACACATTCTTATACATCATTAATGAATACACTGCAAGAGAAATAAAGAACATTATCCCATTCACAATTGCCTCAAAAAAAAACTTGGTATTTAATCTAGCAAAAGAGGTTAAGGACTTCTACAATGAAAGCTACAGAACACTAAAAAAAGTAATTGAAGACCTTAGAAGATAGAAAGACCTCCCATGTTCCTGGATAGGCAGAATTAATATTGTCAAAATGTCCATACTACCAAAAGCATTATGCAAATTTAACGCAATTCCTATTAAAATCCCAATGACAGTTTTCATAGAACTAGAAAAAGTAATCATGAAATTCATTTGGAAAAATAAGAGACTCAGAATTGTCAAAGAAATCCTTAGCAAGAAAAGTGAACCAGGAGGTATCACAATATCAGAAAAATATAAACAGAGCTATAGTAATGAAAACACATGGAATTGGCACCAAAACAAACAGACCAATGGTACAGAATAGAATACACAGAGACAAACCCACATAACTACATAACTAAAAAAAAAACCACATAACTAAAAAAAAAAAATAACCACAAGTATCTCATACTAGACAAAGGTGCCAAAAACATTTACTGGAGAAAAGTTACCTTAGATGACAAATGGTGCTGGGAAAAATGGAAAGCAACATGTAAAAAAATGAAATTGAGCCCTAATCTCTCACCCTGCATGAAACTCAACTCACTGTGGATCAAAGATATTCTGTGACTACTAGAAGAAAAAATAGGCCCAAATCTTCACCATGTTGGCCTAGGATCTCACTTCCTTAACAAGACCCCTAATGTTCAAGAATTTAAATCAAGAATCAATAAATGTAATGGACTCAAACTAAAAAAGCTTCTTTTCAGCAAAAGAAACAATCAATAATATGAAGAGAGAGATGACAGTTTTGGAGAAAATCTTTAACACATGTACCTCAGATAAAGCATTAATCTCTAGGATATATAAAGAACTCAACACCAGAAAAACAAGTAATTCAATTAATAAATGGGCTAAGGAATTGAGCCGACACTTCACAGAAGAAGATATACAATAGATAACAAATAAATGAAAAAAGTTCAACATCTCTTAAAAATTAGGGAAATGTAAATCAAAACTACTCTAAGATTTCATCTCACTCCAATCAGAATGGCAATTATCAAGAATACAAGCAACAATAAATGTTGGTGAGGATGTGGGGGGAAAGGTACATTCATACATTGTTGGCGGGAATTCAAATTGGTGCAACCATTATGGAAAGCAGTATAGAGATTCCTCAGAAAACTTGGAATGGAACCACCATTTTACCCAGTTATCCCACTCCTAAATCTATACCCAAAGGATTTAAAATCAACACACTACAGTGACACAGCCACATCAATGTTCAAAGCAGTTCAATTCACAATAGCTAAACTATGGAACCAACGTAGATGCCCTTCAATAGATTAATAGATAAAACATGATATATATGTATGCATATATATATATCCATCATATATACATATATGATGGAATATTACTTAGCATTAAAGAAGAATGAAATTCTGACATTTGCTGGTAAATGGATGGAGTTAGAGAATATCATGCTAAGTGAAATAAACCAAACATGAAAAACCAAAGGCTGAATATTTTCTCTGATATATGGAAGCTAATTCACAATAAGGGGGGGTATAGAAGTGAACAGAGTTACTTTGTGTTATGTAGGGGGAAGTGAAGTGAGGGGAAGGGGTATGAGGAAAGCAATGACAGTAGAGTGAAACATATTATCTCATGTACATGTATGACTACATGGCTGATGTAATCCCACAATATATATAATCAGAAAAATGAGAGATTACAGTCCATTTATGTATGATCTAACAAAATGCATAAATGCATTCCACTGTCATGTACAACTGATTAGAACAAATAAAATTTTAAAAAAAGACAATACAAAGTATCAGCAAAACAAAGAACCTGTTCTTCAAAAGAATAACGAAATTAGACAAACTCTTAGCTGGACTAAGAAAAGGAAGAAAGACTCAAACAAAATCACAGATTAACAGGGACACAAAAAACTGACACCATAGAAGTGAAAATGATACATATTATTATGAGCCAATCTGCATGCCAAAAATTTGATGACCTAGAAGAAATGGACCATTTCTAGATACATGCAATTTACTGAAATTAAATCTTGAATAGAAAACTGGAAGGAACCAATAGCATCAATTATAAAAAGCCTCCCTTCAAAGAAAAGCCCATTATGAGATGGTTTCAATGCTGAATTGTACCAAAGATTTAAGGAATTACTACCAATTGTCCTTAGGTTATTCAAATAATATAGAAGAGGGAGGAATTCTAAACACATTTCCCAAGTCCATAATTACCCTGATATCAAAACCAAACAAGGACACACACACACAAAGAAAACTGCAGGCCAATAACCTTGATGGACACACAAGTAAATTTTCTTAAGCGAGTATCAAGAAAGAAAAAAATATTCAACCGCACATAAAATGTATTCACCGTGATCAGGTGGGATTCATCCCATGGGTACAAGGATTGCTGAATACATACAACTCAATAAATTTAATACAACCAGATATATAAAATGAAGGAAACATATGATCATCTCAATAGATATAGAAAAGCCATCAGAAAAAAATTCAGCATCAGTTCATAATAAAATACTGAGCAATTATGAATAGAAGGAACATACTTAAATATTATAAAGGTTATTTATAATCAGAAAAGACCTAGCATTCTACTGAATGCACAAAAACGTAAGACTTTCTTTTAAGATCTGGAGAAGTACAAGGATGCCCACATCCCATAATTTTAATCAATATTGTACTGTAAGTCCTAGTCTCAAAAATCAGAAAAGAGAAAGAAATGAAGGGCATACACATTGGAAAATAATCCAAGTCATCACTGTTTGTAAATAACATGATGTTATATATAGAAAGCACCAAAACATTACCAAAATTTTTTTAGAATTAATGAATGAATTTGGAAAGATCACAGGATACAAAATCAATGTACAACTATCAGTAGTTTTGCAACATGGCAATAGAAAATTATCTGAAATAGACATTAAGAAAGCAATCCCACTTACAATAGCTGTAAATATTCTCCAGAATAAATTTAACCAAAGAGATGAAATATCTCTACAATGAAAATCATAAAACATTGATGGAAAAAGTTGAAGAGGACACAAAAAGTCAAAAAGACATCCTGTGTTAGTGGATTGGAATAATTAATATTGTTAAAATATTTGAATTACCCAAAGTCAGTCATCTACATATTCAGTGCTCTCCCAGTCAATAATGCTTTATTCTTTCATGTCCACTTATTTTTGATACAAATGAACATGACACATGTCTTGACATTCAGCCTACCCACCACCACACAGTTATGGCCTGATATCTTGGGGGAGAGATTAAAGGGAAAGAGTTGGCAGATACTGCTGTCCACTCTCCAGCCTTCCCAGGCTGCCACCATTGTACCCACCTCCAGATGGCAGGACCACCATGGATGCAGAAGTCAGGATGTGTGCTGGTCCGCAGATGTTACAGGAAAGGTTTCTCAGTACACTTCCACCCCTGCTGTACCCAATGATAACCACGACTCAATCCTGCTTGCAGTGTAATAAGTGCTTCAATTGATATAATAAAGGTGTGATGCCACCAATCATTAAGCTCTACTTAGGTGAGAAGAATTAGGGAATTTGAGATACCGTTTCCTGACAGTAGCAGAAAGGAATGAGACAACTTTTGTTGACATAACATTGATGTGGATCCTCTGCAATAGTTTCCCCTATACTCTGTCAGATCATGCATTGCTGGCAAGACTAGATGCAAGTGCCAAATTTGAAAGCCTCGAAAGACTACATTGAACTGAAGAAAGAATATCAGAGCTTGAAGACAGGTCTTTTGAAAGATTACAGAGAGAAATTAGGGAAAAGGAATGAAGAGAAAGCCTCTAAGATCTCTGGGAGTCATTAAAAGTTCAAATGTCCATATAGTTTGCTGCTATGACTTTTATCTGGAAAGTCCCCTAAAAGCTAAGTCCCCAATTCAGCACTCTTTAGAGGTGGGGATTTTGGGAAGTGGTTGGATCATGAGGACTCTGATGTTATCAATGGATGAATCCATTGATGGATTCATGTCTGAATTGACTAATGGAAAGTTGTGGAGACTGTAAAAGGTGGAATTTAATGGAAGGGAATGGATCTTTGGGGGTATGGCCTCGTGGAGTAGATATTGCCTGTCCCCCTTTGTCATCTCTCTCTCTCCTTCCTGGCCCTCATAAGGTAAGTAGCTTAGCTCTGCCACACCCTTCTACCATGATGTACTCATGACAGACCCAGAAACAATAGAGCCAGCCAACCATAGACTGACACCTCTGAAATTTTAAACCAAAATCAGTCTTACCTATTTTAAGTTGTTTTACTCAAGTATTTTATCACAGTGATGGAAAACTAAAACATTGCATACCTAAAGGAGAGAAAATAAATTTTAAGGGCATAGAAAAACTCTTTGATGAATTAATAGAAAATAATTTCCCAAATATTGGGGAAGATATGGGCATCTAGGTACAGGCAGCCTTTAGAATCACAAATGTATGTGATCAGAAATGAACCTCCATATGACATATTATAGTCAAATTGCCAAAAATACAGGAGAAAAAAGAATATTAAGATCTTAAAAAATAAAAGTTCCAATTAATATTTAAAGGAAAACACATTAGACTCAGCAGATGTCTCAGCAGAAATCACAAAGGCAGGGGAGCATGGAATGATATATTTCATGTCTTACCAATCAAAATTACTATGCCTGGTGGGGCTGTCTTTCAGATTTTGAGGGAAATAAATTCTTTCAAAGATTAGCATAAACCAAGGGGATTCATTACTAGCAGACCAGCCTTACAAAAGATGCACCCAGAAGTGGAGGACAGATAATATCATCACATGGAAGCACATGAAAGAATAATCCCAGCAAAAGAGTAGATATTAAAATAAAGTAGTTTAAAATCATATTATCAATACAGTAAATGATAAAATAAGAAAGATCAATAAGAAGAACAAACAAACAAAAAGTATCCACTGAAACTCAAAGGAAATAGTTTTAAATGGCAGGGACAAGTCTATATGTTTTAATAATAAAATGTAAAGGTCTTCCTTTTATAATTTAAAGACTGGTTGAATGAATTAAAAACAAGATTCAACAGAAAATGTCTATAAGAAACTCACCAGACCTGTGAAAGTCCACTGATTTTCACATTCACTGTACTGAAAGTGACAGGATGGAAGACAATTCCAAGCAAATGGAATATGAAAATAAGCAAATGTAGCTATACTTACACTAGAAAAAAATGTATTTTAAGACAAAAACAGTAAGAAGAGATGAATAAGCTTGTTTTAGTGACCAAGGCATAAGTTCATCAAGAAAATATAGCAATTATAAATCGATATGCACTGAATGATGGATCAACCAATTTTACAGGACAAGCACTATTTGATCTAAAGGGAGAAAAATACTCTGATACAGTAACAGTGGATGTCTTTAATATCCCATTCTCACCAATAGAAGAGATCATGCAGATGAAACATAAAAAAGAAATATCACAGTTAAGTGTCAGTAAAGATCAAATGCACATAATTCTCATTCACAAAATATTTCATTCAAGATCTACAGAATATATTTTTCCATCATCACATGAAATTTTTTTGTAGAATAAAACATGCATTAAGTCACGAAGAAGTGTTTTCAATTTTCAATAATGAATATTTTGCATCCTCTCTAGCCACAATGTAATGACAGTAGAAATCAATAGCAATGCTAACTGTTGAAATTATACAAACACATAGAGACTGAACAATACAATTTTGAATGTACATTGGATCATTGCAGAAGTCAGATGAAAAATATAAAAATATCTTGAAATGAATGAAAATGGAAATACAGCATACCAAAACCTGTGCGATAAAGCAAAGGGAGTAGTAACAGAGAAATGTGTTACAATCAGTCCCTACACAAAAGTAAATTGATCAAATAAATCACTAATAACTAACCTAATAATGCATCTCAAGGGCCTGGAAGAGAATGAACAAACCAAACTCCAACTCAGTAGAAGAAAAGAAAAAAATAAATAAGGTCATAAATAGAATAAAAGAATAGCAGGATCAATGCAACAGAGAGCTCTGTTTTTGAAAAGATGAACAAAATTGGCAAAACTTTTGTTGTTATGGGGCGCAACTTAATAACAGACCATTCACCACTGAGAAGTCCAATTTTTTTTATATGCTTATTGATTCATTGAACGCAAATGGAATATAGCTATTGTTTCTATGGTTGTACACAAAGTAGAGTCACACCACCTGTGCATTCACATGTACACAGGGCAATGATGTCTGTCACACATTCTGTTATTATTCTTACCCTCCCTCAAACACACCGCTCCCTACCCTCTATCTTATCTATCCTTCCTCCATTCTTGCCACCCTTCCCCCCCGCATTATGCATCATCATTCATTTATCAGAGAGACCATTCGGCCTTTGGATTTTTGGGATTGGCTAATCTCACTTAGCATGACAGTCTCCAACATCATCCATTTACATACAAATGCCATAATTTTATTCTACTTTATGGCTGAATAATACTGCATTTGGTATATATACCACAGTTTCTTTATGCATTCATCTATTGAAGGACATCTACGTTGGTTCCACAATCTAGCTATTGTGAATTGAGCAGCTATGAATATTGATGTGGCTGCATCACTGTAGTAATCTGATTTTAAGTCCTTTGGGTATAGGCCAAGGAGTGGAATAGCTGGGTCAAACAGTGGATCCATTCCAAGTTTTCTAAGGAATCTCCACACTGCTTTCCAGAGTGGCTGCACCAACTTGCACTCCCACCAGCAATGTATGAGTGTACCATTTTCCCCACATCCTCGCCAACACCTGCTGTTGCCTGTATTCTTAATAAAAGACATTCTAATTGGGGTAAGATGAAATCTTAAGATGATTCTGATTTGCATTTCTCTTGTAACGAGGGATGTTGAACATTTTTTCATAAACCTGTTGATTGCTTGTAGATCTTCCTCTGTAAATTGTCTGTTCATTTCCTTGGCCCATTTATTGATTGGGTTATTAGTATTCTTGGTGTAAAGATTCTTGAGTACTTTGTAGATTATGGAGATTAGTGCTCTTTCTGAAGTGTGTGTAACAAAGACTTTCTCCCACTCTGAAGGCTCTCTCTTCACATTGGTGATTGTTTCCTTTGCTGAGAAAAAGCTTTTTAGTTTGACTCCATCCCAATCATTGATTCCTGCTTTTATTTCTTGCGCTTTGAGAGTCACGTTAAGGAAATCTGGTCCTACGCCAACGTGATGAAGATTTGGACCTATTTTCTCTTCTATTAGGTGCAGGGTCTCTGGTCTAATTTCTAGGTCCTTGATCCAATTTGAGTTGAGTTTTGTACAGGGTGAGAGATATGGGTTTAGTTTCATTTTGCTGCATATGGATTTCCAATTTTCCCAGCACCATTTGTTGAAGAGGCTGTCTTTTCTCCATTGTATGTTTTTGACTCCTTTGTCAAGTATGAGATACCTGTATTTATGTGGGTTTGTCTCTGTGTCCTCTATTCTGTACCATTGATCTACCTATTTTGGTGCCAATACCATGCTGTTTTCATTACTATTGCTCTGTAGTATAGTTGAAGGTCTGGTATTGTGATACTCCCTGCTTTGCTCTTCTTGCTAAGGATTTCTTTAGCTATTCTGGGTCTCTTATTCCTCCAAATGAATTTCATGATTGCTTGCTCTATTTCTATGAGGTCCATCATTGGAATTTTAATTGGAATTGCATTGAATTTGTATAGCACTTTTGGAAGTATGGCCATTTTGACAATATTAATTCTGCCTATCCAAGAACATGGGAGATCTTTCCATCTTCTCAGATGCTCTTTAACTTCATTCTTTAGTGTTCTGTAGTTCTCATTGTAGAGATCTTTCACTTCCTTTGTTAGATTGATTCCCAAGTATTTTATTTTATTTGAGGTTATTGAGAATGGGGTAGTTTTCCTAATTTCTCTCTCAGAGGATGCATCACTTATGAATAAAAATGCATTAGATTTATGAGCATTAATTTTATATCCTGCTACTTTACTGAATTCCTTTATGAGTTCCAGAAGTTTTCTGGTGGAATTTTTATTGTCTTCTAAATAGAGAATCATGTCATCAGCAAATAGGTTTAGTTTGAGCACTTCTTTTCCTATTTGTATTCCTCTATTTTCTTTGGTCTGTCTAATTGCTCTGGCTAGAGTTTCAAGAACAATTTTGAATAGTAGTGGCGAAAGAGGGCATCCCTGCCTTGTTCCATTTCTCAGGGGGAGTGCTTTTAATATTTCTCCATTTACGATGAGTTTAGCTGTGGGCTTAGCATTGATAGACTTTACAATGTTAAGGATTGTCCCCACTATCCCTATTTTTTCTAGTGTTTTGAGCATGAAGGGGTGCTGTATTTTATCAAATGCTTTCTCTGCATCTATTGAAATAATCATGTGGTTCTTGACTTTAAGTCTGTTGATGTGGTGAATTACATTGATTGATTTCCGGACGTTGAACCAACCTTGCAACGCAGGGGTGAAACCCACTTGATCATGGTGCACTATCTTTTTAATATGCTTTTGTATGCGATTTGCTAAAATTTTGTTAAGAATTTTTGCATCTATGTTCATTAGAGATATGGCTCTGAAATTTTCTTTCCTCGATGTGTCCTTCTCTGGTTTTGGTATCAGGGTGATATTAGCTTCATAGAATGAGTTTGGAAGGGTTCCCTCCTCCTCTATTTCGTGAAATACTTTGAGGAGTATTGGAATGAGCTCTTCTTTGAAGGTCTTGTAGAACTTGGCTGTGAATTCATCTGGTCCTGGACTTTTCTTTGTTGGTAGGCTTTTGATGACTTCTTCTATTTCATTGCTTGAAACTGATCTATTTAAGTTGTGTATGTCCTCCAGATTCAATTTGGTTGGCTCATATGCCTCTAGGAACCTGTTGATGTCTTCCAGGTTTTCTATTTTGTTGGAGTATAAATTTTCAAAGTAGGTTCTTATTATGTTTTGTATTTCAATTGTGTCTGTTGTAATATTTCCATTTCCATCACGAATTTTAGTAATTTGGAGTTTCTCTCCCCTTCTCTCTGTTAGCGTGGCAAAGGGCTTATCAATTTTGTTTATTTTTTCAAAGAACCAACTTTTTGTTTTGTCAATTTTTTGAATTGTTTCTTTTGTTTCAATTTCTTTGATTTCAGCTCTGATTTTGATTATTTCCTGTCTTCTGCTACTTTTGGTGATCCTGTTTTTCTAGGGCTTTGAGCTGTAATGTGAGATCATTGATTTGTTGACTTTTCATTCTTTTCTTAAATGCACTCCAGGCAATGAATTTTCCTCTTAGCACTGCTTTCATAGGGCCCCAGAGATTTTGATATGTTGTATCTTTGTTCTCGTTGAATTCTAAGAATCTTTTAATTTCCCCCCTAATGTATTCTGTTATCCACGCATCATTCAATAGTATACTATTTTACCTCCAGGTCTCGGAGTAGTTTCTGTTTTTAACTTTATCATTGATATCAAATTTCATTCCATTATCATCTGATAGTATACAAGGTAGTATCTCTATGTTTTTGTATTTGTTAAGAGTAGCTTTGTGGCATAACATATGGTGTATTTTAGAGAAGGAACCATGAGCTTCTGAGAAGAAAGTGTATTCGCTTTTTGATGGATGGAATATTCTATATATGTCTGTTAAGTCCAAATTAGCAATTGTGTCATTGAGTCCTATGGTTTCTTTGTTCAATTTTTGCTTGGAAGATCTGTCCAACGTTGAGAGAGAAGTGTTAAAGTCCCCCAGTATTATTGTGTTTTGGTCTATTTGGTTCCTGAAATTGAGAAGAATCTGATTGATGTACAAGGATGCCATTGTTTGGTGCATAAATATTTATGGTTGTTATGTCTTGATGATTTATGCTTCCTTTAAGCAGTATGAAATGTCCTTCTTTATCCCTTCTGACTAACTTTGGCTTGAAGTCTGCTTTATCTGAAATGAGAATGGAAACTCCTGCTTTTTTACTCAGTCCATGTGCATGGTATGTTTTTTCCCAACCTTTCGCCTTTAGTCTGTGGGCATATTTTTCTATGAGATAAGTCTCTTGAAGGCAGCATATTGTTAGGTCTTTCTTTTTAATCCAATCTGCCAGTCTATGTCTTTTGGATTGATGAATTTAGACCATTTACATTCAGGGTTATTATTGAGATATGACTTGTATTTCCTGCCATTTTAGCTTTTTGGGGGTTTTTAGCTTAACTTTGTTTCTCCTTTGATTGACTCTTTCTTTAGGGTAATTCCTCCCCATGTTGACTGAGATTGTTGTTTTTCGTTTCTTCCTCTTCAAATATGCTGTTGAGAATGTTCTGTAGGGCAGGCTTTCTCTTTGTGAATTCTTTAAGCTTTTGTTTATCATGGAAGGTTTTTATTTTGCCATCAAATCTGAAGGTAAGTTTTGCTGGGTATAAGATTCTTGGTTGGCATCCGTTTTCTTTCAGAGCTTGAAATATGTTGTTCCAGGCCCTTCTTGCTTTTAGGGTCTGGGCTGAGAAATCTGCTGATATCCGTATTGGTTTCCCTCTGTAGGTAATCTGATGCTTTTCTCTCTCAGCCTTTAAAATTCTATCTTTGTTTTGTATGTTAGGTATTATCATTATAATTTGCCTTGTTGTGTATCTGTTGTAATTCTGTGCTTTTGGTGTCCTGTAAGCCTCTTGTAATTCATTTTCCATCTCGTTCATCATACTTGGGAAATTTTCTGATCTTATTTCATTTAACAGATTATTCATTCCCTTGGTTTGTATCTCTGTGCCTTCCTCAATCCCAATAACTCTCAAATTTGGTCTTTTCATGATGTCCCATATTTCTTGGAGGTTTCGTTTATGATTCCTAACCATCTTCTCTGTTTGTTCGACTTTATTTTCAAGATTAAATATTTTGTCTTCATTGTCTGAGGTTCTGTCTTCCAAGTGATCTATTCTGTTAATTATGCTTTCTATTGAGTTTTTAACTTGGTTTATTGTTTCCTTCATTTCCTTGTTTCCTTCAAGGATTTCTGTTTGTTTTTTTTCTCAGAACTTCTATCTCTTTATTGAAATGATTTTTTGCTTCCTGCAATTGCTCTATTAGCTGATTATTCATAGCTTGAATTTGCTCTCTCATCACATCATTCTCTTCTCGGATCATTTTAATTATGAACATTCTGAACTCCCTTTCTGTCATTCCTTCTACCATGCTGTCTTTGGGTTCTCTTGATATATCATCTAGGTTTGATTGGGACACTTTCTTCCCATGTTTTCTCATGTTGCTCATGTATCTTCCTCTCTGGTAGTGCAAATCAGAGGGATTGCGATTTCCCTCTAAAGACTTAAAGTGTCCCTGCAGATTTCCAGTAACTCATCTGATGTTTGAGAGGTGCTTGATTAAGCGGTGACCCAAGAATGGTGCTGTCCCACTACCTCCAGGTTGGGAATGATCAATGCTTCTGGGCAGAGGCAACCTGGTGTTGATAGACAATCAGATACAGCAAAGTGCTAGACCCCGGGCCAGGGTGTGGACCTGGGCACTAGACCAAGTTGTGATGGGGACACAAAACTGTGCTCAGTGATGGAGACACTGGGCTTGAGAGCCCAGGCAGGCCTGAGCTCCTCGCTGGGGGCTCAGTCGGTGGCAGGTGGCCACTCTCTGCCAGGGAAGCTGTCAAATAGCGCCGAAGGGCCCAAACTCCCCCCTCGAGCCAGCGACTCCCTCCGCTCCAGGCCAGAGCTCCCCAGGAGATGCCTCGCAGTGGCGGGGAAGACCAGAAGACCAGAGCTCAGCTCTGAAGACTCAGGCAGCTGCAGGTGGTCGCCCTCTGCCAGGGAAGCTGCAAAATGGCGCCGAAGGTTCCAAACTCCCTGCTGGAGCCAGCGACTCCAGCTGCTCCAGGCCAGACGTCCCCAGGAGATGCCACGCAATAGAGAAGTCCAAATTTTTTTTTTTTTTTTTTTTTTTTGTGGAACCAGGGATTGAACTCAGGGACACTCGGCCACTGAGCCAGATCCACAGCCCTATTTTGTATTTTATTAGAGACAGGGTCTCACTGAGTTGCTTAGGGCCTCACTAAGTTGCTGAGGCTGGCTTTGAACTCGAGATCCTCCTGACTCAGCCTCCCAAGTCGCTTGGATTACAGGCGTGCGCCACCACGCCTGGCGAGAAGTCCAAATTTGAGAGTCTTTTATTAAGCTGGATGGCTAACTGTCTCACACAATGCCCCAAAAATGGCTATTGGGAGAACAGCCCCGACCATAGGGTTTCAGGGGTTCTTATACCAAAAATCACATCAATCATAAGTGTCTGTTGCTATGATTTGAAATTACAAACTTACATCATGAAATCAACAGCAGAGGGGGAAGTGGGTCAAAATGACATTTACCTAGGTACAAACTAAAGAATGGTTACTAATGTTTACTAACATAGGAATCAAAAGAGAACAATTTTTCATCATGTAAGAATCACCATTTTGCATTGTTAAACATGTCATGCTAAGTGACTGAGGTGGGGTGTTCCCATGGGAGAAGCCAAGCAACTGTTGATAGGTACAGAAGTGGGGCGTTCCCATGGGAGAAGCTCATTTCCTACATAACATGGAGTCTCAGAGCAAAATGGAGTTTGTTTAGTCATTGCCCATATAGCCTGGCCTGTAACATTTCTTTGGAACCATATCTGTCAGCCCATCACATTGTTAGACTAATGAAAGACAGAGAAAGAGAGGAATTTTCCCCCAAAATAAAGTTAGAGATGAAAAAGAAGACATTGCAACTGAAACCATATAAATGCAAAGGATCATTAGGGATTATTTTTTAAAACTATATACTTATAAATCAGAAAATCTAGAAAAAATGGATAAATTTCTGGATTTTTATGACCTACTAAATTTGAATGAAAAAGACAAAAATATAAATGACAAGCAAAGAGAATTGATAAGTAATAAAAAGTTGCTCGTGATAAAAAAATAAGCCAAGGGCTACATGGTTTCTTTGCTGAATGTTGCCAAACTTTTGAAGAAGACTTTACACCAAATATTTAAAATATTACATAGACTTGAAAGAAAGGGAGCCCTTCTAAAATCTATGATAATCTGGCTCTAAAATCAGATAAGTGAACAATATACAAAGAAAATTATAAACCAATAATATAGATGGAAAAATTCTCAACAAAATACTTGAAAGTTAAATTTAAAAAGGTCATGTAGTTTGATAAATTTGGTTTCATTCCAAGAATGTAAGAATGGTTCAACATATGCAAATAAATATGCCGAAAAAATTGCATCAGAGAATCTGGGGGAAAATCTTTTGATTATGTCAATAGATGCAGAAAATGCAAATGATAAAATTCAAAAAATCTTCATGGGATAAAATCCCATAACAAATTATATATACAAGCATCCCTCTATTTAGAAAGGCTATTTATGACAAACCCATCACCAACATCATACTGAGAGCATTGGGCAGGCCCCTATGGATGCATACTTGTGGTCTGAGCCTTAAGAACATCCCATTCCCGGCCAGACCCAGAAATTATAGGCTTCAGGCCTGCCCCAGTGGCACCAGGCCTTAAGCCAGGTCAGGCCTCAAAGTCTGTCTCCTGGCATGACCCAGGGCTGAATGAAATCCAGTGGCTCTGGGCTTCAAAGTGGTCCCCAAGATTGACTGACTGCCACAACACAGCCTTCATGCCAACCTGAGCACCAAGTCATCCCCCACAGTCCAATTCATCAGGTGATTATGAACCTTGTCTCCAGGCGAGGCTCTTTGAAAATAGGTTCCATACTTGCCCAACACCAGGCCAGCCCCTACAGCCCGAGTCATAAGGCCAACACCTGTGAACTCAATCTCCACACCAATGCTGTGTATACAAGTTCCAGGCCTAGGCAGTAGTATTCCAGGGCTCATTTCAGGTTCCAGCCTGTCCAGAGACAAATCAGTCCACACAGAACCAGGCTCCAGAACAAATTTAGGACCAGAACACTTCATCTGCCTTAGGCTCTAAAGTCCAGTTTCCTGTTGAGTAAAACAAAAGCCCAGTTAAAATAAGGACTCTAGCAATAATCTCATCTCTATGTCTAATGAGAAGGCCTACCCAGATACTCTGTACTGTTTGGAGAAGGGCTTTCCCAGTTGAAACCATTTAGCAAAGACTACAATACATAACTATTCTTTTAAATGCATAGGGAACAACACATAGTCAGAAGTATCAATAATAACCAGCAACAAATGATATTATTAAAGGAACAAAATAAAGTGCCATTGATTTATCCTAAGGAAATGGAGATGTATGAATTACCTGACAAAGAACTGAAAATAACTCTTTTAATGAACCTTGGAACTCTAATAAAATCCAAAAACAATAAATAAAATAAAGAAAACAGTAAATGGCCAAAATGGGAAATTCAACACATATATTTAAATCATTTTAAAAAATCAAAGCAATATTCTGGAGGTGATAATATAATGAATGAAATGAGATATTCAATAGAGAGTAACTGGTCAAGTAGAAGAAACAATGAATTTGAAGATGGATTATTTGAAAATAGAACAGCAGAAAGAAAGATGAATGAAAAGGAATGAAGAAAGCTTATGGGATTTCTGGGAATGAGTCAGAAAAGCAAATATTCAAATAAAGCTAAACAACAAATATATAATCTCACAAACTCATAAATTTTAGTGGTAAAGGCATTAAAAATCTACCCTTTTAGTTATTTTGAAACATACAAAGCCATGGAGAACATAAAGAGTGGGATAGAAAGTCTTTTTAAAGCAATAATAGCAGAAAATATTCCCAACATGTGCAGGGCCCTGTGGTGCATGCCTGTAATTCCAGTGGCTCCAGAGGCTGAGGCAGGAGGATGGTGAGTTCAAAGCCACCCTCAGTAACTTAGGTGGGCCTGAAGCAACTCAATGAGACCCTGTCTTGAAATAAAATTATAAAAAAGGGCTGGGAATGTGCCTCAGTGTTTAAGTGCCCCTAGGTTCAATCCCTGGTATAAATAAACAAATAAATAAATAAATAAATAAATAAATAAACAAACAAACCAACATAAGGAAAAGATATGAAGGTCAAGATAAAGGAAGATTTTAAAGTCTCCAATAAGAGACTTTTGGATTCTTTCAAAAGAAGACTAGTGCCAAAGCATAATCAGATTATGAGAAAATAGTAAAGAGAGGTTGGTGAAAACAGCAAAATAAAGTGAAGTGAGTAAATAAAGAATAAAGGAGGGGGATTGGGGCTGTGGCTCAGTGGTAGAGTGCTTGCCTGGCATGTGTGAGGCCCTAGGTTCAATTCTTAGCACTACATAAATAAATATACAAATGAAAATAACAGCTAAAAAATATTTTTAAAAAGAATAAAGGAGTTCTAATAATACCTATAGCAAATGAATCAGTAAAACTTTATGGATCAAGAGAGAATAAGATGATACATTCAAGGACTGGGTTTGTGGCTCAGTGGTAGATTGCTTGCCTAGCATGTTTGAGGCACTGGGTCCAATGTTCAGAAATACATATAAATAAATGAATAAAATAAAGATCCATCAACAACTATATATGTGTATATATATATATATATATATATATATATGAATGTGTATACATATATATATATAATTTTAAATATATATATTTAAAGCACTAAAGGAAACAAAATACTGCCTGCCATCAGACAATTCTGCACACAGTGATGCTCCCTTCAGAAATGAAGGAGAGGTAAAGACTTTCCCAGAAATTTGTCACCACCCACTCTATCTTATAAGAAAGAAGAGGACACTAATTAGTAACACTAAAACATATGAAAATACAAAACTTATTGATAAAAGTAAGTGCAGAGTCAAACTAAGAATACTGTTATATGTCAATGGCAATAAATAAATCAGTTATATCATTAGTGTGAAGATTAAAAGTTAAAACCATTGAAATGATAATAGCTACAAGGGTCTCTTAAAGAATGTGCAAATATAAAAAAGTTTGAATACTGACTTCAAAAATTAAAGTTATGAAGAAGTGACTGGAGTAAAAGTGTAGATGTTATTTTTTTCCATGATATAAATTTAGTTGACACCTTGAAATAGCCTGTTAAAACTATAAAGTATTTCTTGTAAGTCTCATGATATATACAAAGCAAAAGCCTACAATAGATTCACAGAAATTAAACACAAATTAAAAAGTCTATCACAAGAGAAAATCATCTAATCATAAAGGCAGATAGCAAGAGAGAAATAAAGGAACAAAGGGACAATAAAATACCTAGAAAACAATTAACAAAGTAAGAGTATTCACTTATCAATGATTATCTTGAATTTAAACATTACATTATCCAACCCAGAGGCATAAAGTAGCTGAATGGTTTAAAAGTCATGACTCACCATGTTTCCCACAAGAAGCTCATGTAACCTATGAAGATATACATAGACTGAAAGTAGAGAGACAGGACACAATGCAAATGAAAATCAAAAGAGGTCTGGAGTACCTATACTTACATCAGACATAGATTCCAAGTCAAAACATGTAGAATAGAGCAAAGTAGGTCATTATATAATGACTGTTATGGTTTGGATTGAGGAATATCCCCCCAAAGCTCCTGTGTTATGCAATGCAGCAATGTTTAGAAATGAAGATTGCATTGGATTATGAAAGCCATAGCCTCATCAGTGGATTAATCCACTTGATGAATAAATAATTTGAATGGACTTCTGGGTGGTAACTGTAGAAAGTGGAGCATGTCTGGAGAAAGTAGGTCATTTGAGTCAAGTCCTTGGAGATTACATTTTGCCCCTGTCTACTCTATCCCTCTTGCTGCTCCCCAATGCCATGAATTTATTTCAGCTTTTTTTACCATGACCTTAAACCATGATGTTTCGGCAATGGAGTTTCCTGACCATGGATTGAGATCTCTGAAATTGTGAGCCAAAAGAAAACCTTGTGTCCTCTAAGTTGTTTTTGGCAGTGGTGAAAAGCTGACTAATACAACAATAAAGGGTCTAATTCAGCAACAAATGTAACAATAACAACTATATATGCATCCAACATTGTAATGCTTATATATATATATATATATATATATATATATATATATATATGTAGAAAATATCAATAGATTTGAAGGGAGAGATAGAATGATTTACAATAATAGTAGGGAATTTTCATACCACATTTTAAGCAATGGGAAGATCAAGCCATAAAGGAAAATGAATTTATGATATTTTCAGGGAAATTCATGGAATTAGAGACCATCATGTTAAGTGAAATAAGTCAAACTCACAAGGTTAAGTGTCACATGTTTACCCTCATATGTGGAAGCTAGACGGGAAAAAGGAAAACAAAGGTGGAGTTGAATCTCCTAAAAATCAAAGGGAGATCAGTAGAAGAAAGGAAACAAGGGGAGAGAGGCAGGGCAATGCTGGAGAGTGATCTTGGCCAAATTATATTGTTAAATTGTTTCCATGTATGAATATGTAACAATAAGTCCTATCAATATGAACAATAAGTCCCATCAATATGTACAACTGTAATGCACCAATAAAAACTTGAAAACCAATGAGGAAACACCAGACTTAAACTACATTCTAGACTGAATGGACCCAATAGATACAAACAAAATGTTCCACCTAATAACAGCTGAATATATATTATTCTCAAGTGCACATCAAACATTCTCCAGGATAGATAATATTTTTGGCCCAAGGAAAGTCTTAACACATTTAAGAAATGGATATCATATCATGTATCTTTTATAAAAACTATGGAATGAAATTGGAGAATAATAATGAGGGAAAATTTAGACAATTCAAAAATTTGTGGAAATTAAAATACATGCTTTCATAACCAATGAATCAATGAAGAAATTAAAGGGAATTTATGCATAAAAATGTTTCTCAAAGTTCAGCATCCTTTCAGGATGAAAACACTCAACAATTTAGTAGAGTATTGTGCATCTTAACACAATAAAGGCCATGTGTGACAAAACTGCAACAAACATCATACTCAATGAAAGAGAACAGAAATTTTTTCCTCTAATTTTGGAAAAGGGCAAAAATGATGAATTACACCACTTTATTCCAAAGTAGTACTTTTAGTCCTACTCAGTGCAATTAGATAAGAGAAAGAAATAAATGGCATCTAAACTGGAAAGAAGTCTATTTGTCTCTGTTTGAATGTGGCATGATCATACATATAGCAAATCCTCAAGAATCCACTGAAAACTATTAGAACTAACACACAAATAACATACTTGTAAGACACAAAATTTACATTAAAATCAGTTGCATTTCTTTATTTGAAGAATAAACTATCCAAAAAATGTTCAGAATATAATCACCTTTAAAGTAGCATCAAAAGAATAAAATTCTTATGAATTAAACAGGGATCTAAGAGAACTGTACATGGAAAACTATAAGATATTGATGGAACAAATTGAAGACATAAATAAATATATGTCATGTTCATGTATTAAAGAACTAATATTATTAAAATGTTCATATTACCCAAATTTTCTTATAGACTCAAGGTAGTATCTTTGAAAATTCTGATGGAAATAGAAAAAAGAGAAAATAGAAAAAAATCAGAGAAATAGAAAAAAATCCTAAAATTTGTATGTAACTACAAGAGACAACATAAGTTAAAACAATCTTGAGAAAAAATCTGGAAAGATTTCTGAAAAAATCTGAAAAAATCTGGAAAAATCTTGAGAAAAATCTGGAAAGATCACATTTCTAGATTTCAAACTAGCATACGAAGCTAGTGCCATCCAGACAGCATGATGCAGGCATAAAAGTAAGGCATATCCATGAAGGGAACAGAACATATAACCAAGAAATAAACTTACAACATGTAGTCAACTAATGTTTTATAAGGCTGTCAAGAATACCCAATAGAAGAAGCATAATATCAATAAATGTTGTTGGAAAAACTTAATAATCACATACAAAAGAGTGAAATTGACTGCTTATCTTATACCACATAACAAAAGTAACCGAAAATGGATTAGATTAAAACTCATTTAAGATCTGAAACCTTAAAACTAAAAGGAGAAAACACAGGGGACAGGATCCTTGACATTGACACACTAGAAACAGAGAGCAACTTCCTCAATTTCATAAAGAATATCTATATAATATCTATATTTATCCCAGAGACAAGTATTATATCTAATCCCACCATTCTTAATCAACACAAGAGTGGAAATTCCAGCGATTGTAATAAGGAGGAAAAATAAGTAACATTCTTCATCATTTTAGTTCCAAGATTTATATCCCTGCAAAGGAAACACATTAAGAGGAAACTCCAACCTTGCTTTCACTAGATCTCATTTTGCAGGGACTTTTTCTACCATTGTTGTTTTTTTAAAATCTCTTCTTCAGAACCTTGTGAGAATGGAAGGGGACTAATGAAAATAAGTGGGTGAACAACATGATTTGGCATTCCTGAGTGCCTGATATCATTGTACTAGGTAAGTTCCGCTTTGATCTCCAGGTTCACTGTATCATCTTCCCTATTTGTTCTATGCCCCAATAAGCTGAGAAGTATAGATAGCAATCAATGGTCTCTTGTGGTTTTTTTGGTCTCTTCAGAGTTCTAAACAATAAAGAAAACTAGAAGAAAATTGGAGGAAATAAACGATAATGCAGTATTTATCTACTGTATTTCCATTTCATTCATAATTTCCAACAGGTGATCCTCTTTATACAAATATCTCCTGAATTTCAGAAAACAACCACTTCCTTTCCTTGCCTAGGGTAAGCATGTCCAAATGTTTCTAGTCCCAGGATGCTGCACTATTCCTTGTTGCTTTCTTATACCTTGCCACTCTTTTGAAACAGGTCCATTATTTACCTCTCTATGGGTAGCCCAATTTAAGAGCTTTCTGTTTATTATTGGGTCCCTGACTGAAAAAATATCAAAAATGTAACCTTATGTCCAAGGAAATGAACAGTAAAAGTGGTTTGAACAGGGTGGTGACATTTGGGTTGAGGCTTGAAAGGTGAATTGAAGCTTTTAGGGATAACTAGATAGGAGAGGGCATTGCAAGCAAAAGAAACCATATTTGAAAAGACCAAAGCAATGAAATAGCATTGTGTATTTAGGAAAAAGTGATTCAACAAAGCAGCATGCAGAGAAATTAATAGAAAATAAAAGCATGAAATGAAGTTCAAAATGACTTTAAATACCTGGCTGAGAAGAACTAGGTATGCCCAGACGACATGGGTGCATTTATCTCATCTAAACAGGAGAGAAAAGAGACTGATTGTAAGGGCAAGCATTTTAGAGAGCAACTGGAGTTAAAACCAAACAAACCAAATACCTTCAAATCCAGAGAATTAGTGTCAGCGTTAACTATCAGACAAGGTACCAGTCTTGTTGCTTTTAAAATTTTGTATTATGGAGTCTTCAGGTTTCAGTATGGTTCCTTAGGAGCTTCACTGTGTGAGCAGCCAGGAGGCACCAGATGGCCTGGACTCAATTCCGTTTTCCTGTTTTGACCAATGAAACTCCTGTTGTATCTGTTTTGCATAAAATTTAAGTGGTAGAAAATATTTGGAAACTACCAGATTAGATGAGATCCTAGCGTTCTTCCAACAGTGCGATTCATTTATATTTTATTTTATTTCATTTTTTTGTAGTATTGGAGACTGAACCCAGGGACACTTTACCATTGAGTCACACCCCAAGCCCCTATTTATTTCATTTAGCATGGGATTCTCCAGCTCCATCCACTTACAGGCAAATGCCATAATCTCGTTCTTCTTTAAGGCTGAGTAATAGTCAATTGTGTATATGTGCCACATTTTCTTTATGCATTCATCTGATGAAGGGCATCAAGGTTGTTTCCATAGTTTAGCTCTTGTGAGTTGAGCTGCTATAAATATTGATGTGGATGCAGCACTGTACTATGCTGATTTTAATTTGTTTGGGCATAGGCCAAGGAATGGGATACCTGGGTCAAATGGTGGTTCCATTCCAAGTTTTCTAAGAGTCTTCTATGCTGCCCCAATTTGCAGTGGTTGTCCCAATTTGCAGTCCTACTAGGAATGTATGATTGTACCTTTTTCCCTACATCCTTGCCAACATTTATTGTTGCTCATATTCTTTTTTTTTGTTCATTGTACACAATGGGGTACAATTTTACATTTCCCTCATTGTACACAATGTAGAGTCACACTGTTTGTGTAATCATACATGTACATAGGGTAATGTTTGTCTCATTCCATTACTTTTCCTTCTCCCTGCCACCTCCCCCCTCATTTCCCTCTACATAATCTATCCTTCCTCCATTCTTCCCTTACCCCCACCCTCGTTATGTATCATCATCCACTTATCAGAGAAAACATTCAGCCTTTGATTTTTTGGGATTGGCTTCTCTCACTTAGCATGATATTCTCTAACTCCATCCAGTTACCTGCAAATGCCATAATTTTGTTCTTCTTTATGACTGAATAATATTCCATTGTGCATATATACCACAGTTTCTTTATCCATCATCTATTGGAGGGCCTCTGGGATTGGTTCCACAATCTAATTAATGTGACTTGGGCTGCTATAAACATTAATGAGGCTGCATCACTGTAGTATGCTGTTTTTAAGTCCTTTGGGTATAGACCAAGGAGTGGGATAGCTGGGTCAAGTGGTGGATCCATTCCAAGTTTTCTGAGGAATCTCCATACTGGTTTCCATAATGGTTGCACCAACTTGCAGTCCTACCGGCAATGTATGATTGTACCTTTTCCGCCACATATCCTTGCCAACATTTATTGTTGCTTGTATTCTTGATAATTGTCATTCTGATTGGAGTGACTTGGAATCTCTGTGTAGTTTTGATTTGCATTTCACTAATTGCTAGAGATGTTGAATATTTTTTCATATGCTTGTTGATTGATTGTATTTCTTCTCCTGTGAAGTGTCTGTTCAGTTACTTAACCCATTTATTGATTGGGTTGTTTTTGTTTGTTTTGTTTTGTTTTTAAGTTTTTTGAGTTCTCTATATATCCTAGAGATTAATGCTGTATCTCAGGTCCATGTGGTAAATATTTTCTCTCATTCTGTAGGCTCTTCCTTCACATTATTGATTGTTTCCTTTGCAGAGAAGAAGTTTTTACTTTGAATTCATCCCATTTATTGATAATTATTTTTACTTCTTGGGCTTTAGAAGTCTTGTTAAGGAAGCCAGTTCCTAAGTGGACATGGTAAAGATTTGGGTCTACTTTTTCTTCTATTAGGGAAAGGGTCTCTGTTCTGGAGTCTAAGTCATTGATCCACTTTGGGTTGAGTTACATGCAGGGTGAGAGTTGGGGATTTTATTTCATTTTGTTATATATAGATTTCCGTTTTCCTAGCACCAATGTCAAAAAGGCTATCTTTTCTCCAATGTATGTTTTTTGGCACTTTTGTCTAGTATGAGAAAACTGAATTTATGTAGGGTTTTCTCTGTGTCTTCTATTCTCTACCATTCCTCCAGGGAGGAAGATCTATATTGCTACACAATTCCTTCCATTCCATTGCCTTAAGTAAATTGAAATATTCATAACTTGCTTTAGCAACTTGTGAGGCCCTGAGCAACTCAGTGAAACTCTGACCAAAATAAAAAAATAAAAAGGGCTGGAGATGTTGTCATGCAGTGGTTCATGCATCCCTGGGTTCAATCCTAGGTACAAAAAAAATCCTGAAACCTAAAGTATTCAATAAAACATGTGTTTAAAGTTCAATCTCAGATCTTAGTCAAAGTGTAGTGCTTTTTCAGCACATTTGGTAGAGTTTGGAGATCCTTGTTGGAAGTGTTTAGGTATCACATAAATAAACATACCAGAAAAAGCTGAGAATTTTTCTTTCTGCCAATGATGGATAAAAACATCATGTTACATATTACCCCAAAATGAATGCAGTTTCTAGAAATAATTCTATCCATGCATATGGGAAAGGTAGATTCCTTACCCTTTTCATGTTATTTTTTCATAGTGCATAACATTTAGAGAAAAAACAAATCTTTTTTTAAATTTTAATTTGTTTTAATTTATTTAATTTTGATTTATTGAACACAAATGGAGTAAAACTATTGTTTCTCCAGTTGGACACAAAGTAGAGTCACACCATCTGTGCATTCATACATGCACACAGGGCAATGATGTCTGTCACACATTCTGTTATTATTTTTACCCCCCAACCCAGATCCCACCCCCCCTTCCCTCTATGCTATCTATCCTTCCTCCATTCTTGCCACCCTTCCACTCCCCATTATGCATCATCATTCACTTATCAGAGAAACCGTTCGGCTTTGGATTTTGGGGATTAGCTAATCTCAATTAGCATAGCACTCTCCAACATCATCCGTTTACCTGCAAATGCCATAATTTTATTCTTCTTTATGGCTGAGTAATATTCCATTGTGTATATACACCACAGTTTCTTTATCCATTCATCTATTGAAGGGCATCTAGATTCGTTTCACAATCCAGCTATTGTGAATTGAGCAGCTATGAACATTGATGTGGCTGCATCACTGTAGTATGCTGATTTTAAGGCCTTTGGGTATAGGCCAAGGAGTGGGATAGCTGGGTCAAATGGTGGATCCATTCCAAGTTTTCTAAGGAATCTTCACACTGCTTTCCAGAGTGCCTGCACCAACTTGCACTCCCCCCAGCAATGTATGAGTGTACTCTTTTCCCCACATCCTCACCAAAACCTGTTGTTGCCTCTATTCTTAATAAAAGTCATTCTAATTGGGGTAAGATGAAATCTTAAGGTGGTTTTGATTTGCATTTCTCTTATAACTAGGGATGTTGAACATTTTTTCATAAATCTGTTGATTGCTTGTAGATCTTCCTCTGAAAAGTGTCTGTTCTTTTCTTTGGCCCATTTATTGATTGGGTTATAGTGTTCTTTGTGTAAAAATTTTTGAGTACTTTGTAGATTATGGAGATTAGTGCTCTATCTGAAGTGTGTGTGGCAAAGATTTTCTCCCACTCTGAAGGCTCTCTTCACATTGCTGATTGTTTCCTTTGCTGAAAAAAAGCTTTTTAGTTTGACTCCATCCCAATCATTGATTCCTGGTTTTATTTCTTGCACTTTGGGAGTCATGTTAAGGAAATCTGGTCCTAGGCCAACATGATGAAGATTTGGACCTATTTTCTCTCCTATTAGGTGCAGGGTCTCTGGTCTAATTTCTAGGTCCTTGATTCATTTTGAGTTGAGTTTTGTACAGGGTGAGAGATATGGGTTTAGTTTCATTTTGCTGCATATGGATTTCCAATATTCCCAGCACCATTTGTTGAAGAGGCTATCTTTTCTCCATTGTATGTTTTTGGCTCCTTTGTCAAGTATGGGATACCTGTATTTATGTGGGTTTGTCTCTGTGTCCTCTATTCTGTACCATTGATCCACCTATTTTGGTACCAATACCATGCTGTTTTTGTTACTATTGCTCTGTAGTAGATTTGAAGGTCTGGTATTGTGATACCCCCTGCTTCACTCTTCTTGCTGAGGATTGCTTTAGCTATTCTGGGTCTCTTATTCCTCCAAGTGAGTTTCATGATTGCTTACTCTATTTCTATGAGGTCCGTCATTGGGATTTTAATTGGAATTGCATTGAATTTGTATAGCACTTTTGGTAGTATGGCCATTTTGACAATACCAATTCTGCCTATCCATGAACCCTAATTAGAATGTCTTTATTAAGAATATAGGCAACAACAGGTGTTGGTAAGGATGTGGGGAATAGGGTACACTCATACATTGCTGGTGGGATTGCAAGCTGGTGCAGCCACTCTGGAAAGCAGTGTGGAGATTCCTTAGAAAACTTGGAATGGATCCACAATTTGACCCAGCTATCCCACTCCTTGGCCTATACCCAAAGGACTTAAAATCATATTACTACAGTGATGCAGCCACATCAATGTTCATAGCTGCTCAATTCACGATAGCTAGATTGTGGAATCAACCTAGATGCCCTTCAATAAATGAATGGATAAAGAAATTGTGGTATATATACACAGTGGAATATTATTCAGCCATAAAGAAGAATAAAATTATGGCATTTGCAGCTAAATGGATGATGTTGGAGACTGTCATGCTAAGTGAGATGAGCCAATCCCCAAAATCCAAAGGCCAAATGGTCTCTCTGATAAGTGAATGATGATGCATAATGCAGGGGAGAAGGGAGGCAAGAATGGAGGAAGGATAGAGTACATAGAGGGAAGGGAGGGGTGGGGTTGGGGTGGGGGAGTATCAAATAATAACAGAATGAGACATACATCATTGCCCTGCGTACATGTATGAATACACAAATGGCGTGACTCTACTTTGTGTACACTGATAGAAACAATAGCTATACTCCATTTGTGTACAATGAACCAAAATGAATAAATTTAAAAAAAAATTTGGAAAAATAAGAGACTCAGAATAGACAGAGCAATCCTTAGCAAGACAAGTGAAGCAGGATTCATTACAGTACAGAGGTTAAACAATGCTATAGAGCCATAGTAACAAAACTGGCATGGTGTTGGCACTAAAATAGACACACTGAATAGAAGATACAGAGTCAAACACACATAAATACAGTTATCTTTACTAGACGAAGGTGCCAAAAATATACATTGAATAGAAGATAGCCGTTTCAACAAATAGTGCTGGAAAACCTGGAAATCCATACACAGCAAAATGAAATTTTGATTTTTTTGATGTTTAATTTTTCACTAAAATGTGTGTTGTTCATTCTCCATGCATTTGTGTACTTTCTAAAATTTCTTTTGTTGTTGAATTTTAGTTTTATTTCATTGTGATAAAAAAAGATACAAGATATGATTTCATACTGTAGAATGGTAAGAATTTTTTTGTGACCTGGTATTTGGTCTATGCTAGAGAGAATTTTATGCCTTGACAAAAATGGTATATATTCTGCAGTTGTTGGATAACATCTTCTGTCTATTTTATGTACAATATATTTAACCTGTATGTATTTAGTATTTTCTTTTTGTCTAGATGATCTATGCAATGATGACAAGGTTTTAAAATTTCCCACTATTATTTTGTTGGTACCTATACCTCTTTTAGTTTCACTAGTGTTTTATAAAATTGGGTGCTCTGAAACTTGGTGCTGATATATTTGTAATCCTTTTATCTTTTCCTTGAATTGATACTGATCATTTATATTATAACTTCTTGTTTCTTTTTACAATTTTTGTCTGAAAGCTTATATTATCAGGTATAAATATAACTAGGCCTGTTCTCTTCAGATTTCCATTTGGTTAGAATATCATTTCCTATCCTTTTGCTTTCAATTTCTGTGTATCTTTACTTGTGAAGTGTGTTATTTGATGAATTATTTGATCCTACTGTTTTATGCATTTAGTCAGTCTGCATTTTTTAATTGGAAAATTTAGTTCATTTATATTGGAAGTAGTTGTTCTCCTCCTCTGCCTCCTCCTCAAATGAAGAGAAAAAAGGAAGGGATGAGATAGGGAAAGACAGTGGAATGAAACTGATCTAACATTTCTGTGTATATTTCTGTTATACATGAATATATCACAGTGAATCTCACCAGCATGTACATCCACAAGATACTAATATTAAAAATCTATAAGTAAATAGTAGAAAGACTAATGTAGTAGAGGAAAGGGAACAGGATGGTATGAAGAGAGGGAAAGGGGAAATACTAGAGACTGAATTAGAACAAATTACATTCCATGCTTCTATAATTACGTCAAAATAAATTCTATTGTCATGTATAACTAAATAAAAAAGATGTAAGAAAGAATCAATAAAAAAGATGTAAAAAGAAAATTATTATTAAAAAATATATATACCTTTTTATTTTTTATAAATATTTTATGGTTTCAGACTCTCTTAATCATCTTTGTGTTTTCATTATTTATTATATGATTAAGGTTTGATATTTTTCTATTTTAATTTTTTGCATGTGCTATTTCACGTGGTTTCATTATGACAATTCTCTTTTACTTCTGAATAAAGGACTCCTTTCAGCCTCTTTGATAAGGCTCATCCTGTGGTCACAAATTCCCCCAGTTATTGCTTGTCATAGAAAATTTTAATTTCTCCTACATTTTGAATGATATTCTTGATGGGAATAGTCATTTTGATTGGCAGTTTTTTTTTCAAAGCATATCATTTCATTACCTCCTAGACTGCAATGTTTCTGCTTATATATCTGCTATGAATCTAATAGGGATGGTGCATCCATCCTGGTAATTTTGCCTTGCAGATGTTAAAATTCTTTCTTTGTCTTTTACTTTTTTTTGTGGTGCTGGGGACTGAACACAAGGCATTGTGCTTGACAGGCAAGCACTCTACCAACTGAGCTCTATCCTCAGCCCTGTCTTGTACTTTCGACAATTTGATTATAGCATGCTGTGTTGAAAAATCTTTTCTGGTCATATTTATGTGGGATTCTATAGCTTCTGTATAATGATGTCCATATCTTTCCCAAGAGTAGGAAAGATTTTTGCTATAATTTCATTGAATAAGTTTTCCATGACCTTAAACTTTGTCTCCTTGCCTTTAGGTATTTCCAAAGTGTGGATAGTTGTTCATTTAATGATATCCCAAAGTTTTGATTCCTTTATTTATTCTTTGTTCTCTCTCTCCCTGACTATAATAGCCAAAAGATCTATGTTCAAGTTTAGATATTCTTTCTTCTGTTTGATCTAGGTGGTTGTTGAAGCTTCCATCTACCATTTTATTTGATTTACTCACCTATTAATTTCCAAGATTCTAGTGGTTATTTTTCAAAACCTCTTTACTGAATTTCTCATTCATATCATGTATTTTATTTCGTTTTTAGTCTCGACAATCTAAATTTATTATTTTTTTATTTTTTATTTTATTTTTCCAGACTGCATTTTGATTCATTGTACAGAAATGGGGTACAACTTTTCATTTCTATGGTTGTGAATGATATAGATTCATACCATTCATGTAATCATACATTGTATTTCTAATTTCATTTATCTGTTTATCTGTATTCTCTTTGACCTCATTGAGCATTTAGCATCATTGTATTAAATTCTTTATCAGGCATTTCCTCCATTTTAGTGGTTGTTGGGATATAACTAGAGAGTTATTCTTTCCATTTGGAAGTGTAATTTTACCTCTTTAATATGTCTTGTGCTTAATTATTACAATTCATGCCATGTGTTTAATCAGATATCTCTGCAAGTGTTATGAGTTGGAATATATAGTAATTCATTTTCTCCTGAAAATATCTTTAAATTTCAGTTTGTTGTGCAGTTTTTGCTTTGACTGTAATTGGTCTCTACAGTGTAGTCTTATTGTAGTCCTTTTGCCTATAACTAATGACTTGGCACAGTGAATACCATGGTGGAACTAGAGAGAACCACTGACTCTGTGAGTCATGTAAGATTAAGGTTACTCTAGCATTTCAGGTATGTGTGGTGTAGACAAGCAGTGGTTTGGGGTGTTTAATGTGTAGCTGCTCCTAAAACACAAGTGGTTTACCTTATTGGGTAATAGATGTTTCCTCAAGCAATATTTATGCTATCAGTGCTACTAACAAGGGCCTCCATTGCTGGTGACATCAGCAGGAATTAGGCCTTGAAGTACTTGGCCTACAACCAGTCAGTGAGGTAACAACAAATGTTGCAATGTAGCAGTAGTGGAGGGAGTTGCAGTACTCCAATTGTTGCACTCACATCCAGTCTTGACAGCAGTGCTGGCCAAACAAGTTTTAAGGGTGGGGTGATGGTAAGAACTATGTAGGGGATGTGACAGTAAGAACCATGGTGTTCCTCTTTATTCCTTTCTGGTGACAGTGTTTGACCAGGTATAGGATTGGTGTCAGAGCAGGAGAAATTTTATATAGGGCCAGAGTTTGCCATGGACGTCCTGGAATGGAGTAATATTTGTTGCTACAATGTTGTTCAAGGACCACTCAGTATATCCATGTGTGTGGTAGAGCAGTGGGTACCACAATATTCTCTTTATAATCTGTCAGTAACAGGTACTTCAGCAAGGCACAGTATGGAGAGGGAGCAGGCACTATGTGGGCATGTGCCTTCAGTCCTAGCACAGAGCGATTCCAGACATGGATGGCCACACCCTTGGTCTTAGAGGGCAAGCATTCTAATCTCTTGATTATCAAGGGTACAACCCTCCATTCTCTTCTGTTTCATGAGACTTATAGTATAGGATGTGAAGTGGGCTTAGGTCATAGTTCTTTCATTTTCAGTTGTTGATGGACACTTTATTTATTTATATGCAGTGCTGAGAATGAAATTCAGTGCCTCATACGTGCTAGGCAAGCACTCTGTAACTGAGCCAAAACCCCAGTCTGGTAATAGCTATTTGGTTGGGTCAAGATGAGTTCAAGAAGCAGTTTACCCCCAATCCAGTGTAGTGTTATCTCTGTGGAGTCCCAGAGGTGGGAATATACAGAATTTTCTGTCCCCTACAGGAATGGCCTATAAGATAATATTGAAGTCATGCTTCTTCAGCAAGCATTTAGATTTTATGTTATGGAAAGATCAAAATATCAAGGTTTTTAAAAGATGCCCAAATTCATAAATTATACTAGATTGAAATGAAAATTCATGTCCATGTGAAAAGAACAAAACACCAAAGGGGGTCATTGGCTAGGGATAAGATCTGATGTAATGTGTGGAAGGAGAGTGATCAATGCCTACCTCCAACTATCCTTTGGCATTATTAAAGCTGCTGGGGAAACTGTACAGTAACTAATTCATCTATCACCTAAATATGAACACAAGTTGGTCTCTATGAATAAAAAATACCAAAATACTTGGCCATTTTGCAATGTTATCCATGTATAATATTTGTGTTTTACATGCTTGCAATGATTTGAAGAAAAGCCAGCTATGGTCACTGGGTTAAATCCAGACCCAGGGTTTTTCTCCAAATCATTATTTACTTTGCTTGAGTATACCAGGATGACTTCAGAAGTTGTAGCCATAATCATTGCTGTCCATATTTCCTTTGCTTTCTTCCTTTATGCCTTTTTTCCTTCCTTAATTTCTTTCTTCCTTCTTCAAATCATTAGACATTCAATGAACTTAATCTTTGGTAATCCTTATACATGTAATAAAGAAATAACTTGGCTCTTTAAAAATATATATAAAATTGATAAACCCTGAGCCACACTACAAAGAGACAAAGAGAGAAAACTCAAATTCCTAAAATACATGATGAAAAAGAAAATATCAAAATGGATACGACTGAAATACAGAAGATAATTAGAAACTATATGTACACTCCAATTAAATAGAAAACCTTAACAACATTGACAACTTTCTCTAGACAAACTGAATCAGGCGGGCATACAAGGTTTAAACAGATCAGTTGCAAGTAATGAAATAGAAAATGACATCAAAATCCTATCAATCAAGTAAAGACCAGGAACAGACAGATTGTCAGCTGAGTTCTCTAAAACCTTCAAAATTAACACCAATACTCCTCAAATTATTCCATTAAATAGAAAAGGAGGGAACCCTCACAAACTAATTCTATGAGGCTAATATCACCTTGATACCAAAACCAGACAAAGACACATCAAAGAAAGAAAACTTCAGACCAATACACCTGACAAACATAGACACAAAAATACTCAACAAAATTCTGGCAAACTGCTTTTGTAAAGCATATTAAAAAGATAGTGCACCATGATCAAGTAGGGCTCATCCCAGGGATGCAAGGTTGGTTCAACATACAGAAGTCAATAAACATAATTCATCACATCAATAGAATTAAAAACAAGAATCATATGATCATCTCAGTAGATGCAGAAAAAAGAATTTGACAAAATACAGCACACCTTCATGTTCAAAACACTAGAAAAAATAGGGATAGTAGGAGTATACTTCTACTCAATAAAAGCTATATATACTAAACCAAAGGCTAACATAATTCTAAATGGAGAAAATTTGAAAACATTGCCTCTGAAAACTGGAAAAAGACAAGGATGCCTTCTATCATCACTTTTTTACAATATCATCCTTGAAACTCTAGCCACAGCAATTAGGAGAAATAAATTGAAGGGATATGAATGGGAAAAGAAGAACTCAAACTAGCACTTTTCGCTGATGACATAGTTCTATATTTAGAAGATCCAAAAAATTCCACAAGAAAACTTCCAGAACTCATAAATGAATTAAACAAAGTAGTAGGTTATAAAATCAACATGCACAAATCAAATTGTTCCCATACATAAGTGATGAATCTGCTGAAACAGATATTATGAAAACTACTCCTTTCACAATAGCCTAAAAAATAAAATACTGGGGATCAATCTAACAAAAGAGGTGAAAGGCCTCTACAATGAAAGCTACAGAACACTAAAGAAAGAAACTGAATAAGACCTTAGAAATGGAAAGATCTCCATGATCCTGGATAGGCAGAATTAATATTGTCAAAATGGCCATACTATGAAAAGCATTTTAAAGATTTAATGCAATTCCTATTAAAATTCCAATGACATTCTTCATAGAATTAGAAAAAGCAAGCATGGAATTCATTTGGAAAAAGAAGAGACATAGAATAGCCAAAGCAATCCTTAGCAAGAAAATTGAAGGAGAGGCATCACAATACCAGTGCTTAAACTATACTACAGAGCCATCTCTTGTCACTCCCTTCATTCTAGGAACACAATGCTTTCTTCTCTTTTACAGAATGCTTTGTAATGTCCATGGTTTTACCTTGAGTTCTCCAATAATTCCTTTTTGTCTGCTTTAGTTATCTACTAATTGTTAAAATTTCAGTAAAATGAAACTTCTCTGGAGCTTCTATCAGAAGTAAGACCTTCCACTTCAGTAATCACAAGATCACATTCCTAATATTAGTTTATTGATACTATTTAATGAACTCTGTAAGTTGTGACTCCATTTTATAGATTATGAATCAATTTAATAGACTGATGCTCAGCTTAAAACAAAAGAAAATACCCAGGGACTTTGGTAAATGTCTGTCATCCTAAATTCAAGGCCAACTTGGGCAACTTAGTGAAACCCTTTCCCAAAATAAAAAATAAAAAAGACTATGAACGTATCTCAGAGGTAGAGTAGTCCTGAATTCAACCCCCAGTACTGCAAAAATAAATAAATAAATAACAGAAAACAACTGAAAATATCATGGTCCATAGTATGTAGTGAACATCATTATTTTGTAAAATTCTGCTTCAATTATATATAAATGTATGCATGTATTGGGCCACAATGTAAAATATGTTTTATGATACTTTCTGTTTACTGTACTTTAACAAATGTGGATTAGCATATTAAATCACATCTTTTTAATATGTCTGCGTCATCTAGTAGGCTGTGAATATACTGAGAGACTGAACCATCATGATTTTCTTGTATTACAATAAAGCACAATAGTAAGGGCCTGGCACATAGTAAGTACTTTAAAGAGATTGAAAAATAACTATGCTTAAATGTAGAAAGATCAATAGCAGGAACAGAACAGGGGTTGGGAAAAGGGAAGGGGAAGGAGAGGTACTGGGGTGTGAATTAAAATAAGATATATTTCATTTTTATATAATTATAGGAAAATGAATTCTATGGTCATGTATGACTAAAAAGAATGAATAAAATTAAAAAGAAGTAGATGGTATTGTTGAATGAGGAAAATAAGAGTTGGAGAAAGCATATGCCATGAAACTAACAGAGACAGTATGAAAAAACAGGCCTCTGGACTTTCTTAATGCCATGTGTTTTATTTTGTAGTGAAATTGGGGAATTTCATCTGGGTTCTGTTACATATATTTTGCTTCAGTTAAGCCCATCCTGCATGAAACTGAGCTCAGGGTGTGTTTTTACCATTAGTCATCTGCCACATAAGACATTTCAGAGTCATTCTTTACTATTTCTCTGCATTGGTTCACTCTCCACCTCTCACTAGGTACTTCCAATTGTTCACTAAATTATGTGGATTCAATCCTAAAAATGACTCTGATAAGTCTTCTCTTCACCTAGATTGGTGTGTCAGCCTCCTGAGGTGTCATCTCCACTGAGTCCCTCTGTTCCACTGTACCAAGAGTAGACAGCCTTAAAAAATTCTTTTTTTTTTGTTCTTTTGCTTTAAAATGTCCATTTTGCCTAGTTTGGCTCCATGCTAATATGTCTAATATGTTAACTTCATTTCCATCCATTTCTCACTTCACCCCTCATTTATTCTTATCTTTTAGTTTTGACTTGTATTTTAAAGAAAAAGCAATGTCCCATCCCAATTCAGAGACTCCCATATAAATTGTTTAGGGTGAATTCTGCATAAATACATTTTTAAAGCTCCCCAGGTTACTACGACGAATAATCTAGAGTTGAGAATCACTAGTTTATTTCCTAACTTCTGAAATTTTCCCAATATATCCAGTCATTTTAGGTCTCTTTGCATTTGCATTAACTGTTCTCTTTGCCTGATGAACTTTACTGTTTAGTCTTCAAACCCTAGTTCAAAGATCATGTCCACTTTGAAACTTTCCCAGATGAAATGATCTGAAGGTTTGTCATCATTCAAATGTTGAAATCCAAACCACAAGATGATGGTGTTGGTATTAGGGAGTCAATTATGTTCCACCCTCACAAATTGAATTAGAGCCCTTATATCAGAGGACCCAGAGAGTTGTGTGATCCTACTACCATGTGAGGTCACAGAGAGAATGCACCATTACTTGAACTAGTAAATAGGTCCTCACCAGACTTCTGGGTTCAGGAGATAGATACAGAGACAGACATCAGGGTCAGCCCAGTGCAGAGGCCTGAGAACTCTGCACCTTGTGCATCAATCCTGAGTGCTCCTGTGGGATTTCTGCATGGGGGCAGCTGCAAGGAGGACCAGCTTGGAGGCCTAGACATACCCTAGACTGGCCCCAGTCTGTGATCTAGTGTTACTGAAGACTAGGAGGTAAGGTATTAGAAAACAGTTGGGACACCACAAGCCTATAGGGGGGAAGCTACAATACCTCAGATTCTCATGGATAGATGAGAAGATACAGGAGCAACATGAGAAAACAGGGGAAGAAAGTATCTCAAACAAACCTAGATGCTACATCAACAGAATCCAATGACAGCAGGTCAGAAGAATTGTCAGAAAGGGAGTTCAGAGTGTACATAATTAAAATGATCAGAGAAGAAAATGATGTGATGAGAGAGCAAATGCAGGCAATCAATGATCGCTCCAATCAATAGTTAAAAGACCAGTTGCAGGAAGCTAAAGATCATTTCAACAAAGAGATAGAGATTCTGAAAAAGAAAACAAACAGAACTCCTGGAAATGAAGGAAAAAATAAACCATAAACCATATTAAAAACTCAATAGACAGCATAACCACCAGGCTAGATCACCTGGAAGCAGAACCTCAGACACTGAAGACAAAATATTTAATCTTGAATACAAAGTTGGCCAAACAGAGAAGATAGTAAGAAGTCATGAACAAAGCCTACAAGAATTATGGGATATCATGAAAAGACCAAATTTGAGAGTTATTGGGATTGAGGAAAGCACCGAGGCACAAACCAAAGAAAGGAATGAATAATCTATTCAATGAAATAATATCAGAAGATTTCCCACATCTGAAGAATGAAATGGAAAATCAAATGCAAGAGGCTTACAGGACATCAAAAGTACAAAACTAAAACAGATCAACACCAAGGCACATTATAATGAAAGTACCTAGCATACAAAGTAAAGATAGAATTTTAAAGGCTGCAAGAGAAAAGCATCAAATTACATTCAGGGGGAAACCAATATGGTTATCAGCAGATTTCTCAACACAGACCCTAAAAGCAAAAAGGGCCTGGAACAACATATTTCAAGCTCTGAAAGAAAATGGATGCTAACAAGAATTTTATGCCCAGCAAATCTTACCTTCAGATTTGAAGATGCAATAAAATCCTTCCATGATAAACAAAAGCTAAAAGAATTTACACATAGAAAACCAGCACTACAGAGTATTTTAAACAAAATATTCCATGAGGAAGAAATGAAGAACAACAATGTAAGTCGACTTAGGGAGGAACTACCCTAAAGGAATAGCCAAATAAAGGAGAAACCAAGTCAAGTTAAAAACCAAAAATAAGCCAAAATGACTGGGAACACAAATCATATCTCAATAATAACCCTGAATGCTAATGACCTGAACTCATCAATCAAAAGACATAGACTGGCAGATGGGATTAAAAAGAAAGACCCAACAATATGCTGCCTCCAAGAGATGCATCTCATAGAAAAAGATACCCACAGACTAAATGTGAAAGGATGGGAAAAAAACATACCACACACACGAACTCAGTAAAAAAGCAGGGGTTTCCATCCTCATATCAGAAAAAGTGGACTTCAAGCCAAAATTAGTTAGAAGGGATAAAGAAGGGCATTTCATACTGATTAAGGGAAGCATAAATCAGCAAGACAAAACAATCCTAAATATTTATGCCCCAAACAATGGCGCATCCATGTACTTCAATTAAATCCTTCTTAATTCCAGGAACCAAATAGATCAAAACACAATAGTACTGGGTGATTTTAACACACCTCTCTCACCATTGGACAGATCTTCCAAGCAGAAATTTAACCAAAAAAACTTAGAACTCAATAACACAGTCGCTAACTTAGACTTAACAGACATATATAGAATATTCCATCCATCAATAAAATTGACAAAATTTGGTTCTTTGGAAAAATAAATGAAATTGATAAACTCTTAGACACACTAACAAAGAGAAGGAGAGAGAAAACTCAAATTACTAAAATTCGTGAGGAGAATGGAAATATCACAACAGACACTATTGAAATACAAAACATAATTAGAAGTTACTTTGAAAACTTATACTCCAACAAAATAGAAAACCTGGAAGACATCAACAGGTTCCTAGAGGCATATGAGCCAACCAAATTGAATCTGGAGGACATACACAACTTAAATAGATCAGTTTCAAGCAATGAAATAGAAGAAGTCATCAAAAGCCTACCAACAAAGAAAAGTCCAGGACCAGATGAATTCACAGCCAAGTTCTACAAGACCTTCAAAGAAGAGCTCATTCCAATACTCCTCAAAGTATTTCACGAAATAGAGGAGGAGGGAACCCTTCCAAACTCATTCTATGAAGCTAATATCACCCTGATACCAAAACCAGAGAAGTACACATCAAGGATATTTCAGACCAATATCCCTAATGAACATAGATGCAAAAATACTTAACAAATTTTTAGCAAATCACATACAAAAGCATATTAAAAAGATAGTGCACCATGATCAAGTGGATTTCATCCCGGGGATGCAAGGTTGGTTCAACATCCGGAAATCAATAAATGTAATTCACCACATCAGCAGACTTAAAGTCAAGAACCACATGATTATTTCAATAGATGCAGAGAAAGCATTTTATAAAACATAGCACCCGTTCATGCTGAAAGCACCAGAAAAAATAGGGATAGTAGGAATATTCCTTAACATTGTAAAGGCTATCTATGCTAAGCCCACAGTTAACATCATTGTAAATGGAGAAAAATTGAAACCATTCCCCCTGAGAACTGGAACAAAGCAGGGGTACCAACTGTCTCCACTTCTATTCAACATCATCCTTGAAAGGCTAGCCAGAGCAATTAGACAGACCAAGGAAATTAGAGGGATACAAATAGGAAAAGAAGAGCTCAAACTATCCCTATTTTCTGATGACATAATTCTCTATTTAGAAGATGATAAAAATTCCACCAGAAAACTTCTGGAACTCATAAATGAATTCAGTAAAGTAGCAGGATCTAAAATTAATGCTCATAAATCTAATGCATTTTTATTCAAAAGTGATGAATCCTCTGAAAGAGAAATTAGGAAAACTACTCCATTCACAATAGCCTCAAAACGAAATAAAATACCTGGGACTCAATCTAACAAGAGGTGAAAGACCTCTACAATGAGACCTACAGAACATTAAAGAAAGAAATTAGAGAAAATCTGAGAAGATGGAAAGATCTCCCATGTTCTTGCATAGGCAGAATTAATATCGTCAAAATGGCCCTACTACCAAAAGCACTATACAAATTCAATGCAATTCCAATTAAAATCCCAGTAATGGACCCCATAGAAAAAGAGCAAGCAATCCTGAAATTCATTTGGAAGAATAAGAGACCCAGAATAGCTAAAGCAATTCTTAGCAAGAAGAGCGAAGCAGGAGGTATCACAATACCAGACCTTCAACTATACTACAAAGCAATAGTAACAAAAACGACATGGTATTGGCACCAAAATAGGCAGGTAGATCAATGGTACAGAATAGAGGACACAGAGACAAATCCACATAAATACAGTTTTCTCATACTAGACAAAGGTTCCAAAAACATACAATGGAGAAAAGATAGCTCCTTCAACAAATGGTGCTGAGAAAACTGAAAATCAATATGCAGCAAAATGAAACTAAACCCGTATCTCTCACCCTGCACAAAACTCAAGTAAAAGTGTTTCAAAGACCTAGAAATTGGGCCAGAGACCCTGCACCTAATAGAAGAAAAAGTAGGTCCCAATCTTCATCATGTGGTCCTAGGACCAGGTTTCCTTAGCATGACTCCCAAAGCACAAGAAATAAAAGCAGGAATCAATAATTGGGATAGATTCAATTAAAAATGCTTTTTATCAGCAAAGGAAAGGGTCATCAATATGAAGAGAGAGCCTTCAGAGTGGGAAAAAATCTTTGCTACACACATGACAGATAGAGCACTTATCTCCAGGATATACAAAGAACACAAAAAACTCTACACCAAGAATACAAACATCCCAATCAATAAATGGACTAAGGAAATGAGTAGACACTTCACAGAAGAGGATCTACAAGCAATCAACAGATATATGAAAAAATGTTCAACACCTCTAGTAATAAGAGAAATGCAAATCAAAACTATCCTAAGATATCATCTCATCCCAATTAGAATGTCTATTATCAAGAAAACAAGCAACAATAGGTGTTGGTGAGGATGTGGGGAAAAATGTACACTCATACATTCCTGGTGGGGTTGCAAATTGGTGCAGTCACTCTGGAAAGCAGTATGGAGATTCTTTCAAATACTTGGAATGGAACCACCATTTGACCCAGATATCCCTCTCCTTGGCCTATATCCAAAGGACTTAAAATCTGCATAGTACAGTGATGCAGCCACATCAATGTTTATAGCAGCCCAATTCACTATAGCTAGATTATGGAACCAACCTAGATGCCCTTCAATAGAGGAATGGATAAAGAAACTGTGGTAAAATACACAATGGAATATTATTCAGCCATAAAGAATAATAAAATTATGACATTTGCAGGTAAATGGATGGAATTGGAGAAGATCATGTTAAGTGAAATAAGCCAATCCCAAAAAACCAAAAGATGAATGATTTCTCTTATAAGTGGTTGACGACACATAGTGGGGTTGGGGGGAGGCTTGGGAAGAATGGAGAAAGGATGGATTGTATAGAAGAAAATGAGGGTTGGGAGGGGTCAGGGAAGGAAAGATAATAGAATGAAACAAACATCTATACCATATGTATATGTATAAATATGCAAATTGTATGATTCTACTTTGTGTACAACCAGAAAAATGATAGTTGTACTCTATTTGTGTACAATGACCTAAAATTAAAAAATAAATTAATTAATTTAAAAAATAGGTCATCACCAGACACTGAATATGCTGTTGATTTAATATTGGATTTCACATCCTCCAGAAATGTGAGCAATAAATTTCCCACTAGTTTACAATATTGAGTTAGAGCAACCCAAATGACTTAATTTACCTGACTTCCTCAGGCAACACTTTATTCATCCCTCTACTTTAGTGCTATTATATATAAATGTTTAGTTTATTTTGCTTCTTTCTGACAGGGAATAGATAGACATGAGTAGTGGAAACATGAAGTTAAGGGAATGATTCTTTAAACTGGGCCTACTGTGCTAACCCCACATGCTTTCTCATTTATTTATTTGAACTTTATTTTATTTATTTATATTTTATATAAATAAATATATAAATGATCAAACCCATTATCTTACATGTGCTAGGCAAAATTTCTACCACTAGCCACAACCCCATCTCTGTCTTCTCTTTTAAAACACTGATTTACCTATAGCCCTGCCTGGCTTTATTTGACAAGATATGTTACATTCCTCAGCAAACTACCTGTTTTCTACCAGAGAAATGCAGGACATAAATGCCTTTGATCGGTAGAACACAAATTACCATGAATGGGAGATTTTGTGACACTTAGACAGACCAGAACTCAGGGAGAAAAGGATAATTCTTCCTAACTATGTAATCTTTAAGAGCAGGTTCTAATTAGAATCATTTAACATGAACAAAAGTGACTTAGAGTTGTCATGGTAGTGGGGACTTGTATATGTGATGTCATCCTTCTGTCAGTCAAAAGTCAAGAGGTGGATCTGGACATGAGTCTCCTGAAACTTCCTTGGGACTCCCATTAGAATTAGAAGGCATTAGAGACATGCTGTCCCTCTCCTCTCTGAGAGGACCCACTTTTTCCCTTGAGAGTGTCCCCTTTTTTCCTTTCTTATCCCTTCTAATAAATTCATGCCTGCTACTCTGAGTGATGTACCTGAATTCTTTCTGGCATGATTATAAGATTCAGGGTCTTAAGGGTATATCTGTACTGCCTCAGTTTTGCAGAAGGCACCAGACCTATAACTTCCAAGAAGAATGTGAGACCCACCACATTTTCTTGTCATGATATATTTACAAGGTTGTGGTAGTTTTGACATAGGTTCAGTAGTTAAAAGAGCCAAACTTAAAACTTGCTTAAATAAGAAAGAAGTTGATATATCTCTTACGCAATAGTCTAGGCCAGTGGTTATCAATCAGGTATGATTGAAGTTCACAAGTCAGAATGAGGGGAAGGAATATGAGGACATGAAGGGTGGAAATTCTGCTGAACTTTCATGGGTAGAGGCTCAGTATTCTATTGAATATCTTACAATGCAAAACAAAGAAGTATCCAACATAAACATCAATAAAGACCCTGTTGAGAAACCCTGCTTTAGTCATAAATGGTCCAGGACTAGTAGGGTGGCCTTCATTATAAATTCATTATTTCACCTTTTGGCTCTACCATCTCTAGGGGTTTGCTCTCATCTGAATGACTCAGCAGTACAACTCAGCAGCCAGACAAAGAGGGAAAGAGAAACAAAAAGGACACACTTTTTTCTTTTATGGCATGACTTAATACTTGTATGCATCAGTGTTCACATCTGTTTGTCTAAACTTCTTTTTACAGCTCCCCAAGCTATTTAAGGTACTGGGAAATGTAGGTTTTTTTCTGTGATGCTGTGTGCCAGGCTAAATCATTTTTATTGTGTAAGAAGGCAGAACAAATTCTGTACAATTAGTTTTACCTGCTACAGGCCTTTATCTTCTACTGAATGGCATCTCCAGAATGAACATTGTATATTGTTTATCTCTAGATCATTAGAATAATAACTAGGACTAGTATAAGAAATTAGGAGTTGCTCAGGACAGAGTTGCTTCAAAAAGGGCTGTTACTCAAAATTAGAAGGGTCATTGGACAACTGAATGCTCAAATTTTCTACTTAAAAATGGTTATTGTTACAGAAATACTTTACCACTTGCTTTCTTCTTGATGGCCAAGAGCTTAACAGTTCAACTGCCTGAGTTTTATCATGATCTCTATGGGACTAACCTTCCAAATTTTCCCTGCTTTGAATGCTGTCTTGAAATGCCTTTATAGATAGAAATACAGTCAAAGGTCAGGACACCTCTTGGGGTTAAAGACAGTTTCTTCTTGGTTCTGAGATAGCTATTTGGATCTCCTCCAGATGTCATTTGGGCCTGTCGCAACTTGCCATTCCCTTCTCAGAATACATTTATTTATCTATTGAAGAACATAATTTATTGAAATAAATCCACTTTTTATGATCAGTTATTTAATTTCTTTTAATTCCACAAGTAAAACAGACTTCTTGGGAGCTGCAGAGAAGAAAAGAGAGCAAAGGCAGCTAATTTAACCCTGGCTGGTCTTATACCACCACAAAGTTTCCCTCAAAAAGGAAGAGATTGCTTGTGCGTTCTACTCTGCCTGTAGGTTGTCTCTAATTTGAGCAGATAATAAAAAGAATATTCTCTTTTAAGTTCTTCCCTGACTTTATCTCCTAGTTCTCAGCCAAGTTCACGTGTTATCATGTGCCTTTAATTTTCTCTCTGGCCAGTTTTACGCAATCTTTTTGTGTCCACCACTTTCTAGTTAACCACTAAAATGGAAATTCATAAAATGGTTCCTAATGAATTAATTACTGTCCAACTATTTCCTTTGTGATAGCCAAAGATGAGAACTGAAGCATGTTAAAATGGAAAAGACCCTGGACTATCCCTCTAGGTATCTAGTTTTGAGAGTGAACACAGTGTGATCTTGGATATGTCATTTCCTTTCTCTGTACTTCTGCTTCTACAGGTGTACAAAGTGGAGGGTTAGATTGGAAATCCCTGAAAGGGCTTTTATTTTATTACTCCCTTACATTAACAAAGAGTTTTCATATGCATAATCTAATGGTTTTGAATGTGGGGTCTGGAATCAAACATATCCGAATATGCATCTGGGTCTCACCACTTCCTAGCTAATATGATGTAGCCTCAGTTATTTATTCTTCTGCTACTTTAGTTTCCCTTGGCCAGCAGCCTGTGGAGAAGGAATAAGGTGAGGGAAGCAGATTCTGGATCTGCAAATCTAGCTGGGGTGGGGGAGGTGTGAGGATGGGGGAGAGGACACTGAAGGGGCCCACTGGATTTTCTTTACCATTTTCCGGAGAGCATAGGCAGAGGGGGATTCGATTACAGTGTCAGCTCAGGCTTAAATCCCTTTATCCCAAGGGCTTGTGGGTATTTCACTCTACTTTTTCCATATGTACCCCAAGTTCATCCTGCCTTCATGGAGAACAGAGGGGAGTGAAAACATAAAAAATACAGTTCCCATGTTCAGGCATTCAATCTGTACCTCTGTGTTAACCTAGGGAAAGGTGAATGCCTGCCATGGACCTCAGTTTCCTCCTTTATAACACAGGTTTTCCATTCAGTTATAGTCCCCAACACCCACCTGCCTCACAATTCTTAACACTTCTTTAAAAATCCAAATTTCAGTAATTCGCCTCAACTTTTTCCAGCAGAAAGCAGAGGCGCTGAGAGACACCTGTAGTGTTGCCCTTTTGAGGAAGAGGTGCCACAGGAACCCCAAGAGCTCACCTGAAGTCAGGGAACTGGGGGCCTGGTGGAGGAAGAAGAAGGCAGAGAGAAAGAGTCCTTGTCTAGATAGCCTAGTCAGTGCTCTACCCATAGAACAGCTGGGTATCTGCAGAGGCCCTAGGACGGGTTCAGAATTGTGTGGAAGAAACCATCGCGGGACTGAAAATTCAGGTGGCAGGGAGAAGCAGTAGAACCAGAGTTCAGAGGTGAGAGGTGAGAGGACACACCCTTGATCCCCTCACCCTGCCTTTCTCTCAGATCAAGGAGCAAGACAACATAGGAGGGAGAGAGAGCACCACTCTGACCTCATTCAGCATTCTAGGATGCTTGTGACATGCCATGATTCCCTGGCCTTCTGCTTCCTGCTTGTCCTGCTTGGGGCTCCAGGTAAGTGATATCTTGGTGCTTCTCAGCTGCCTGGGCACTATGTTCCCCGCTGGCTCTCCAACCCAAAGGCTCAACACAAAGAGGTTAGGGGCACCGGAGAGAGGGTGGTCAAGTCTGTACCCAAGAGTTTTCACATGGAATATTTGGTAGTTGTTGGTTTCCTTCCTTCCCAGGGAATACACACTCTGTGAGACATCAAAACAAAAAGTCCCCTCTGATGAGGATTGTTTCATTTTTTTTCCAAGCTACCATGCTTTACCTTTCCCCTCTTGTCTTCTGGCCTGAACACCAAAGCCAACTGACATCTCCAAGAGCCTCAAGGTAGTGCACAAACGATATACCTAAAAGTTTAAAAAACAGAATAGTTAAAGGGAAAAAGTCACACATGCACTCTTTCAATGGCTTTTGGAAAGTGTAACTAGGAAAAGAAAGGGGAAAAGGTGATAGTCTGAACTGTCATGATTTAATTTAATTATTTTTATGGATATAGTTATTTCAGGTGTGTTGCTATTTAAAACTGTCAAGGATATTCTGCCCCCAATATGTTTTAAATTATACTTAAAAACCCTAGAAAAACAAAGAAAAACAAAGCACTCACTAAAAGCCGGCACTATGCTTTGAGTCAGTCATTGTCCTCTTCTCTGTAAAGGAGAGGCAAATGAATCCACCCTCCAGTAGGTGGCATTTACTGCTTCACAGAGAAACTCAAGGCTTCTCAGGGTCAAATACTTAAAAACATCAGCAGGGATGTAACATCCTGTCTGTCCCTGCTTTTGCTGAAGGTTGGAGGTAGCTTGTTGTGCTGCCTTTATAGCTCTCCAGACAGACAAGGCATTCAGAAAAATCTCAGATCTAAGTCCTCCATCGATAGGTCCTCAGCCAGATCCTGCAATGAGATACACTAGTCTGTGGGCAGTAGACACAACTGGTGCCAGGGTCCAGCCCTAGCACAAAGGGTCGTGGTGCTCTCTGGTGAATGGGATGGCGTCGGCGAGGTGGAGAACAAAGCAACACAGACTCAATAATCTGAGGCTAAGTTCTGTTCTAACTTTATTTTTTTCCACACACCATTTTTATATGTTAACTTCTAGCTTGAGTACAATATCTTGAGGTCACACAGAAGGAAACTGATGCACACTACAGGACAATAGGCAAAACGTATTAGCAGATTAAATATTATCAACTCTTCATAATGTTTTTAAGTATTCTTCTATATAATCTTTAACAAGTTCTTCTTTCTATATTACTGGGAACATTGTCCACAGAAGCCATTTCTATGAACAATATGTAAGTTTACACTTATGATTAATAACTAGATTAAGAGGAACAATAAGGAGTTTCTTTCTGAGCTTTCTCTGGATCATTGAATAACTGAGCTGCTTTAGGCCAATTAGGAGCGGAACACCTCCTACTTTTGCCCAGTAAGCATTAGCTGGTCCTGCCCAAGAAAGTTGTTCAGAGAAACTAAGCAAACACCAGCATTTTACATATTTTAAATATTCTAAAAAGGGGAGATGAACCTTCCATGTACATTTTCCATTATAATATACTTGATGCCAACCAAGGTGTATTCTGCTAGTGGGAGATAAAGGGCGTCTAAATCTAAGGGACCAGAAGCTGGTTTCCTAGGAGGATACCATAGTTTTCCATTAGCCAAGTAAGCATTACCAAATGATGTCTGAATTGTTGGGACTATTTTCCTAGCCTTAACAACTTTGTTTGTGACTTGTTTGTCTGGAGTTAAGGTGGGAACAACGTGTTTTTCTGCCCTAGGTCATCTGGGAGTAGTCCCCATCCATGGTACCATTTAGCACAAGTTGCTGGAAATGAGCATAACATTCTTTCCAAGTTATACTTTTATCACCCCAGAACAAGGGCCTTTCTTGATTATATCCAGTATGATTAGCTGTTTGATTCTTGTGTTCTAAATTCCCTAAGACCCGAGAATTCCCGGAAATCCAATATAATATCATTCCCAAGCATAGGCAAATTAAACAAGACAACAGGAAAGAGCGGCCCCAATTCCCAGGAAGATGAGACCTTGCAAACATCTTTGTAACTCAGTGGAATCCTTGCCAAGCACTGAGGGGAATTGAAGAGGGTGCAGCAGTTCCCCCTTTTTTATTTTTGAATTTGATCATTTCAATTTGAATCTGGAGATCTTTTATTGCTCGTCTGGTACAGGCGACGATGACTGAAAGGAGAAATAGGAGAATCAGAACACAAGCAATTCCAATTAAAACTTGAATAATACCTTGCACAAACATGCTATTGGTAATGGTACTTTTTATATTTAAAAATATTTGTTGAGCCAAATCAGCAGATGGGCTTACTTCCAAATGTGGTCTGTAATTTTTAACTGTAAAATATTTATATCAGGAGCTATATTAGAATTATTCCAAACACATTTAAGGTGAGTTTCAACTTGACTCCAATCAGTATTATTACCTACTTGAAGGGGAGTTACACAAATCCATTTGAACTTAGCATGACATTTAGTGGTCATTTGGATTCTAATATTTTGAATCTGATTACCGATATATATAATGGCTTCTTCTAGAGGATTAATTCTGGTTTCTAATTTTTTATCTATCTTTTCTTGGGCAGCCAGGGCAATGGAAACATTATGAGATAAGTCATTAGCACGACAAGCAGTATGAATTTCTTGTACTAAGGCAGTAGTAGAAACAGCTAAAACAGTAATAATGCTAATCAATGCAGTTATTCCTAAAATCAAGGCAGCTATAAATCTCTTAGGTCTCATTAATTCATTAAGCCTTTTGAGAACTTCAGTTCCTGGGTCATCATACCATTCTTCTCCTAACAATACAGGCAGCATAACATAAGAAGGTTGGTGTACAATCATGAAAACAGAATATTGTTTGGGAATGGTAGCATTAATACAGGTTGTTATAATACAAAGATTACACTAAATGGAGTAGGAATTTTTATCTTTAATAATATTTAAATCATTTCTTGTAATTAACAGTATAGCATGAGGAGCATTTACACATGCTCTGACACTGAATACAGCAGAAATTTCCTTAGTAGGCCTTTTACCAGTAAGTCCTATAGACATAGAACTGGTTAAGAGTATCATATTAGTAGCAGTTAAAAGATGATACAAATCAGAAAAATAGGAATATTTGCAATTTTTCAATATGCTCTCATACATTGGAGTTACCCAGCCAGGTGTAAACCATCTATGAATTGGCTCTGAGGTATATAAATTAGTATAAAAAGCAAATTTTTGCATTTTTAAAAATAATTTTTGTAACTGTAGTGTAGAGCCAACACAGACCAATCTAAAACTTTTGTATTAGACATAAGAGGGACACATACTTGAGCAAAATGAGAAAAGCCACATTCAAACCATTTTGAAAAACCTACGTCAATGTCCATTAAATTCCAATATAAATCCATTTTTTGTAGCAGCCTTTTCACAGATTTCTAATAGGGGAGGAGAAGAATTGTTAATAAAAGTCTCATTATAACTAGCATATCTAATGGAGGCTATTTCTAGTGATCAAACATATCTTTTGTTAGGATTGGGTTGAGGAGAATCAGTCAAATAAGTTCTATAACTAAGAGGCAAACATCCCAAAGGAACATGAGTATTGTTTCTTGTAAAGCAAATAGGGGTTTCCTCAGTAAAACCATGAAAAGAAATGGTAGACAATATCTTATGAGATTCCACCAAGTAACTGAGGATGGGTAGTAAATACCTTTAAATTAATTCTTCCCCAGGAGGAGGGGTGTAACAAAGGTGGATCTGGAAAATATGCCCAATAGGCCTGTGATGTAGCTTGACAAGTTATTACCTGACTAGCAAGGATTGCCAAAACAGATTTGGGCCTACATTGTCTTCTAATTGGTGCAGGGTCTCTGGTCTAATTTCTAGGTCTTGATCCATTTTGAGTTGAGTTTTGTACAGGGTGACAGATATGGGTTTAATTTCATTTCATTTCATATGGGTTTCCAGTTTTCTCAGCACCATTTGTTGAACAGGCTATATGTTCTACATTATATGTTTTTGGCTCCTTTGTCTAGTATGAAGTAACTCTGTTTTAGTGAGTTTGTCTCTGTGTCTTCTATTCTGTATCATTAGTCTGCCTGCCTATTTTGGTGCCAGTAACATGCTGTTTTTGTTTTTTTTCATTTTTTTTTCAGAAAAAAAACCATAAGTTTATCTTTATTTTTGTATTTTTATTAATTTATATATTTATTTATTTATTTTTATTTTTTTATTTTGTTTTAATTTATTTATTTTGATTCATTGTACACAAATGGAGTACAGCTATTGTTTCTCTGGTTGTACACAAAGTAGTCACACCATCTGTGCATTCATACATGTACGCAGGGCAATGATGTCTGTCACACATTCTGGTTTTATTACCCTCCACTCGGACCCAACCCCTCCCTTCCCTCTATGCTATCTATCTTTCCTACATTGTTGCCTCCCTTCTACCCCCCATTATGCATCATCATTCACTTATCAGAGAGATCATTTGGCCTTTGGATTTTTGGAACTGGCTAATCTCACTTAGCATAACAATCCCCAACATCATCCATTTACCTGCAAATGCCATAATTTTATTCTTCTTTATGGCTGAGTAATATTCCATGTGCATATATACCACAATTTCTTTATCCATTTGTCTATTGAAGGGCATCTAGGTTGGTTCCACAATTTAGCTATTGTGAATTGAGCAGCTTTGAACACTGATGTGGCTGTATCACTGTAGTAATCTGATTTTAAGTCCTTTGGGTATAGGCCAAGGAGTGGGATAGCAGGGTCAAATGGTGGATCCATTCCAAGTTTTCTAAGGAATCTCCACACTGCTTTCCAGGGTCACTGCACCAATTTGCAATCCCACCAGCAATGTATGAGTGCACCCTTTTCCCCACATCCTCGCCAACACCTGTTGTTGCCTGTATTCTTAATAAAAGACATTCTAATTGGGGTGAGATGAAATCTTAAGATGGTTTTCATTTGCATTTCTCTTATAACTAGGGATGTTGAACATTTTTTCATAAATCTGTTGATTGCTTGTAGATCTTCTTCTGTAAAATGTCTGCTCATTTCCTTGACCCATTTATTGATTGGGTTATTAGTGTTCTTGGTGTAAAGATTTTGAGTACTTTGTAGATTCTGGAGATTAGTGCTCTATCTGAAGTGTGTGTGGCAAAGATTTTCTCCTACTCTGAAGTCTTTCTCTTCACATTGCTGATTGTTTCCTTTGCTGAGAAAAAGCTTTTTAGTTTGCCTCTATCCCAATCATTGATTGCTGCTTTTACTTCTTTTGCTTTGGGCATCAAGTTAAGGAAATCTGATACTAGGCCAACAGGATGAAGATTTGGAACTATTTTCTCTTCTATTATGTGCAGGGTCTCTGGTCTAATTCCTAGGTCCTTGATCCATTTCGAGTTGAGTTTTGTACAGGGTGAGAGATATGGGTTTAATTTCATTTTGCTGCATATGGATTTCCAGTTTTCCCAGCACCATTTGTTGAAGAGGCTATCTTTTCTCCATTGTATGTTCTTGGCTCCTTTGTCAAGTATGGGATACCTGTATTTATGTGGGTTTGTCTCTGTGTCCTCTATTCTGTAACATTGAACTACCTGTCTATTTTGGTGCCAATACCATGTTGTTTTTGTTACTATTGCTCTGTAATATAGTTGAAGTTCTGATATTGTGATACCCCCTGCTTCTCTCTTCTTGCTAAGAATTGCTTTAGCTATTCTGGGTCTCTTATTCCTCCAAATGAATTTCATGATTGCTTGCTCTATTTCTATGAGGTCTGTCATTGGGATTTTAATTGGAATTGCATTGAATTTGTACAGTGCTTTTGGTAGTAGGGCCATGTTGACAATATTAACTCTGCCTATCCAAGAACATGGGAGATCTTTCCATCTTCTCAGACTTTCTTTAAATTCTTTCTTTCATGATCTGTAGTTCTCATTGTAGAGGTCTTTCACCTCTTTTGTTAGATGGATTCCCAAGTATTTTATTTTTATTGAGGCTATTGTGAATGGTATAGTTTTTCTAATTTCTCTCTCAGAGGATGCATCACTTACAAATGAATAAAAATGCATTTGTTTTATGAACATTAATTTTCTATCCTGCTTCATTACTGAATTCATTTATGAGTTCCAGAAGTTTTCTGGTGGAATTTTTAGGGTCTCTAAATAGAGAATCACGTCATCAGCAAGTAGGGATAATTTGAGCTCTTCTTTTACTATTTGTATCCCTCTAATTTCTTTGGTCTGTCTAATTGCTCTGGTTAGCCTTTCAAGGATGATGTTGAATAGAAGTGGAGACAGTGGGTATCCCTGCCTTGTTCCTGTTCTCAGGGGGAATGCTTTCAATTTTTCTCCATTTAGAATGATGTTAGGTATGAGCTTAACATAGATAGCCTTTACAATGTTAAGGAACGTTCGTACTACCCTATTTTTTCTAGTGCTTTGAGAATGAATGGGTGCTGTATTTTATCAAATGCTTTCTCTGCATCTAGTGAAATAATCATGTGGTTCTTGACTTTAAGTCTGTTGATAGGGTGAATTACGTTTATTGATTTCTGGATGTTGAACCAACCTTGCATCCCTGGGACAAAACCCCACTTGATCATGGTGCACTATCTTTTTAATATGCTTTTGTATGTGATTTGCTAAAATTTTGTTAAGAAGTTTTGCATCTATGTTCATTAGAGATATGGGTCTGAAATATTCTTTCCTCGATGTGTCCTACTCTGGTTGTGGTATCAGGGTAATATTAGCTTCATACAGTGAGTTTGGAAGGGTTCCCTCCTCCTCTATTTCATGAAATACTTTGAGGAGTATTGGAATGAGTTCTTCTTTGAAGGTCTTGTAGAACTGGGCTGTGAATCCATCTGGTCCTGGACTTTTCTTTGTTGGTAGGCTTTTGACGACTTCTTCTATTTCATTGCTTGAAATTGATCTGTTTAATTTGTGTATGTCATCCTGATTCAGTTTGGGAGGATCACAGGTCTCTAAGAATTTGTAGATGTCTTCAATATTTTCTATTTTGTTGGAATACAGATTTTCAAAGTAGTTTCTAATTATGTTATGTATTTCAGTGGTGTCTGTTGTGATTTTTCCATTTTCATCACGAATTCTAGTAATCTGAGTTTTTTCTCTCCTTCTCTTTGTTAGTGTGGCTAAGGATTTATCAATTTTGTTTACTTTTTCAAAGAGCCAACTTTTTGTTTTGTCAATTTTTTGAATTGTTTCTCTTGTTTCAATTTCATTCATTTCCACTCTGATTTTAATTTTTTCCTGTCTTCTACTACTTTTGGTGATGTACTCCTCTTCTTTTTCTCAGGCTTTAAGTTGTAATGTGAGGTCATTTATTTGTTTACTTTTCATTCTCTTATTGAATGTGCTCCACTCAATGAATTTTCCTTTTGGCACTGCTTTCATAGTATCCCAGAGATTTTTGTATGTTGTATCATTGTTCTCGTTGACATCTAAGAATTTTTTTACTTCCTCCCTGATGTCTTCTGTTATCCATGCATAATTCAACATCTTATTATTTAATCTCCAGTTGTTGGAGTATTTTCTGTTTTTTATTTTATCATTGATTTCTCATTTCATTCCTTTATGGTCTGATAGAATGCAAGGTAGTATCTCTTTTTGTATTTGCTAAGTGTAGCTTTGTGGCATAACATATGGTCTATTTTAGAGAAGGATCGATGTGCTACTGAGAAGTAAGTGTATTCATTTCTTGATGGATGAAATATTCTACATATGTCTGTTAAGTCTAAATTAGCGATTGTGTTATTGAGTTCTATAGTTTCTTTCTTCAGGTTTTGCTTAGAAGGTCTGTCCAATGGTGAGAGGGGTGTGTTAAAGTCACCCAGTATTATTGTGTTGTGGTGACCTTAGATTCCTGGAGTTGAGAAGAATTTGATTGACATACATGAATGCAACATTGTTTGGGGCATAAATATTTATGATTGTTATGTCTTGCTGATTTATGCTTCCCTTAAGGAGAATGAAATGTCCTTCACTATCCCGTCTGACTAATTTTGCCTTGAAGTCTACTTTATCTGATATAAGGATGGAAACCCCTACTTTTTTTTATTTAATTTTGATTCATTGAACACAAATGGAGTACAGATATTGTTTCTCTGCTTGTACACAAAGTAGATTCACACCATCTGTGCATTCATACATGTACACAGGGCAATGATGTCTGTCACACATTCTGTTTTTTTTACCCCCCCACCCTGACCCCACCCCTCCCGTCCCTCTATGCTATCTATCCTTCCTCCATTCTTGCCTCCCTTCCACCCTGCATTATGCATCATCATTCAGAGAGATCATTCGGCCTTTGGATTTTTGGGATTGGCTAATCTCACTTAGCATAACTGTTTCTAACATCATCCATTTATCTGCAAATGCCATAATTTTATTCTTCTTTATGACTGAGTAATATTCCATTGTGTATATATACCACAGTTTCTTTATCCATTCATCTATTGAAGGGCATCTAGGTTGGTTCCACAATATAGCTATTGTGAATTGGGCAGCTATGAACATTGATGTGGCTGCATCACTGTAGTAATCTGATTTTAACTCTTTTGGTTCTAGGCCAAGGAATGGGATAGCTGGGTCAAATGGTGGATCCATTCCATGTTTTCTAAGGAATCTCCACACTGCTTTCCAGAGTGGCTGCACCAACTTGCAATCCCACCAGCAATGTACGAGTGTAACCTTTTCCCCACATCCTCACCCACAACTGGAAAACCCCTACTTTTTCACTGAGTCCGTGTGTGTGGTATGTTTTTCCCCATCCTTTTACCTTTAGTCTGTGGGTATCTTTTTCTATGAGATGTGTCTCTTGGAGGCAGCATATTGTTGGGTCTTTCTTTTTAATCCAATCTGCCAGTCTATGTCTTTTGATTGATGAGGTCAGGCCATTAACATTCAGGGTTATTATTGAGATATGATTTGTATACCTAATCATTATTACTCATTGTTGGTTTTTGACTTGGTTTCTCCTTTATTTGGCTATTCCTTTGGGGGAGTTCCTCCCTATGCTGGTTTACATTGTTGATCTTAATTTCTTCCTTATGGAATATTTTGTTTAAAATGTTCTTTAGTGCTGGCTTTCTATGTGTAAATTCTTTTAGCTTTTGTTTATCATGGAAGGATTTTATTTCATCTTCAAATCTGAAGGTGAGTTTTGCTGGGTATAAGATTCTTGGTTAGCATACATTTTCTTTCAGGGCTTGGAATACATTATTCCAGGCCCTTCTCGCTTTTAGGGTCTGTGTTGAGAAATCTGCTGATAACCATATTGGTTACCCCCTGAATGTAATGTGATTTTTTTCTCTCGCAGACTTTAAAATTCTATCTTTTTTTGTATGTTAAGTATTTTCATTATAATATGCCTTGGTGTTGACCTGTTGTAGTTTTGTACATTTGGTGTCCTGTAAACCTCTTGTATTTGATTTTCCATTTCATTCTTCAGATGTCAGAAATTTTCTGATATTATTTCATTGAACAGATTATTCATTCCTTTGGTTTGTTTCTCTGTGCCTTCCTCAATCCCAATAATTATTAAATTTGGTCTTTTCATGATGTCCCATAATTCTTGTAGGCTTTGTTCATTACTTCTTACCATCTTTTCTGTTTGGTCAACTTTGTTTTCAAGATTAAATATTTTGTCTTCAATGTCTGATGTTCTGTCCTCCAGGTGATCTAGCCTGCTGTTTATGCTGTCTACTGAGTTTTTAATTTGGTTTATTGTTTCCTTCATTTCAAGGATTTGTCTTTAGTTTTTTTTTCAACATCTCTATCTCTTTATTGAAATGATCTTTAGCTTTCTGCATCTGTTCTTTAAACTGTTGTTTGGTGTGATTATTCATTTCCTGCATTTTCTCTCTCATCTCATCGTTTGCTTCTCTGATCATTTTAATTATGTACATTCTGAATTCCCTTTCTGACATTTCTTCTACCATGTTATCACTGGATTCTGTTGATGCAGTTTCTAGGTTTGTCTGAGACCCTGAAATAAAAACATTTCAAAGAGTCACAGTCATTCACTATTGCAGCCTCCCAATATTCAGCATCTCTATTTGAGTTTGGTACCTGTCAATTGGATTGCAGTTTCCTGTAGTCTCTGAAAAAACTGGCTGCCCTTCCCAGTGATGATGGCCACGCCCTCAGAAGTAGTTCGGAATGTTTGCACCAGCCTCCAAATAAGCTGGGGAGCAGCAGCTCGGGTGGCCGGGTGCAGGTGCCCGAGGGTAGGAGGGAGCTCTCCAGGGGGTAGAAGTGAGGTCCTGTTTTTCCTTTTAGCTGTGATGCAAAGTCACTATGTGTCCTGTTCTCTAGGCCTGGGTTTATAATTAGAAAAACAGAAGTAGCATACTTTTATTAGGCTTCCATCTTCATTATAAGGGAGAAAAAAGACCACCAGACCAAATAGAGTAAAGCAAATACTGGTAGGAGCTAGATAAAATTTTCAGTGTTTTAGAGATGGAAAGAGAACATTTTCCTGTTGGAATTAGGTATAAATCTCCCAGCTAAAAGAATGCTTTCCCTAGGTACTAAGGAAACTTGTGGGTACGTCTGCAAAACCTATGAAAACAGTCACTAGGGACTTACCGAGATGCCATACATTGAGAGAGGGCAATTTTAGTCTTATCTTTTAAAAAGAAAGGAAAAAAATACTTTTGTTCTTGATGATGATGACTATACTCTGGAATTAAATATTGACACATTGATTTTGGAAGCTTTAAGAAGAGGAATCCATAATCATTAGAACTTGTATTGATTTACTATAGATAGAAATTTCCAGAATAACTCAGTTTCTTTTAAAAATGTGATTTCTATCACAATAGGGAATACTGGAGACAGAATATTGGGGCTGCTAATGACATTGGATAATTGTCCTACCTTTCTTGGAAGGGTGGATACATTTGGAGGTCAGATTTACTGGGATTTGCAAATATTTTGAATGTTGTCTGATTAGAGGATATATCATAGGATTATCTGAAGAGATGGTACACATGCCATAGGATTTTCTGATTAAAGGGGACACAAACCATAGGATTTGAGAATGGAGTGTCTGGAGGAAAACATCTAAAGGAGGAAAATATAGTTTGATTTTGGCCTCATTCTCTTCCATATTTTTATGCTTACATATGAGAACAATATCAATGGTATTAATAAGCAAATATTCAGATTAAAAGTAGAAAGGAAATAGAGTCAGTTACATACTTAGGATGCAAAAGAGCAATATGAATTTTAATAAGCACAAATGCAAGCTCTTAAATTTGGGCACATCCTCTCCAAAAAACAATGAGAAGGAGAATGAGAAAGACATAGCTTACAGACATGGGGTTTTGAAAAAGGTAGTTTCTTTTTCGGTTTGATTTTGAATTTATATCATTGTTTGTGCTCGATTTATAGGCAGGTAATACATACATTTTTAGTTCATCCTAACTGAATAGTGTCTGAAATATTAATTCCACTTTCTTGTTCATTGGTCAAACTATAACTGGCATGCTTTGTAGCCTGACTTTGGGTCTCAGATTTTCTCTGGGACACTGACAGACTACAGTGTTTAAAGAAGATATTAAATAGGATGGAGAGATTTCTTGAAACTTTGCTTTATAAGGAACAAGAATATTCATATATTTAACTAGGAAAAAAAGGTTCAAGAAGATGAATTGTAAAGGGAGTTTCAAATTTGTCTACAAGTATCTAAAGTGCCTTTTTCCCATGTAAGAATATTCTGAACACTTTGGTTGCTCTAAATGAAATGGGCTGACTTGGGGATCATTGGGATTGTTCAAAAAAGAGTACAAATTTCACAATACACAAAGTTCCTATATCTTCCCTATGATAATTCTCAGGATATTTAAATACATCTCATTACTGTAGACTAAACTATCCCAGGTCCTTCAATTCTTCTCATACAACATGATTCTGAGTCATTTCTCTGTAACAATCTTCCTTCTCTTGATATAATTCTATTTAATTATGGCTCACTGAAATGTAGAGAACAACAGACCTCAGCCCAGAAAATATCAGAAAGTATTTTTATTGTCTGATCAAACTATCAGTCCATATTAGGCTCTTTAACCATGATAGGGAAGAGCAAGATGGATCCAGGAAATCAGTATGATCTCAAATAGATTTTATATTTGTTAGTCAAAGATACTATGATTCTAAAAAGTATCAATTGCTAAATATACATAGAGTTTACTAAGGATTGAAGGTGGAAAATAAGCTGCTTTATAAAATTACCAGGGACCTTTTCAGAACAATTTGAGGAGCAAAAACTCGTAGGTACCTACAGGCAATATGTACCATCAGGTATCTGGCACTCTGTCAATTCAAAAGGTCAAGATAAAAGTTAGCTGGTTCTCAAAGGTAGGTGCTTTCTTCAGGATGGTAGGAAGAAACATCTGATTTATGGTGATTCTGACACAGGTTTCTAATTGGAAACTTTCAAAAAATCAAACACTTTTCTTTAGAGAAACTGACTTCTTACCATAAGGGAAAATGGTGTGGTCTTCAACATTCAGCTGACATTAAGTTATTGAATTTCCTGCTTTTCTATAAAGATTACAAAAGGAAAGGATGCTGAATCTCTTTTGGGAATGCAAAGTAAGGGCAGGGGCTTGGTGATCTGAATGGTGTGAGGATTCAGGGTCCATTCCTTATTCCTTGTTTTTGGTGGCCCCAGATTTTCCATTTTGAAGTCTTTTTCCAACTTTGTAGATGTTGGCTCAATTTCTACTAGTTTTCCCATTGTGCTCTCTCCGCGGCCTCTTTCTAACATGAAAATATGCATTTGGCCTGAGGCATGCAGCAACCCCCCATAAGCCTTAAATGGAAATCCACATCCTCAAATTGAGCCTGGTGATTTCGTTATCAGGTTAAAATGTTAAACTATATATTGCTGAGCTCTAGGATTTCAGAGAGGACATAAGAGAGGTCCAGTGAGTTAGGATTTTATGTCTATGCCTGCACTTCCTTTGCCCTTCAATAATATTAGCTTTGCTTTACCTATTTACATAATCATATTTTTAGTAGAAATTCATCTGAAATGATGATGCAACTGATAAAATGAAAAAGAAAATAAATGGAAATGACTGGATTTTATGATCTCAAGGACTTTACCACTTCTATGAGTCCATAAAACTCAAACTTTATTTCCAGGGAAGTTGGAATATCCAAGGAACAGTCAACCTTATTATATTAATTCTGCCATTGCCTTTTGTAAGTGGGCGATATAGTATATTTAAGGGCACATTCCCTTCAAATGGTAAGGTTCCAATTTATTGACTTGGTGCCATTAAAGTTCTTGTAGCAATCTAGGAGCCAAATATTTATTCAAGGACATTAGAATTAAATAATTTGGATTTATTTTTGTATTAGTCCACCAATAAAATCATATAGTCACAAATAGACAAAGTTGCAAGGTTACCCTTAGAGTAACCACACATCCCCATTTCCTCAGTCTGTTGCCACAGCATGATTGTTAGTAGTGTCTCAGTTTGGATTATAAATTATATTGTCACTTTACTTCCAAGATTGCAAGTCCCAAACCCTTGAGTTAGAGAAAGGAAACCAGAGAACTAGAGAGGTGAAAGGATTTGCCCAAATGTACATAGAAAATTTATGGCATCTCTGGAAATCTGGTTTGAACCACACACCTAATACTTAGTGTGGTTGGCATTGATCCAGTAAAATGAATGTTTCCTTTTAATTTGTTTTAAATAAATGTTTAATTTGTTTTAAACATTCATGTCTCCAGTTACCTTTGCATATCCCTCAAGCACAGTAGGGAAAATGTGTTTTCTTTCTGTAGTTTTTCAAAGATTATCAGAACGGGATGAGAAAAAGAGTCCTGTCTTCTATTTTCAGAATTTCTTTAAGTAATTAAACAGGGGAGGAATTTCTTGGTTCTGGTATCACTGGTGAGTCTGGCTAGCTGACAGGTATCTCTCTCTCTCCAATGGAGAACATATTTTCTCACCTCTTTGTGGAACCCAGACCCCTTTGTGGAGAGATTCCATATATAGTCTTGTAGAATAATTAGACTCTCCTTGGCTAGATGCAAGAGATGCTGAAAAGCAGTTAAAACTTAATTATATTAGCTTACTCTTCCATTATCATTTTTCCAAGTGGTTGCCCAATTTTTGGTTTTACATCATTAGCTTAGGAACCAGCTTATTCCATTGCAGGAAAGCAGTATTAGAAACTTCTTTCTTACATTCAGTTTGGTCTTATCTTCCTGTTGCTACTGTCCACAAGTCCAAAGTGTGAATCCCCACCATGTGTCATGCAGAATCCAATTGGTTTCATTCCCCCTATAGTATTCTTCCAGAGATCTGAATATGGAAGGAAGTTAACATTTCTTAATTGGCTACTATATGCTAGACATATTTTATCTTATTTATTTAATCCTCACAATTCTATGAAGGAGGTATTATTATCCTTATTATATATCAGGAAACTGAGACACAAAAGGCCTAACTGACTTGCCCCAAACAGGCAACTTCTAAGTGGCAGAGAAATAATATGAATGGAAGCAACCCAGCTCTGGAACACATATTCTTAACCACTAGGCTGCACTGTTGCAACTATGTCCGGTGTTCTTCATAGTTACCTTGCTACACTCCCCTACCTTGTTTTACTTTGTCCTGTTAATGTGAAGTTAGGCTTGACACTCAGTTGGATCCCTTTCCCTCCACCAGAGATAATTAGCAACAAAGTGTTTTGCAGGTGAATGAGATTTTCAAATCCATGGCTGAAAGTCTGCAGCAGTCCACAAAGGGAGGCATGAGCAGGATGGAGAAGATCTTATCTCTGGGAGGCAAACTTGTGGTTCTTTGTTATTTCCTTGGCTCTTTCCAACCTCAGGACTGCCAGTGGCCACAGACATTTCCAAACTTGGCCCCAGTTGGCTGCCACCTCCGGATAAGGAGGAAATCTATGGATGTTAAATCTATTTTCAGATCCTACCCACTTTAGCTTTGCTTCTCTAGATAGGTTTCCTTAGGTCTTCCTGTGTTCTTTTGTAATTGTGGGAAAAACACTGACAAGAAAGTAAATGGGAATGTTTGCCTATGTTCAGGAATTGTTTGGCTAAAAAATGTCAAGGTATTTGTGATCTACAAATTCCTAGCCAATTTTGTCTCATTATCTCATTCCCTGTGCTTCTGTTACCTTCTTTTTCCATTCTTCTTTCTCTTTCTTTGTAAAATCTTCCATTGTTCCTTCATTCAGGCTGTACTGATGGTACAAATAGTATGGTTTTGGGAGCTAGATGACCTAATTCTGGACTTGATTGATAATGTGGAAGAGTCTATTTCTCTCTTGGAGTGCCAGTATTGTCATCTGTAGAATGGAAGAGCTGGACTAGAAATCATCTTTGAAGTAACCATGCTGCTTTGAAGCACTGACATCTGCTCTACTTCAATGTCCCTCATCTGTTTCTTTCAGTGTGTCCTTGTTCTCTATTTTTCTTCCCTCTGATTATGTAACATTGTAATAAGAAAATATCACTTACCTTTGAATTGTAATTGGGCTTGTCCAGAGTCCATGGGTAGAGACAATTTCCAACAGTTAGTTGAACACAGCATCATTTTAATTATTTCCCTAAAAACTTATCCCCATGGCCAGATTCAATGAAAGAAAACCATATGCAATTCATAGATACTAGTAAGTATTGTTGTCTTACTATCCCCTGGGTGTGCATGTGCATAATTGTATAGATATCATATAAATAAATGGGATAATTTATAAACAGTCTTTCAATAAAGAGTATGTTATTGGAAATGTATTAAATCTGGCATAGCAAACATTTCCTGGGAAAGGTTTAGAATGGCTACAAGCAATCAAAACAATCACTAGTGTGTTGGTCAGTTTTCTTTTTTTTCTTTTTTGGTACGGGGGATTGAACCCAGGGGTGCCTAGCCACTAAGCCACATCCCGAGCCCTTTTTAAAATATAATTTATTTAAAGACAAGGTCTAACTAAGTTGTTTAGGGCCTCACTGAGTTGCTGAGGCTGGCTTTGAACTCACAATCCTGCCTCAATCTCCCTAGCCCTTTGATTACATATGTGGGCTACTGTGTCTGGCTTGTTAAACAGTTTTCATTGCTATGACAAAATACCTTAGAAAATCAACTCAAAAGATGAAAGATTTATTTTGACTCACAGTTGCATAGGTTTCAGTCCAAGGTCAGCTGACTCCATTGCTTTAGGCCTGAGGCAAGGGAGAGAGACTGGGGGGGGGGGACGACACAGAACAGAGATGGGGGAAGGGACTGGGGACAAGAAATACTCTTGAAAGTCATGCCCCCAGTGGCTTACTTCCTCCATCCAGAAAGTTTCCACCAATTCCCAATTGCTCCACCACCTGAGGACTAAGACTTCAAAATGGGGACATTTGGGGGACAGTCTATACCCAATCTATAATAATTAAGAAGTAGTCAGGGATTATTTATGGAATTTAGATTTTATACACACAATGGATGTATATTTTGGGCCAAAAGAATTGTGATACTTTATTTCATTTTGAACAAAATGAACTTTGGCATCAGGTATGCTAGATTGTAAGAATTTAGAATAGGTAAAAATGAAAAGTGGAATCATGTAAATATGACTAGAAAGTGGAAACTTTTCTTCGGTACAAAATTGTTGGACATATTAATTAGAAATAGATCTCTAGATATATATATTTTTGTGTCTGTTTTCATTCAGCAGTATTTTGAGACATATCCATATTGTTGCATGTATTTTTATTTATTTTACTAATTTATTTTTGGTGAGTAGTAGTATAATCTATGGATATTCCATGGTATGTTTATCTATTTCTTGTTGATGAGCATTTTGGTTGAGAATAAATTTACCATCAACATTTGCATATAGATGTTTGTGTTGACATTTGTTTCTCTTGAATGAACACATGGGAATAAATTGTCACCAAACTATCAAAATGGTTGTATGTTTTATTTATTTATGAGTTAATTTCAATACATCATTACATATTTTAGTGACCGATATGGAAAAATCAAATAATGTATTCAGTAGTTCATAGTATTTGCATAACATTATTTTAGAATATTTTAAAAATAAAGCATTTCGCAGGTTTGAGTATGGATCCTGACTGACCTTTTACTTCCAAAATGTTACATTCTGTTTTTGTAATTTATTTATTTATTTATTTATTTATTTATTTATTTATTTGTTTATTTTTTATTGAACACAAATGGAGTACAGCTATTGTTTCACTGGTTGTACACAAAGTAGAGTCACACCATCTGTGCGTTCATGCATTTACACAGGGCAATGGTATCTGTCATACACTCTGTTATTAATTTTACCCCCCACTCGCCCCCACCCCTCCCTTCCCTCTATGCTAGCTATCTTTCCTCCATTCTTGCCATCTTTCCCCCCCACATTATGCATCATCATTCATTTATCAGAGAGACCATTCGGCTTTTGGATTTATGTGATTGGTTGATCTCACTTAGCATAACAGTTTCCAACATCATCCATTTACCTACAAATGTCATAATTTTATTCTTCCTTATAGCTGAGTAATATTCCATTGTGTATATATACCACAGTTTCTTTATCCATTCATCCACTGAAGGGCATCTAGGTTGATTCCATAATCTAGCTATTGTGAATTGAGCAGCTATGAACATTGATGTGGCTGCATCACTGAGGCAATCTGATTTTAAGTCCTTTGGGTATAAGCCAAGGAGTGGGATAGCAGGGTCAAATGGTGGATCCATTCCAAGTTTTCTAAGGAATCTCCACACTGCTTTCCAGAGTGGCTGTACCAATTTGCACTCCCACCAGCAATGTAAGAGTGTACCCTTTTCCCCACATCCTCGCCAACACCTGTCGTTGCCTGTGTTCTTGATAAAAGACATTCTAATTGGGGTAAGATGAAATCTTAAGGTGGTTTTGATTTGCATTTCTCTTATAACGAGTGATGTTGAACATTTTTTCATAAATCTGCTGATTGCTTGTAGATCTTCCTCTGTAAAGTGTCTGTTCATTTCCTTGGCCCATTTATTGATTGGGTTATTGGTGTTCGTGGTGTAAAGATTTTTGAGTACTTGGTAGATTCTGGAGATTAGTGCTCTGTCCGAAGTGTGTGTGGCAAAGATTTTCTCCCACTCTGAAGGCTCTCTCTTCACATTGCTGATTGTTTCCTTTGCTGAGAAGAAGCTTTTTAGTTTGACTCTATCCCAATCATTGATTCGTGCTTTTATTTCTTGCGCTCTGGGAGTCATGTTAAGGAAATCTGGTCCTAGGCCAACATGATGAAGATTTGGACCTATTTTCTCTTCTATTAGGGCAAAAACATGCAATGGAGAAAAGACAGCCTCTTCAACAAATGGTGCTGGGAAAACTGGAAATCCATATGCAGCAAAATGAAACTAAACCCATATCTCTCACCCTGTACAAAACTCAACTCAAAGTGGATCAAGGACCTAGAAATCAGGCCAGAGACTCTGTTTTTGTAATTTAAATCAGTGGCAAAAATTTGAAATATGATCAAAGCTGCTCTTTCAATGTTTTAAACTCAAATATATTTTAACTGATAAAGGAAAATAAAAATTACACATATGTATGTAGTATGATGTGATGTTTTCATCTGTATACATTGTTTAATGTTTAAATCAGGTTAAATATTTCTATCTCCTCAAACATTTTCTCATTTCTTTATAGTGAAAACATTGGATATCCTTTCTATTAGTGTTTTGAAATATACAGTACATTATTGATATTCATAGTCATTGTACTGAGAAAGAGCACACTAAAATTTCTTAGTCCTAGGTAACTATAATTTAATACTTATTGATCATATTTTCTCCATCCTTTGTTACTTCGTACTCCCAGCTCCTAGTAAACAATATTCTACTCTCAACTTCTATGAGATAAACTCCTAAATTCCTTATATGACTGAGATCATGCAGTACTTGTCTTACTCTATTTGACTTCTTAAATTTAATATAATGATATCCAGTCCCATCTGTGATATTACGAACAGCAAAATTTCATTCATTTTATGGATGAATAATATCATATTGTGTATAAGCACCACAGTTTCTTTATCCATTCATCAGTAGATCATTGCTTCCTTTCTTGGATATTGTGAATTGTGGTGCAGATATGTGGGAACACAGATGTCTCCGACATACTGATATAATTTCCTTAGATATATATATATATACATCAGTGGGATTTTTGGATTATATGGTACCATTTTACAATCTGATGAGCAAGTGAATGAAAGTTCCAGTTGTTCAAATGTACTCACCAACACTTTTTGTGGTGCTTGTACTTTTAAAATTCTAATAGATTTGTGGTGGTAATTCAGTGCAGTTTTTATTTGAATTTCTCTGATGATGAGTTTATTTTCATGTTCTCATTTTACTGCCTTCTACTTGTAAGGCAGTAATATAATATTTGCCAATATGTGATTGAGGTGAACTATCTTATTGAGTTGTAAGAATTTTTTTCTATATTATGGCTATAATTTCTTTGTTAATATATGTATTGGATTTTTTTTTGCATTTTTGGTTTTGCTTTATTAAGAAACAGCAAGTCAAAATTTGATTTACAGTTCATGTATTTGAAAAAAACACTTATCCAATTGTAGATTTAAAAGGTCTATCAGAATTGTTTCATCTTTTCTAATAACGTTTTCAGATCATCTTTTACATTTTTGAATATCTGCATTCAAAGGAATAATAAAATTCAGGAGAACAGTGGACTGTATATTTTGCTCATCCTACTAAAAAGGGTAACATCCACAGCAAAGGACAAAATTAGTGAAAAGTGATAGCCTATTATTTATATTTTGTACAGAAGCAGGAATACTGAAGTGTGTTTGCTCAAAGAGACATACCATGGTGTGCCAAATAATTTTCAATTATATACTAACCCCCAAATACTTCCAGATGGTAAAACCTACCAACTCCTTTGTTCTCATATGTATTAAAAAGCTGAATATAGCATTAGGTTGCATCACCATTAGGTATGCTTCTATCTCTTATCATTTTAATGTCAGTAAATTTTAATCAGGCACTAATATTGATGAGAAGCTTGGAACTTTTCCCATAATCCCTCCTTCCCTAGGATAAGAAGAGGGGCTGGGAATAGAGTTATATAAATCAGTGATGACTGCATAACAAAGGTTCCATAAAAATCCCTGAAAGATGAGGCTCAGAACGTCCAGGTTTGTGAACACATGGAGGGTGTCACACTTGGAGAGGAATGGAAGCTGCAAGCCTCTTCCCACATACTTTGCCCTATGCATCTCTTCCACCTGTCTGTTCATCTGTGTTCTTTGTACTGACCTTTAAAATAAATGACTAAATATGTTTCCCTTAGTTCTGGGAGCTGTCCTCCCAAATTACTGAACATGAGGAGGATCATGGGAACCCCACATTTTTAACCAGTTCACCAGAAGCACAGGCAATAACCCTGGACTTGAGATTGGTACCTGAAGTGGGAGTGGTCTTATGGGACTCAAATTACAGGTAGACAGGGTCAGAACCGAATTAAATAAGACACCCTATTGGAGTCTGCTGTAGAACTGCTGACACATTTGGTGCCAGATATGAAATGCTGAGAGCATGAGTACAGAAGCAGAAAAGTCAGTTTTTCCATTAGGTTGGACACCAACCTGTGAAGGACCCTGAACCCAGACTAGTATTTAAGAAACCCAGTAGTGGCAAGGGAAATACTAAACTAATTCTCCAAAAATCATAACATCTAAAAGAAAAAAAAAATGCCTAATTAAAAACTTTGGAGGTAACTCAGAGGGCCCTGCAACTGCTTTTTGAAGGAGTCAAAATAATTTCCCACTGTAGACTGCAAATTAAGAAACACTAGAAAATTTTTGAAAAACCGTTGCTAATAAGAAGGGAAAGCAAGTAAGGAAAGAAAAGCAATCATGTAAATCAAAGGGTCTCAACCCTGAAGACTGTCTCAAAAATGTGCTTCTTACATGCATTCAGGGATGAGAACCACTGACATAAAAAGAGAGAAGGTAAAAGAGGAAGAGAGGAAACAAGATCATCAGAAAGTAAGCACTATCCAAGAGTACCATTTTCTAAATTTAAAACTTTAGATTTTCCATTCAAACTATATTCAAATATTTCATAATGCCCTCTACTGGTCAGGAGAGGAATGTACTATTTCTACACAGGAACAGAAATCTCCAACTGTAGTTGAAAGCAAAGATATCTAGAAATAATCATTTGGGAATTTTTGTCATTTCTATGTTTTCTCATTGTTTAGATATAGAGTGAATTGGGAAAAAAAATTTTAAGTTTAATCTCAATAGTCAAAGCACGAGAAATTTTTTAAAAATGTATCATCTGATTTATCTCAAGATTTGCTAACCTTGGCACTACTGACATTTTTGAACTAAATAAATTTCGGTTGCAGAGAGTAAACTGTAGATGCAGACAATTCTAGAATACTCATTGATAACTTTTTTAAGATATAGAAGGATAACATTTTAATAAAAATTGAGATTAAAATAATTTCTCTAGTGTTTTCAGTTTGTTACATGACCATAAATTAATGTCCTATGCATTGAAGCTGCATTCCTGGCTCCTACCCACTAGATGCCAGTAGAAGCCCACCTAAAGTTGTGACACCAAAAATGTCTCTAAATATTGATAGTTTTAAATCAATAATTACCTAAAAGATGTTCCTAAAAAACTGATAATCAAAATATATTTTAGAATTAGTGAAAAATGACACATGCACTAATGTTCTAAAAGATCTTTAATTTTTATATGGTAAGTTCATAAAGAATATAAGAAGAGTAATCATGGTGAAAATTGCTTAAAACAAATTATTATGAAATTTGTTCAGGGATGCATTCTATGTATAAAAATGAGTTTTACTTTTCTTTAACAGTGTTGCTTGCTCATATATCAAATACATTTTAGATCCATAAATTAGAAGAGTTTAATATACATTTGCTGGTTGCCTTTTCACCTAACAACAAAATCAAAGCCCTGGAAATTAAACTTTTCATCATAAAAGAATCAAATAGCCATAATTCTAAACTACCATCAATATAACAAATATTGTTCTCACAGACTATACTAAAACATGATAAATATTTTCTGTACTCAATTTGAGGTGCTCTTGTTGAAATCAATTAAAATGTTTATTCTGAAAGATGTTGCTACGAAGTTGGTAGACTGAAAAATTGACACTGGTTATTTTAAAATATTAAACTGATGGAATATCTATAAATAGGTTGAATTAGAACCTGTTGACAATTTGTAATTTCCTGAAATATAATTTTGGATGACAAACAAAGCTATGGATTAACTCTAAATTAGATTTAAATCATCTTCGTTTAGTGCTTTCAACTGTCACATGGTCATAAATTGAAGACTCAAATAATTTCATATAATCACAGATACTATTTAGGCATAGTCTCATGTGTCAGTACTTTTAATATTGTATGCATTGAATTATAACAAAAGAAAACTATAACAAGATGCAATCCCTCTGACTCATGAATAGCACACTGTCTTACGGTAAACAGTTTTTATTCCACCATCAAATGTGGTTCACCCATTAGTTCATTTTGAGATGGATCATCAAGAATATCTTCAAATCCAGTAGTCTCAACATTATCCCTCAAAATATCCAGGGAAAGATTTAAGCTTGAAAGAAATGGAAGACACTGAACCTGCTGTACTTCTTTAAACTCCATTTGTAATTTTATTTTTGTTTTCTATTTATTTGTTCTTTTTATTTTGATTCATTATACCCAAATGGAGTATGACTATCATTTCTCTGGTTCTACATAAGTAGAGTCATATCATTTTCATATTCATATGTGTACAGAAGGTAATAATGTTTGTCTCATTCTATTATCTTTCCGTCCCCACCCCCTCCCCACCCCTCAATTCCATCTACACAATCCATTCTTCTTCCATTCTTCCCTTACCTCCCCCTGCCCTTGTAATGTATCATCAGTCAGAGAAATAATTTGGTCTTCTTTTTTTTGGGATTGGCTTATTTCACTTAACAGGATGTCCTCCAACTTCATTCATTTAGTGTCATAATTTTATTCTTCTTTATGGCTGAGTAATATTCCATTGTGTGTATATACCACAGTTTCTTTATCCATTCATCTATTGAAGGGCATCTAGGTGCATTCCACAATCTAGCTATTGTGAATTGGGCTGCTATAAACATTGATATGGCTGAGTCACTGTAGTATGCTGATTTTAAGTCCTTTGGGGATAGGCCAAGGAGTGGGATTAATTAAAGAAAACCTTAGAAGATGAAAAGATCTCCCCTGTTCTTGGATAGGCAGAATTAATATTGTCAAAATGGCCATACTTCCAAAAGCACTACACAGATTCAATGCAATTCTAATTAAAATCTCAATGACATTCCTCATAGAAATAGAGAAAGCAATTATGAAACTGATTTCGAAGAATAAGAGGCCCAGAATAGCTAAAGCAATCCTTAGGAGGAAGAGTGAAGCAGGTGGTATCACAATACCAGACCTTCAACTATACTACAGAGCAATAGTAATGAAAACAGCATGGTATTGGCACCCAAATAGACAGGTAGATCAATGGTACAGAATAGAGGACACAGAGACAAACCCACATAAATACAGGAATCTCATACTTGACAAAGGAGCCAAAAACATACAATGGAGAAAAGATAGCCTCTTCAACAAGTGGTGCTGGGAAAACTGGAAATACATATGCAGCAAAATGAAACTAAACCCCTATCTCTCACCCTGTACAAAACTCAACTCAAAATGGATCAAGGACCTAGGAATTAGACCAGAGACCCTGCACCTAACAGAAGAAAAAGTAGGTCCAAATTTTCATCATGTTGGCTTAGGACCAGACTCCTTAACATGACTCCCAAAGCACAAGAAATAAAAGCAGGAATCAATAATTGGGATAGATTTAAACTAAAAAGCTTTTTATCAGCAAAGAAAGCAATCAACATGTGAAGAGAAAGCCTATGGAGTGGGAGAAAATCTTTGTCACACACACTTCAGATAAAGCACTAATCTCCAAAATCTATGAAGAGCTTTTGAAAAAACTTTACACCAAGAATACAAATAACCCATTGAGTAAATGGACTAAGGAAATTAGCAGACACTTCCCAGGAGAGGATCTACAAGCAAGCAACAGATGTATGAAAAAATGTTCAACATCTCCAGTAATAAGAGAAATGCAAATCAAAACTACCCTAAGATTTAATCTCACCCCAATTAGAATGTCTAGTATTGAGAATACAAGCAACAATAGGTATTGGTGAGGATGGAGGGAAAAAGGTACACTCATACATTGCTGGTGGGATTGCAAATTGGTGCAGCCACTCTGGAAAGCAGTATGGAGATTCCTTAGAAAATTTAGAATGGAACCACCATTTGATCCAGCTATCCATTTGTAATGTTAGAGGAGCAAACAGATGTTGGATGTTTCTCAGTGTAGAAAAATTCATTTAATGCTGGTTGAGCTGGAAATTTTTTTTCTGACAATTCAAAGGATGACTCAGAAAAAGTTTATTTTTCACACAAGAGAAATCTTTCTGAAGAAGATCATGACTTTCAAAATGCTGAAAATTGCTTAAAATTCTGAAACTGCAATACCGTCTTTTAGTTGAGATCCAAGTCCTCTGGCATTCATGTTCACACCACTCAGGGAACACCGCTTAGCCCTGTTACTGTCAGTTGGCCCTCTATGTATTGTTAATATTGATCCAACCTTGTGGTTTGCCTTAATACTTTGTTAATGGTGTCTTTTGACAAGCAGTCTTATTTAACAATGTTTTCATTAATGTTTCTTGCTTTATGTTTACTAAGAAATTTTGATGACCCACAATTATGAATATTTTGATTTTTTTCAGTTTTAGTTTTTGCATTCAGGGTCATGCTTATTTTGAGTTAATTTAATTCATCTCCTGTGAATTAAGAATTAATGATTATTTGTTTTGCCTATGGATATTTAATTATTTCAGCAGTATTTTGAAAAAACTATCCTCTCTCTAATGAATTTTCTTGACAAGTTGGCATCTTGAAAATCATTTGACCATATACTTGTGAGTCTATTTCTGGAATCTCCATTATCTTCCATAGGTTTATAATACCAGACTCTCTTGATTTAATAATCTTGAAATCATTTAGTGTAAATCCTTCAACTTTGTGTTTTGTTTTATAAGGTTGTTTTGTATATTCTTGGATTGTTGCATTCCTAGGGCTCATAAAATGTATTTCCTTTCTCAGGGATTATTACTCTGCACTGTCCCTTATATAATGTCTCAAGAGGTAGCCGTATAGCTTTTCTCTAGCTTTCTAGTTTTTCATAGTAGAGGGTCAATTCCTATAGTAATTCATCCTCTGTAGGTAAAAGTGGAAGTACTTAATTGTGTCCTTAGAATCAGAGAATTACAGAAAGCACATTCACTAGATAATAAAGAGGGCATGAATCTGTTAAGATTTTTACTAGCCAAACCATAATGCCCAGAACATAGCAGATCCTTAATAAAAATTCTAATTCATCCCATGTTTTCTCATGTTGCTAGTGTATCTTCCCCTCTAGTTGTGCGAATCCTAAGTATTGCAGTTTCCCCTTAAAGACTTATAGGGTTCCTGCCAATTTCCAATACCTCCCATTGAAATGAGAGATCAATATTAGCAGCACATCATATGCGCCCTTAATCTAAATAGTCCCTATTAAGATATTAACAGTGTTGTCTTAATAAAGAGAGATGAGTTCAAATTATTATTTACAGCATAACCAATAAGTTTGTAATAAGGACTGCAATTTCTAATGTTGGACAGAGAGGATGAGGAGGGGTATAGGACTTAACATTAATGAGATAATAAGTGAGACTATAGATATACTATGTCATAGGAATAGTGGAGGTGGAATTAAAAGAAATAGGTTCTTAGCATGAGAAAAAAGAGATTCTCCAAGGAAGTGGATATATAAGAGGAAGATAGAGTGCTAAGAATATTAATAAAAGAAAAAGGTAGGAATGTAGTGGGTATAATAGGAATAAATGTAATAATACAACTAATTTAAAAACATTCTGCAATAAAATTATACTGTACTGCTCAAATCTCTTATTTTTCAATGGCCTGATGCTTGAGAAGTGCTTGATCAAGGGGTGAACCAAAAAGGGTGCTGTCCCACTACCTTCTATTGGGAATAATCAATGCTTCTGGACAAAGGCGACCTGGTGTTGATAGAAGGTCAGTCGCAGCATGGGCACTAGCCTCCGGGCCAGGGTGTGAGCCTGAGCACTAGACCGAGGTAGGGGGTGGCACAGACTTGTCCTCAGTGCTGGAGACACTGGGCTTGATGGCCCAGGCAGGCCTGAGCTCCCAGCTGGAGACTCAAGCAGCAGCAGGCCTATGCTCCTCCCCTGGGAATTCCCGCTGCAGGCCTGATGGCACAGCAGGCCAGTGCTCTCCGCTGGAGACGGTGCACCCAATGGTGCTGGAAGTCCTGAGCTCAGCGCTGGGAGCTCAAGTGGCAGACCTGTGCCCGGAACAGTAGCTCCATGGAGGCAGGCCTGTGTTCCTCGCTGGGGACTCAGGGGGCAGCAGACCTGTGCTCTCTGCCTGAGATGCTGCACCCGATGGTGCCAGAAGCAAAATATGTAATCACTCAGACTTCTTCCACAGATGGAGAAACTGTGGCTTAAAGTGAAGAGGCAACTTTACACCATTACTGGCAAAAATGGAATTGGAAAAATCTAGGTCCCCTGACTTAATTCTTTTCACTAGATGGATATTATATAAATAACTGAGCAATTAAATCATTATATAATTTATTGAATATTATATACCTGTAAATCAGGTTATTATTGCTTCAAATTGATCGAATTTATTCCTATACCACATAATTAAAAAACCTGCATCTTCTGAATATAATTTGTATCCAAGTCACTATGCTTTATGTACAGTGGTGTTAAGAAAAAGGAATAGCATACATGGTCTTTCCCTCACAGACCTTATAATCTAATTTCTAGTAAGATAAATTGGAATAACAGATGAAATATTTAGTTTCCTATATATGCTACATTGTTCAATTTTCACAAGACCTCTGTGACATAAGAATTAAGCTGATAATATAAAGGACACCAAAGCCTAGAGAAAATCTAAAGGCTTTTCTACAACAATATGTGAATAACTAGTCTCAGAGGTGGTTCAGAAGGAGGTGGTATTTTAAGCAGTATTCTCACTAATCGAAGAGTCTATCTTATTGAGTTGTTGTAAGAGTTTTTTTGTTGTTTTGTTTTTTTGTTTTTTTGTATCAGTGTATGCTCTGCACATGGTCAGGTCATCTATATCCCATGAAGTTAATTCCTGCAGAACTTACACATTTTAGTCCCCCATCCTTTGGAGATATTAAAATAATTTTTTAGGTTTGGTTCTTTTCCCCTCTTGCCCCTACATGGACCTACTTGAGGAACTGGAAAACCTTTGACATAGTTACCTTGTACGCCATATCCCAGGTTTGGTACAGAAAAAGGTTGCATGCCTGTGGCTAAGATAATCATGTTTGTTTCACAGGTTGACCACAGAAAGCCATGGGTGAACCATAGAATTGCCTTGTCACTATCATTTTGGCTCAGGACCATGCCTTCCCACAGTTGCCAATCTCCAGGACTGTTAGTCTTTCCTTCTGTGGTGAGTAGACTAACCCAGTGATAACAAGATGCTGGAAAAAAGCAATGTGTTTCAAACTGGAATGGCACAAAACAGAAAAATGGTCTCACTTGTTCTGGACAAAGAGGTATCTGAGTTGTTTGCTTCTTCTGCTATTAAATCCAGAAGTTTCAGTTTAGTATAAGTTGTGAAAACGTTTTGTGAATTATTTAAAATATGATTTAAATAAATAATGAGTTAAATGCTAAGGGAGGGAAAACCAATCATCTTTTAAAATTATTCTCACACTTCTCTACAAAAGCCATTTTCATTGTTTTCATATCCTAGCTTATCATAACTGTTAGTATTGTTTTACAATTCTCTCTCCACTGTGAGTCACTGGAGAAATCAGGTAACTCACTCTTACACAAGGGCCATGTTTTGTTCAGCTGGACATTCTTGATGATATCTGGATATTTGTTTCACCATAAAGTCCTACTTTGAATTTCAAACATGGTCCTTTAATTCATTGATTTCTTTAAATAGAAGCCCAAGTGATGGGTTGGGGAGCTGGAAAGTTTGGGAGGCTGTTGGGCTGCATGTTGTTAAGTGGAAGGATATGGGGAAGTAAGGAACACAGGGTAGTGGGCTGTGTCTCTTTCGTGAGATCAAAGCAAACAACTTTGATCTGAGCTCTTGTCCTTGCGATTTAGTAGGGTCCTGTAATTAGAAGTCAGTACACAAGGGCATGTTTTTCAACGTTTAATTATAATGCAGAGATCTGGAAACCCAGGGCGAATTAGCATGAGGTTGTTAATTAAAGCACTTATCATAATCATTTAATTATTTCTGGATTTAATATTCCTTTTGGCTGGGAGGAATGAGGAGGTAGGAAAGCAAACCTGTTCACATTTATCTTTCTGACTGGATATTTGCAATTTCTGTAGACAGAGCTTTTCCTCCAGTTTTGTGCAGTGTATAAAGGCAATTTCCATCCTTGCATCACTAAGATTCTGAAATTTGACATGCAGGCAATATTCTGGAACTAGTTTGGAGCAGTGCAAAGGAAGAGTAGCCTGAGAGTTAGGACACTGGTTTTTAGGTCTGACTGTTGCTCATTTGTTTTTGTCTCAGAACCTAAAGAAAGGAAGTAAATTATTTTGTCCACATTTATATTACAGTATTAAGAAGGAAAACTTGGCTGTTTCCAAGCTTGGACAGAACATGGTTCTGTCTTGGAGAAGACATACTGTCAGGAAAATCATTGCAAGGAGTTGCTAGGGAGAAGGGTGGGTGGAACTTGACTTAGGACAAGTGAAGTCCTAAAGGCACAGAAATTGATTTAGGAGAGCAAGGAATATACATTCAAGGAAGAATGCAGGCCATCTCTAGAGGGACAGCTGAAATTTTGGGGTTCCTAACTCCTTAAAAGTAAATGGTGAAGAGTGGGTATAGGAGTGTGCAGGGATGAAGTGAGTCTGGTGATATCAAGATGGTTTATGTGACCTCCATTATCTAACTGATAGATAACAGTGGAAAGTCCCCTAAATTAAAGTTTTCTTAATATGTTGTATCTCTTAAAATATATTTATTGGTGGGAAAATTAACAGTGCACAAGGAAATTTAAAGATTTTCTAGAAATTTGGGAATGACAGTCCTGGAAGAGAGCCTGGCTTAGGGAGTGACAGGTCTGGAAAAGTTTATAGAATGTCTGAATTGAATTTTTTCTTGTCCTTCCTTTGTGTCTCCTTTCTATCTTTTTTAATTTCTCTGATCCTACCTAAATTCTGGCATTGTAAAAAGTGAGATGAATTCTATTGAGGTTTATGCTTACTTTGGAACCCATCATTCTCATGTCTTTGGGAAGTGTTGCTTCCTTAGGTCCCATAATGCAGGACTAACTGGACCACTGCTTTTCTTTTTACCTCATTATTGGTATTAGTCAAAGAGCATGAATTTATATCTCCTGGAGATCTGGGGACCTGGTAGTCAGCTTCAGATGCCTTTATTTTTTTTTCTATTGAAATATATAATGTACAGAAAAGCATACACATATTTTCACAAATTAAGCACACCTTTTAAATCAGCACCTATATTAAGAAACTGCATTATCAGCATCCCAGGAATACCCCTTCTATGCTCCACCAACACAATTCTCCCCAATACAACTAATATCCTTTCTTCTAATAACATGGAGTAATTTTGTTTTTGTACTTCACACAAATTGAGTGATAACCAATATATATTTTTAGTGTCTTTCCTCCTGGAAATAAATCCAAATTATCATGGATAGTTGTAGTTCTTTCCTTCCTATTGCTATGTAGTGTCCCATTGCATGTAAAAACCACAATTTAAAATGCATCTGTTTCTTGCAATGTGTTGCTATAGATAAAAATTGCTTGTTTCACAACATAGTTTCCAAAATTTTCATCCACACACTAATCATAAAATTTCTCTATTTTCACAAAAAAGAAAAAAAACAAATAAGGGTGATTGATATTAAAGACTGAGAATCTGCTGATGGTGCTTATGCATATACAATTTTTTTTAAAAATTGTTTTATTTTAAATTTAATTTTTTGCCTTCACCTCACCTTTTCACATCAAGTTCTAAAAATGGGGTTTTGCATGTGGCATGAGTGTCCCAGTTTGAAGGGCATGAACCTGAATGATATTGATTTTTAACTTTGGAGATGAGGAAATAAAGAGAAGAGGAAGAGTATATGAAATGTCACAGAAAATTCAGTTATTTGGCTCAGTTTTTTTCATTATTAACCAAATAAAATTATTTATCTTAACCCAGAGATAATGATGAAACTTGCAGATGGATCTGGAGCCAGGGAAACTTATGTCTTCATTGATGCCAAGTTATTTTTTTAGCATTCTAATTTTTCTGTGGGTAGAAGCAGAATATAGGGCTAACAACTACCAATTGTTTAGTTCTTCATCATTTATATAGCACTCCTCATGACAAATCTAAGAGGGAGGGTAACAATACTTTGTGCTTAATTCTATTTTACATAAGAGGAAACTGAAAGTCAAGAGGTTTAGTGCTTTGTTTGCCTAAGATGATGAAACTGCGAAATTCTAGTGTCAGAGTTTAAAACCTGAGGATATGAATACAAATCTCAGCTCTCACTAGAAAAACCACATCTGCCTCTCTTAGTTTCAAACATCATGAGTATATACAATGATTACTCAGATTATGTGCTTCAAGATTGAATACAAATCACATATTTATTGATTCTTAATCTTGCCCTCTCCACTTTACCCTGTACACCACAACCATATTAATAATCTGGAATCATTGCTTTCACCATGTCACCTCTTATATCAAGAGCCACAAATGGTTCCTCACTGACTTCAAGATGAAATCCAAATTCCTTGGGATCTTTCTTCAGATCCTTTTCACAATCGAGAATCTCTTCCCAACTTTACTTCCCCAACATCAAGATAGGGAGAGATTCTTCAGGGTAGTGATCCATAAATGAACTACCTTTGTCTTGCTGACAAAGTTGCCCATCTGTATCTCCTACAATAGGTCTCTTCCTTGCCCTGAGAAAATATGGATCACATTGACTATTATATATTGACTTTGGTAAGGTTGTCAATTTGGTCATATTCATGTAGTCTCAGGATAATAATTACCTCAGGGTAATTATTCAGTTACTCTGGTCTTAAATTTATTGAATTGTAATAGTAGATAAAAGGCAATTTTTGCGTCCTGTGTGATCAGGCCTTTCTTCCTTCACAATTCATTTTTACTACCAAGGTAGTGTTGGTGGAGAGGACTGGGAAATGAAGAGATTGTGACCTAGTGGGATTTCCTCAAGAACCATAACAGGCAGTATATGAGATGCTTTGATTTCCTCACTGGCAGACTCTATCGTTATTGACTTCAGGAGTATGATGTGATAAGAATGGAAAGTCTGAATATATTTGGTTTGCATATTGTTCTGTGTGAAATGTTAGGAAAAGAGAAGCCCAACTCTGTGGTCTTAAGAATTAGATACTATTTTTGTCTTTACAGAGAAAGAAATGAAATTCTTCCTAAGCTTCTTCCATTGCATCTAATGATAATATCTGCACAATGGGAGGCTTCCATCTTCCATTGTACTCAGTGCTTATTGTACTCAGTATCCTTGCTGTGACATGCCTGAATGATTTCAAAAATGACTATGCGAATATGAAAAAAATAAGCTAGTCTGGTCTGTAACAGCAGCACTGGGGTACAAAGAAAATATCCAAGTAGGTGCTAAAGAGATTGCTTACAGACCTGAGATGAGGTTAACATTGAATACTCATGGAATTGCAGAACAAGATGTAACGGCTTAAAGGGACTTTAAAGACCCTCTAAAGAAGTATAATTTTCAATAGTAAAAGAGGAAATTAGTCATGGCTTTCCTGAGTCCTTCCTTCAAATTAAGTAATTGTGACCCTTTGACCGTATTTCTCATATGACATGTCTTGAAGTTCCCATCCAGTACTTGTACTTAAGGATTTTGGAGCAAGACACAAGATAGATCTGAGCTGAAAGTCTTGACATTACTCCTTATTAGTTGTAATAACTTAGGTAAGCTCTACTATTCTAATTTGAAAAAGAATGTAGACATGGTGGTGGTGGTAATCATCATAATACCTATTTCATAGGCTTCCTATAAAAATTAAGTGAGATTACAGATGGAATAAGCCTAAGATATATCAGGAGATCACTAAAATTGAGGTTACCTGTCATTATAATGATGCTCCTATACTGTTTTTTAAAACTCCCTTCTGTCTTCTCATCATCCCAACAAGAATATGCTGTGCATTCCTTTCTTTATCATCAACAAAACTTGTGATGGGATTTGAAGAACTTCAGAGAGACTCACCTCTTCCCTTCTGCAAAACTCTCCACTACTGACTCCTGAAATTTTAACTATCAGGAAGGACTTCCTTTTTGTTAAAACACTGTGTTTCTTATCCAGGTAAGTCCTCTCATTATGATGAGAGAATCATTGAGGCATAAAAAAATAAAAAATAATGTATATTTAAGATACAGAACTTGATATTTTGATGTATGTATTTGTGAAATAATTGTCAAACTAAATAGATTAAACTATCTATCTTTGCACATAATTATCATTTTTGTTGTGAGAACATGTCAAATCTGTTGTTAGAAATTTGCCAAATGTAAAATACATTTTATATAGTCGTCATGCTGTTCAATAGATCTTCAGAACTTATTTCTTGCATCTGACAGAAACTTTTTACCCTTTGACCAACAGCTCCTTCCATTACCCTTGCCATAACCACTGTTCTGTTCTATGTCCCTGAAAGTTCAAATGAATATTGCTTGGTTCTCCTATAGGCAAATCTGTGCTTAAAGCCCTCCTCAGAAGTCTTATGTTGCATAGCAGATATTTGTTGATGTTCTTCCCAATATGCATTGCCTCCTCTTGACTTTTTAGTAAGACTCACATTTTCCTTTAGGCATTTCTTTCTCTCCCCTATACAGTCCATGGACTTCAGGGGGAAAATATCTCAGCCCTTTCAATCTTCAGAAGTAATCCCTAATTTACATAAGCCAATTTATTCATTCCATTTCTTTCATCACAAATCATTGTTTTGAGTAGGCATGTTATCTACACTGGCTTCTCAGGATGAATTTTATGACTTATTAGGAATTACAGGAAAAATATTCTATTTTCTTAATTGTGACTGAAAATTATGATTCAGACACTCTTGGTAACAATTTAGGCACATGATGGTGACCTCTCATGAGGTATGGAAACCATACCTCAAGATGTAGAAACAAAAGGAACTACATCTTCAATAGCATCACTTTACTATAGAAGCAAACCAACCAACACCAAAGACCATTCTACCTGTAGAAATTTTCTCTAATTAGAAAAAAAATGCACATTATTGTTTTAAACTAATCAGAGTGAGGTCTTGTATTTTTTGCATTATGCTATTCTTAAAGATTACCATCTGGAAGAACAAACATGAGAATCATACATTAACAGGAACAGATTCCTGGAACAATAGCATGTCAAAGTTAGAAGTGTTTCTTGAATTGAAACTTCCACCCAGACCCCCATGCCATGGGGGTTTAGCTAGTATCAATTTTTGTAAAACAAGAAGGAAAAAGGGGCTTAAGAGAAGATGTGGTGGGTGCAAGTAAGAGAAGCAACACATTTTCAGTGTTATCTCCAATTGGCTCATGTGTCAGGAATTGAAAAGTTTTGTTCCTTTGTTTGCCTAAATCCAAGTGACACAATCTAAAAAAATTTACATTGTTATTTTTTTCTCACTGTCCCTGCTTCCCATGATTCTACAATTATTCCCTAGATGGGCTTCTTCATGGCTCTGAAAATAATTCAATCAAGCAGAAAGGCAAAAGTTTAGGTAGAAGAACAGTGGACCTATATACAGAGTAAAACAAAGGAGGGTTTTGGCAATTGTCTACCCCTTCTTGGGGATTCAGTGATGCCAGAGAAGACAAGATGATCTCATAATGTCACATAAATGGGTCATGACATCACTGACACTCTGACTCCTGCTTGTGTCTATGAATATGTAAATTACTCACAGGTTACTGAGTTCCAAGGAGTTTACAATCTACTTGGGGGAAATTTGTCAATCACCCACATGGCACTTTTCCTTCAGATTGGGTAATCTGATTTGGCTCATAATTTCCCCATCTCCATTACTACATCAAGTGCATGGAGCATATTTAAGTGTATCTCCAGAACCTGAGACACTGCCTGGCACATATATATGTGCTCAGTAAATGTGTGTAAAATAGTTGTACAAATTAATCCACTGAAGAAGAATTATTGAAACAAGTTACATTTAGGAGTTACTTGAATTTGTCTTTGGCAATAGCTTTATTGAGATACAATTTATTTTACATATCTTACAGTTCACCCATCCAAAGTGTATAAATCAATGGTTTTATTATGATCATACAGACATGTATTGTACAACAATCAAACCATCAGTTATAAAGCAGTTATGGTCATTAAAGTTCCCCAGAACACCATTGGCACTTATTCCACTTTTCTCTCCAAACTTTTCAGCAGTAGACCATGATTAATATAATTCCTCTCTCTATAGATTTTCCTATTCTGGATATTTATTTTAAATTTAACCATAAAATTTGTGGACTTTTGTGACGAGCTTCTTAAATTTAGTATGTTGTCAAAGCTCATTTATGTTGTAGAATGTGTCATTACTCCATTTTATTAATAGCTGACAATGATTCTATTGTATACATAAACTACATTCTGCTTATCCATTCATCAGTTGATAGACATTTGGGTTATTTCCACCTTTTGGCTATTATTAATTATGCTGATCTGAACATTCATATACAAAGTTTTTGTGTGTATATACATTTTCACTTCTCATGAGTATATGCCTAATAGTGTGATTGTTGGGTCATCTGGTAATTCTGTTTATTTTGTTGGAAATAATTGTTCCAATTACCATTTCAAATCCCCACCAGTAGTGAATGAAGGTACTGATTTATCCATTTGTTAATATCTGTTTTGTTTTTCTGATTATAGTCATCCTAGGGGATATGAAGAAGTATTTCATTGTGGTTTATATTTGCATTTCCTTTTTTGTTTGGGTGATTGTTTTATAGTATCGGGGATTAACCCAGGATCTAGGGCATGTTAGGCAAGTGCTCTACCACTGAGCTACAGCCCAGACATTTAAATTTTATTTTGAGAGAGGGTCTCACCAAGTTGCTAAGACTGGCCCATACACTGCAGTATACAGTGTTGCTAAAGCATGATGTTCAATGGGCTGGGTGTATTTAAAACATTTTCAATATACAGTACTTTAAGCACATGATGAGTTTGAGGTGTAACCCAATTTTAAGTCAAGGAGTACATGGAAAGATAGATGATGTTCATGGATTGGAGAAACTAATGTTAAATTTTCCTCACTATTTGCTATGGTTTGGATAAGAGCTGTCCCCTGCAAACTCATGCAATTATGTAGGAATGATCAGACGTGAAATACTTACATTATGAGAGCTGTGCCCCATCAGTGCTTTAATCTATTAGATGAATTAATAATTTGAATGGACAACTGGTTGGTAACTATAGAGAGGTTGAGCTTGGCTATAGGAAGCAGATCACTGAGGGCATGCTTTTTGGATTATATATTGCCCTGGACTTCTCAGAGCTCCTTCTCTCTCTCTCTCTCTCTCTCTCTCTCTCTCTCTCTCTCTCTCTCTCTCCCCTTCCCGGCTGCCATGTACTTGGTACTTGACATCTACCTTCTGCTACACCCTTCCACCATGATGTACTGCCTTACCTCAGGCCTAGAACAATGAAGTCAATTGAACATTGACTGAATCTCTGAAACCTGAGCCCAAAATATACTTGTCCTCCTCTAAGTTGTTCTTCTCATGTGTTAGCTCATAGCAATGAAAAGCTGACCAATAAACTACTCAAGGAAGTTTATAGATTCAATGCAATCCATACCAAAGTTCCAATGATATTTTCCACAGATATAAAAAGAAAAAGTCTAAAATTCATTTGGAACCACAAAAGACTGAATAGCCAAAGTAAACTTAAGCAAAAAGAAAAAAGCTGGAAATATCATGCTATCTTATCTCACAATCTATTAAAAAGTTATAGAAATCACAACAGCATAGTAGTAGCACAAAAGCAGACATATAGTCCATGGAGTAGAATAGAGGCCAGAAATAAATTCACATATTTATAGCCAATTGTTCTTTGACAAAGATGCCAAGAACACACAGGAGAACACTGACTCATCAATAAAGGCTGTGTGAAAAATAGATATCCACATGCCAAACAATGAAATTGAACATTTCTCTCAAGCAAGCCATATACAAATATAAATTCAAAATGGATTAAGGATAAGACCTGAACTGTATTAGAAGAAAATACAGGAAAAGCTGCATGAATTTTTGCACATGATACAAAATACACATCAAAAGCACAAATAAACAAATGGGATTATATAAAACTAAAAAGTTTCTGTGAAGAAAAGAAAGCTATCATCTGAATGAAGAAACAATCTATGAAATCAGAGAAAATATAGCAAATTGTACATCTGATAAGAGGTTAAGATATAAAGAATTCACAATGGAATATTATTCAGCCATAAAGAAGAATAAAATTATGGCATCTGTAGGTACATGGATGGAATTGGAGAATATCATGCTAAGTGAAGTAAAGCCAATCCCCAAAACCAAAGACCAAATGTTTTCTCTGTTAAGTGGATAATGATACATAATGGGGGTGGGGAGGGTAAGAGAAGACTGGAGGAACTTTGGATTGTGATAAAATACCTGAGAAGAGTCATTTCAAAAGTGAACAGATTTATTTCAGTTCAAGGTTTCAACAGTTTCAGTCCATGGTCACTTTGCACCATCATTTTGTGTCTGTGACAATGTAGAAAATTATTGTGGGGTGCTTGTAGGAGAGCAAAGCTGCTCACCTCATGATGACCACCCAGGAAGCAGAGTCAGAGGAATGACAGGGTCTCAATATAGACTTAAGAGCATGCCCCTGATGACATTCTCCTTTTAATTAGCCCCCACCTCCTATAGTTTCCACCAGCTCTCAGTAGTACCATTAGCTAAGCCTTTATCACATAAGCTTTTAGGGACCATTTAAGATGTAAACTGTAAGAGCAAGACATCTGATGTTGGCATTATCACTGTTCCAGTGGATAACCAAATCCCAGATTTGTCCTAGACACCCTGTTTGTGTTGTTCAGAATGAACCAAGGTAATACCTAGAAACAATTCTGTCCCTATAAGCCTCTCCCTTGGGCCAGGGTAGACCTGGATGCCTTGTTCACAGGCATCAGCCTACAGTCAGGTCCTGTAGGATTCTGCTCTGCTCTGTATAGAATCACCATGAATGGGCCATCCTGATGTCTGCAGCCACCAATGCCACCAACCTGTGTCACAACTTATTGTGCATCCTGCTAATACTAGCACAGAGTTAGGGAACAACCAAGACTCACACTGCTATGGGTTTGCCTACTGCTGAGGTGAACTAGTGACCCAAGAGCACTGAGCCAATTAGGGGTAATGCTATATGGAATAGAAGTCTGATAAGACTAGTTCTTATCAGTACCAGTTCCTTTTGTACTAGAACTGTTCCAGAGGCTCTCCAGGCCTGACCCTTGATGGTACCCATTAGAATCCGTCCAGTATTAGGTATTGCCAGATAAGTACCAAGTTCTAGTGCAAGCTCTTTTGCTTATTATCCTGTCCTATGCACAAGGAATGGGGCCTTGTAACATTCTATGCTTCATGAGGTTGGGATGATATTGGGGAAGGAAGTCCCTTGGCTACCCAGGCTGATGCTAATTTGGATATTGCCGGAATCTCATGAACAGCCAGAAGTACATGAACAGTCTTGGGGGTTTTATGGGCCCTATCATGCAGGTGACTTTGATGGAAGCTGAAACAAGAGTCTTGTCCCAATTGGGTGCAAATCTTCCTGATGCAGGAGTAATTGTACAACTCCATCTGGGTATATAAGCTTGTCATAACTGTGTTGCTGGAGGTTGGGGGACGAGTGGTGGAAACAGTCTCTGGGCTACCAGCTAAGTTTCTGCTGAGTGGTACCTGAGGCTCACAGGCACAGGGAGAAGGCTAGGTATGCTCCAGGCCTATTACAAGGCTGGATGTGATGGTGATGCAAGCCAAAACTTGATTTTGTCCCATTGGCAATAAGTTTTCTTTCTGACTCTTGGGCCCACCTAGAGATTCTTTCTGTGAGCTCTGGCTTGCAAAAATGGACTTCAGTTTCTACCAGGTCCTTGTTCTAATTGCATCAGGCCTGGGCAGAGCTCCAACACAAAACCCTGTGCTAACTTTAATAGCCTTCTCCCCTATGGGTAGAGTCTTGCCCCCTGCTCTGCTGCCAGAGATTGATGGAGGGGTAGTGGAGGCAGTCAGCTGCCTGGCCAAATATAGTTCTAGTGATTTAGTCTGTGGTATTGGCTTTTTGGTATGGATTATATGGCTTAGTCCAACACTGGATTTCACCATGGCAGGCCTGATGCAGGTCCACAAAGATGTGGACTTATTTCTGTTTCCTTCCCCAAAGCTGCTCTCTCCACACTGTGTTTCTTGGTATTGAGGAAGTGTAACAAAAGCAACTCATTTCTGTGTCTTCTTCAATATTTCTTTTCATTTGTTAGACTAAAAGAAGATGAAATTGTCTCTTACCTTATTTCCTTAGCTCTGGTGAAGTTAGTTTGGTGCATGAATAGCTATTCAACTTCGTGTATCTGTGGAGAGATATCACTGGAAGTTACTTAGTTACCATTGACATACTTAGCTGCCATTTTGCTCTGCCTTTCCAGAGCAAATGTAGATGCAGATGTGTGTGTGTGTGCACATGCATACACATAAATACATATGTATATATAATTATATGTATTTACACACAATAGTATATATCTTTATTTTTACACATAATTATTAATTGGCAATTGTACCTCAGTGAAGCGAAAACATTTAAAAAATAAAATGTATGAATCTGTGATCTAAGTGTGGATAGAATTGTAATGGTTTTAGGAGATTTATAGGCAAGGGAACAACATAAGAAAGTGTACAAAGATGTTTGGGAGACCTGCTTTGGACAAAGTGAGTGGATGAGAATATCTGATGTGAAAGGATATGGGAGAAGAATATTTGGGAGGAGTATTAGGGATAGGGTTTCTGTCTTGAATAGCACTCCCATGGCATCCTCTAGATAATATTAATAAATAATACCAGAATCCATTCCACAATTATACTTTTCACTAAGAAAGGAGCTCGATTCTATGGAAATTTCATTAGCTTCTGGAAAGAAAAATGGAAGAATGCTCTGACCTCTTCTATTTAGATGACCCCTTTCAACTGGGTTTCCTTATCCAAATTTATTCAGCCAGACCTCTCTCCAACTTCTTTGGGCATTCAACTGTCTTTATCTGATAACACTCCTAAGCAAGTAATACTCATTCTACTCCTGTCTGGATGGGTCTGAAACTTCAAAATATATGTGGAAAATTAGTAAGGCTGGATACCACAGTCATTTGGAAGCTATACCATATCCCTCCTCTACTACATGGGGACTCGAGACTGGAAATAATTCAGACCTTTACTGAAAATGTGTTACCTCCTCAGTAGTGGGCCTAGGTATCTTGACAGAGAACGAGATATTTTCCAAGACAGATTTTGAAAGGGATAAGCCATGACATGGGTTGTTTCTTGATTCATTGTTCTTCAGATGAAGTTAGTATGTTGCACACATGTGTGAACTCTTGTGGATAGGCACTCATGCTTTATTTAGCAAATATGCTTCATATTCTTTTTCAAAAAACCATTTTCCCTTATTTCCAGAAAAAGCATCCATCTTCATTCAGTATTTTCCCTTGATTACCTCAACACTCTTGACCATTGTGATCATGAAAGCAAAAAGGAAAAAGAATGCAGTAGAAATAGTATTCAAATGTGAATCAGAGCAACTGGGTTCTTGTTTTTCTCTATTACCACTTGGCAGGGGCAATTATATTCCCTACTTTGGGTCTCTGTGTTCTTCAGTATAAAATATCAGCATCTAATCTCTGAATTGTGAAGAACCTACCACTTGAGGTTTACTTCATACTCTTATTTTATAAACACCACCTTGATGTGTTAGATGAAATATACAGTAGAAGGTTTGTACAATCAGAACATAGTCAAGCACACATATATTTGTTAGCTCTGCTTTGAAAGTATATCCTAAAAGTCATTTCCTCTTCTCTTAACAACTGCTAACACTGTGGCCTGAGCCACAATTGTATTACCCTGGACATTGCCACAATCTCTTGGTTGTTTCTGTACCTAATCCAAAGTAGTCTTTAGCAACCAGAGTGAAAGATTTTTTAATTGCTGTAAAATACACAGAATAATTACTGTCAATGCTGTAAGTGTATAGCTTGGTGCAGTTGGGTATATTTTCACTGTTGAATAAAGAGTGATGTTTGAAAGGATAAATCTTGTCATATCTATCCACTTGCTCAGAAATCCCAAATGAGTCCCCTTCCCACTCAAGGTAAATCTCAAGTATTTATAATGGCCTATAAGCCATGATATGATCTAGGTTTTCATTACACTTATGACTTCATTCATATTAATCTTTTCTGCATTCTTATTGCTCCATTCCCTTGTGTCCTGTTCATTTCTCAAATGCACCAGGCCATTGCACTGGCTGATTATGCTGCCTGGATGACACTTTCCACTGATGGCCCCAAAGTTCACTCCCTGATCCCTTTCAAATATTTCATAAGCATTACCTTCTCAATGAGATCTCCCCCTCACTACCTTATTTAGAATTGAAACTCTAGACTCCTTACTCATTTCTGCTTTATTCACATGTCCCACTGTCTGAAATTATATATATATATATATATATATATACACATATATGTATATATACGTACATATATGTGTGTGTGTATATATATATATATATATATATATATATCTCACTTAGCTTTTGTCTTGCTGATGTTCTTCATAATCCACAGAGAAAATTTTTGTCTGTCTTATTCAACGCGCTATCCTTAGCACCTGTAACAATGTATCAAGTAGTTGTTCACTTTCACCTGATCTGTGTATACCCATTTGTGGGAGGTTGTCCTCTGAATCAGATATTTTAGGTCAATACTCTCCAATAGAAATATTATGGAAACTATGATTGCAGGTCATGTGTTGCATGGTACTGCAACAAAGGAGGGGACCCACTGCTGACACTGACAACAGTGGAGAAAGGACTCAGTCTTGCTACTGAGATCTGAGGAGAAGAGCTTTATTCAGGAGAGATGGAGCACCTGTCAGAGAATGCTGCTTCTGTAATTTCTGTGTATAACACTCTCTTTTATATGTTTGAAGGTAAGGTAGCCATACATCTCAAAGGTCAAGCCTTGCATAAGCAGTTACTAGACTATTCAGCAGACTTTGGGCCAGTAATATAAAGTAACAAGCAATTCCATAAACTCAGGAGGTGACAGGCTCTCAGAAGCCACAGAAGAGCTATTTTATCCAGCTGCAGAAGAACATCCTGTTCACAGAGCTCAGGAAAAGGGGTCTGAGGCTCTAGTTCCCTAGTGACCTGAAAGCATGCCATTTTGGCCTCCTCCAAGGGACCAGGGCACAGCCCTAGTCCCCAAATGGCCTGTTAGGCATATCTGTCTCCCAACAGAATGGAATGCCACATAGGCCTTCTTCCAGGAGACAGGCCCCACAGCCATGCATGTCATTTTTAAGTCATATATAATTGTGGTATATAACCTGATGTCTTCATTTATGTACACATAGTGAAATGATTACCACAATCAAGCAGATGAAAATATCCTTCTCCTCATATAGTTATTTTTTTCTTTAATGTTGAGAGCACCTGAAATCTACTATTCTAGCACAATTAAATATAGTCATCATGTTATATCAGATCTCTAGACCTACTCATCCTATATAACTCTAACCTTATAACCATTGACAAAAACCTCCACATTCTCCTCACCACTTGATAATCACCATGCAACTTAATGTTCTGTATATTTGATGTTTTAGGGTTTCATATATAAGAGAAATCATGTGGCTTGGTTTCTTGTCTTGCTTATTTCATTTAGCAGAGTATTGTACAGGTTCATCCATGGTTCATGGTTTTCCAAATGGTAGGATCTCCTCACATTTTAAGGCTGAATAATATTCTATAGAGAGTGTGTTATGTGTATGAGTACTTCATAATACCTTTTAAAATGTATTTATTAGTGCATAATTATATATATATATATATATATGTAGTGGTGGACTTCATTGTGACATTCACTTATGCACACAACATGATTTGCTCTAGTTCTTTCCCTAGTACTTCCTTTTCCATCCCCTCCTCTCTCCCAGTTTTACCCTTCTTCTACTCTTCTGATCCTCCATACATATATATGCATACATATATATGCATTCACACATATACACACACATATATATGTATGTATACATAGGTATAAATAGATACACACGAACATATATATTCATTCACTTATTATAATCATACCTAAAAGTGGGATTCCTTGTGGCATATTAATATATGCTGTAGCATAATTCAGTCAATTTTGTTCCTCGATTCTTTCCATTTCCCTCCCTTCCTCGTTACCCTTTAATCCCCTAACTCTCCGCTACTTATCTCTCTTTCATTTTTAAGAGATCCCCCATTTTATTCCTTTCTTCTTTCTAGCTTCCACATGTGGGAATCATCCAACCCTTGACTTTCCGCATCTGGCTTATTCCACTTTGCATGATGTTCTCCAGTCTCATCCATTTAGCAGAAGAAAATTACATAATTTAATTTTTCTCTGTTATTTGTAGAACTCTGTTGTATGTGTTTGTGTGTGTGTGTGTGTGTGTGTGTGTGTGTGTGTGTCTGGTGTAGTATGCTGACTTCAGTTGTCTTGTGTAGATACCAAGGACTGAGAGAGATGTGTTATATGGTGGTTTCATTTCTGGCATTTTTTGGTTCCTATCACTTGCACAGTTTCTACTCTAATTCATAAGGGTTTGATCCCCTTTGGTTTAACATTTTTTGCAGGTTGATGGCATTCTACAAAGGGCTATCCAGTTTTCTTAGCACCAATTGTTCAAAAACCTCTGTTTTCTTCAACATAGGTTTTGGTACTTTTGTCAAGGATCAGATGACTATCTGTTTGAATTAGTTTCTGTCTTCTATTCCACTGGTCTACATTTATGTTATTATGCCAATACCATGTGGTCTTTAAATGAAGTTAAATATATTTATCTTCCAAAACATTTATCATTTCTGTGTGGTGAAAACTTTCACAATCCTTTTCTATAGCTTTTTTTGAATATATAGGATATTGACTATTTGAATGTGATTTTGTGAGAGATCTAATGTGAGATTCATTTCCCATTGTTAAATTCGGTCTTTTTTTGTTATAGATTTTTGGAGTTCCTTGTATATTCTGAATAACAATGCTTATTAAATGTAAATTTTGGTAATATTTTCCCATTCTAAAGTTTGTCCCCACTCTTTATTGATTATTTCTTTTGATGTATAGAAGATTTTTAGTTTTATGCAATCTGATTTTTTTATTCAGGTTTTCATTTACTGCACTTTTGAGGTCTTATTCAAGCAAGAAGCATTGTATTACATATAAACAGACATATAAACAGTGGAACAAAATAAATATCCTAGAAGTAAACCTACATTCTGTAAATATTTTCCAAGTTTTCTTCTAGTAGTTTCATAAATTCCAACCTTTCATTTAAGTCTTTAAATCTTTAATCCACTTTGAGTTTATTTTTTAACTGGAAATAGGGGTCTAGCTTATTTTTTTCTGTATGTAGATATTCATTTTTTTCCAAATCTTTTGTTGATGTCATCCTTATTCCAGTGTTTGTTCTAAGCATCTTTGTCAAAAATCAATTATTTGTAGATGTGTAAATTTACTTCTAGGCCATCTGTTTTGTTCTATTTTCTATATGTCTATTTTTATGCCATTGCATACCATTTTCATCACTCCTGTTTGTACTATGTTTTGAAATTAGATAGTCTAATGACTCCTGCTTTGTTTTTCTTTACTGAAAATGGCTTTGACTATTTGGACTTTTTGCAGTTTCATAGAAATTTTAGATTTGATTTTTCTAGATCTATGAAGGGTGTCACTAGTATTTAGATAGGGATTGCTTTAAATATGTAAATATGATTGGTATGAACACTTTGGCAATATTGATACTTCTAATTAATGAACAAGAACTGTCTTTCCAACTTTGTGTTCTCATTTCTTACATGAATATCTCATAATTTTCATTGTAGAGATCTTTCACCCCTTTGGATTAAATATATGCCTGGGTTTTTAATTTATTTCTCTTTTACCTGTTCTTTTTTTAGTTGTTTTTAAAAATTTTGGTTCATTATACACAAATGGAGTACAACTATTGTTTTTCTGGTCGTACACATAGAATCACAGAATTTGTGTATTCATACATATACATAGGGTAGTGATGTTTGTCTCATTCCATCTTTCCTTCCCTGTCTTCTCCCCACCACTCATTTTCCTCTATACAATCCATCTTTTCTCCATTCTTCCCTTAAGTCCCCTGAACTCCATTATGTGTCATCAACCACTTATCAGAGAAATCATTTGGCCTTTGTTTTTTTGGGATTGTCTTGTTTCACTTAACATGATCTTCTCCAATTCCATCCATTTACCTGCAAATGTCATAATTTTCTTATTCTTTATGACTGAATAATATTCCATTGTGTATATATACCAGTTTCTTTATCCATACATCTATTGAAGGGCATCTAGGTTGATTCCACCATCTAGCTATAATGAATTGGGCTTCTATAAACACTGATGTGGTTGCATCACTGTAGTATGTTGATTTTAAGTCCTTTAGGTATAAGCCACGGAGTGGGATAGTTGGGTCAAATGGTGGATCCATTCTGAGTTTTCTAAGGAATCTTCAGAGTGGCTGCACCAATTTGCAACCCCATCAGCAATGTATGAGTGTATGTTTTTCCCCACATCCTCGCCAACACCTATTGTTGTTTGTATTCTTGATAACAGACATTCTAATTGGGGTGAGATGATACCTTATGGTAGATTTGGTTTGCATTTCTCTTATTATTAGAGATGTTGGACATCTTTTCATATATCTATTGATTGCTTGTAGATCCTCTCCTGTAAAGTGTCTGCTTATTTCCTTAGTCCATTTATTGACTGGGTTATTTGTATTCTTGGGGTAAAGTTTTCTGAGCTCTTTATAGACTTTGGAGATTAGTGCTTTATCTGAAGTGTGTGTGGCAAAGATTTTCTCCCACTCAGTAGGCTCTCTCTTCACATTGTTGATTGTTTCCTTTAGTGAGAAAAAGCTTTTTAGTTTGAATATACCCCAATATTTCTTGTGCTTTTGGAGTCCTGTTAAGGAAGTCTGGTCCAAAGCCAATATCACGATTTGGACCTATTTTTTCTTCTGTTAGGTGCAGAGTCTCTGGTCAAATTCCTAGGTCCTTGATCCATTTTGAATTGAATTTTGTGCAGGGTGAGAGGTAGAGGTTTAGTTTCATTTTGTTGCATATGGATTTCCAGTTTTCCCAGCACCATTTGTTGAAGAGGTTATCTTTTCTCCATTGTATGTTTGTGGCTCCTGTGTCAAGTATGAGATATCTGTATTTATGTGGGTTTGTCTCTGTGTCCTCTATTCGGTACATTGGTCTACCTGCCTATTGTGGTGCCAATACAATGCCATTTTGTTACTATTCCTCTGTAGTAAAGTTGAAGGTTTGGTATTGTGATACCGCCTGCTTTGCTCTTCTTGCTAAGGATTACTTTAGCTATCCTTGGTCTCATATTTTCCAAAGGAATTTCATAATTGCTTTCTCTATTTCTATGAGGAATGTCATTCAGATTTTAATTGGAATCACATTGAATTTGTATAGTACTATTGTAGTATGGCCATTTTGACAATATTAATTCTGCATATCCAAGAACATGGGAGATCTTTCCATCTTCTAAGATTTTCTTTAATTTCTTTCTTTAGTGTTCTGTAGTTTTCATTGTAGAGGTTTTTCACTTTTGTTAAATTGACTCACAGGTATTTTTTTTTTCAGGCTATTGTGAATGGGTAGTTTTCCTAATTTCTCTTTCAGAGGATTCATCACTTATGAATAACAATGCATTAGCTTTATTAATGTTGATTTTATATTCTTCTATATTACTGAATTCATTTATGAGTTCTCGAAGTTTTCTGGTGGAATTTTTTGGCTCTCTAAATAGAGAATCATATCATCAGCAAATAGTGATAGTTTAAGTTCTTCTTTTCCTATTTGTATCACTTTTATTTCTTTAGTCTCTCTAATTGCTCTGGCTAGAATTTCAAGGATGATGTTGAATAGAAGTAGTGAAAGAGGACATCCCTGTCTTGTTCCAGTTTTTAGAGGGAATGCATTCAGTTGTTCTCCATTTAGAATGATATTGGTTGTGGGCTTAGCATAGATAGCCTTTGCAATGTTGAGATATTTTCCTACTCTCCCTATTTTTCCTAGTGTTTTAAGCATGAAGGGGTGCTGTATTTTATCAAATGCTTTTTCTGCATCTATTGAAATAATCATGTGATGCTTAACTTTAAGCCTGCTGATATGGTGAATTACATTTATTGATTAATGGATGTTGAACCAACCTTGCATCCCTGGGATGAAACCCACTTGATCATGGTGTGCTATCTTTTTAATATGTTTTTGTATGTGATTTGCTAAAATTCTGTTAAGAATTTTTGCATCTATGTTCATTAGGGATATTGGTCTGAAATTTTCTTTCCTTGGTATGTCTTTGTTTGATTTTGGTATCAGGCTGATATTAGCTCCATAGAATGGGCTTCTAATTCATGGAATAATTTGAGGAGTATTGGAAAGAGTACTTCTATGAAGGTGTTGTCGAACTCAGCTGAGAATCCATCTGGCCCTGGACTTTACTTGGTAGATAGGCTTTTGATGACATCTTCTATTTTGTGGCTTGTATTGGCCTATTTAAATTCTGCATGTTCTACAGATTCAGTTTGGGTGGATCATGTGTTTGTAGAAACCTGTCGATGTATTCAAGATTTTCTATTTTGTTGGAGTGTAGATTTTCAAAACAGTTTCTAATTATGTCTTGTATTTCAATATTGTCCATTGTGATAATTCCTTTTTCATCTTGAATTTTAGTAATTTAAGTTTTGTCTCTTCTTCTCTTTGTTAGTGTGGCTAAGATTTTATCAATTTTGTTTATTTTTTCAAAGAAACAACTTTTCGTTTTGTCAATTTTTTGAATAGTTTCTTTTGTTTCAATTTCTTTGATTTCAGCTTTAATTTTAATTATTTCCTGTCTTCTACTACTTTTGGTGTTAATCCGTTCTTCTTTGTCTAGGGCTTTAAGCTGTAATGTGAGGTCGTTTATTTGTTGACTTTTCATTCTTTTTTTGAATGTGCTCCATGCAATGAATTTTCCTCTTAGTACTGCTTTCATAGTGTCCCGGAGATTTTGTTATGTTGTATCATTGTTCTCGTTGACCTCTATGAATTTTTTATTTATTTCTCCTCTTATGTCTTCTGTTATCCATGCATCATTCAATAGTGTATTATTTAATCTCCAGGTGTTGGAGTAGTTTGTTTTCTATTTTATTGTTGATTTCTATTTTAATTCCATTATGATCTGATAGAATACAAGGTAGTATGTCTATCTTTTGTACTTACTAAGAGTAGCTTTGTGGCATAATATATGGCCTATTTTAGAGAAGACTCCATGTGCTGCTGAGAAGAAAGTGTATTCTCTGGTTGATGGATGGAATATTCTATATATGTCTGTTAAGTCTAAATTATTGATTGTGTTATTGAGATCTATGATTTCTTTGTTCAATTTTTATTTGGAAGATCTGTCTAATGGTGAGAGAGGTGTATGAACGTCACCTGGTATTATTGTGTTTTGGTCTATTTGGTTCCTGGAATTGAGAAGGATTTGTTTAACATACATGAATGCACTATTGTTTGGGGCATAAATATATCTGATCATTATGTCCTGCTGATTTATGCTTTCCTTAAGCAGTATGAAATGACCTTCTTTATTCCTTCTGACTAACTTTGGCTTGAAATCTGCTTTATCTGATATGAGAAGGGGAACCCCTGCTTTTTTACTGAGTCTGTGTGTGTGGTATGTTTTTTTCCCATTCTTTCAGCTTTAGTCTGTGGATGTCCTTTTCCATGAAATGAGCCTCTTAAAGGCAGCATGTTGTTGGGTCTTTCTTTTTAATCCAATCTGCCAGTCTATGTCTTTTGATTGATGAGTTTAGGCCGTTAACATTCAGGGTTACTATTGCGATATGACTTGCATTCCTGGTCATTTTGGCTTGTTTTTGTCTTTTAACTTGACTTGGTTTCTCCTTTGATTGGCTATTCCTTCAGTGTAATTCCTCCCTTTGCTGACTCACATTGTTGCCTTTCATTTCTTCCTCTTGGAATATTTTGTGTAGAATGTTCTGTAGTGCTGGCTTTCTATTTATGAATTCTTTTAGGTTTTGTTATCGTGGAAGGATTTTATTTCGTCATCAAATCTGAAGGTAAGTTCTGCTGGGTATAAGATTCTTGGTTGGCATCCATTTTCTTTCAGAGCTTGAAATATGTTGTTCCAGGCCCTTCTTGCTTTTAGGGTCTGTGTTGAGAAATCTGTCAATGTAAGTATTGGTTTCCCCCTGTAGGTAATCTGATGCTTTTCTCTCACTGCCTTTAAAATTCTATCTTTATTTTGTATGTTAGGTATTTTCATCATAATGTGCCTCGGTGTGGATCTCTTGTAATTTTGTGCATTTGATGTCCTGTAAGCCTAATGCATTTGATTTTCCATCTCACATGTCAGATTTGGGAAATTTTCTGATATTATTTCATTGAAGAGATTATTCATTCCTTTGGTTTGTATCTCTGTGCCTTCCTCAAGCCCAATAATACTTAAATTTGGTCTTTTCATGATGTTCCATAATTCTTGGAGGTTCCATTCATGATTCCTTACCATCTTCACTGTTTGGTCGACTTTGTTTTCAAGATTAAATATTTTGTCTTCATTGTCTTAGGTTCTGTCTTCCAAGTGATCTAGCCTGTTGGTTATGCTTTCTATTATGTTTTTAATTTTGTTTATGGTTTCATTTATTTCAAGAATTTCTGTTTGGTTTTTCTTCAGAATCTCTGTCTCTTTATCAAAATGATTTTTTGCTTCCTGCAATTGCTCTTTTAGCTGTTTACTGGTGTGATTATTCATTCCTGCATTTGCTCTCTCATTTCATTGTTTGCTTCTCAGATCATTTTAATTGTGGACATTCTGAACTCGCTTTCTGACATTCCTTCTACCATGTTGTCATTGGGTTCTATTGATATAGCATCTAGGTTTGCTTAGGACACTTTCTTCCCTTGTTTTCTCATGCTGCTCATATATATTCCCTTCTAGCAGTGTGAATCAGACATATTGCAGTTACCCTTTAAAGACTTATAGTGTCCCTGCAGATTTCCAATACCTCACCTTGAAGAGATTAATATTAGCAGCACACCATATAAACAGCATGCATTCTTAATCCATATAGACCCTATTTAGATATTAACTGTGTTGTCATAATATACAGAGATGAGTTCAAATTATTATCTACAGTATAACCAAAAGGTTTGCAATAAGGACCACAATTTCAAATGATGGAAAAATAGGATGAGGAGGGGTGTAGAATATAATGATAATGAGATAGGAAGTGAGTTTATAGATATACTATGTTGTAGGAATAGTGAAAACAGAATTAAAAGAAATAGGTTGTTAGCATGAGAAAAGAGAAAGTCTCCAAGGAAACAGAAATATAAGAGGATGATAGAGTGATAAGGATATTAATGAAAGAAAAAAAGTGGGAATATAGTAGGTATAATAGGAATAATCATAATAATGCTACTATTTAAAAAGTTATGCAATAAAATTATACTGTACTGTTCAATACTATTTTTCAGTATTCTGATGCCTGAGAGGTGCTTGATAATGTGGTGTCCCAAGAAGGGTGCTGCCCACTGCTTCTGGGTCAGGAATAATCAATGCTTGTGGGCAAAGTCAACCTGGTATTGTTAGATGGTCAGTCACAGCATGGGTGCCCGCCTGGGCACTAGACCAGGGACAGGGTGCAGATCTGTGTTGGTACTAGAGGTGGGGGACCTGATGGCTTGGCGGGCCTGTGTTCACAGCTGGGGCTTCCCATAGCAGGCCTGTGTTCAGACCTATTTTTCATGTAGTTAATTTCCTTGCCTTGTCTTTTGAGATTTGGGATTCTTTTGGTTTTTGTATTTTGGTTTTGTTTGGCATTACTTTCATTTTCATGTTCCTTTTGGTTCTCTTTCTGTCTTTGCTTCTCCTGCTAAAAGCCAAATTCAAATTCTATTACTCCCTTTCCCTTTTCTGTTTACTTTTTCCTCCTATTTTTCTCCTCTTTCCTTATAAATGTTATCTGCTATATCTCTTTATGCATTTTGTGTTCACCTTTTGAAATTATAAACTCTTTTCTATCTTCTTATCACATTTTCTTTTCTCTTAATCAACTGTATTTTTACCATCTTTTAAAGCAAATTGTGTATATAACTCCGGCCCCCACCATTAATGTTGATGAAATTATTACTGCTGTGGACGACATAGCTGACATCTGGTATTTGCTTCACAGTCAGATATTGTCTGTGGGTATTGTTTTTACTATTGAGAATTTCTGACCCTACCATTCCTATTTTTGTGGTAAGTAATAATGTATATGTCATGGTA
>JAJEJO010047391.1:296189-359073 GCA_020662805.1 Glaucomys volans
GGCACTACAAGTTCATAGGGTAGAGACTCAACCATTGGCAAAACCTGAACCCAAACATTGCACCTTGCTCCACACACAAATTAGTAACACTCAATCTTCAGCTATATTTTGGTAGAAAGGGTAGAAGAGATAAAACACAAACTAATAACCAGTCCACAAGTAGATACAGATAGGGGCTGACTCATAGGTCCAACATGCAGACATCCATTGCTACAGCAAAAAGAGAGAATTTCCACAAATGCTATGCATACCACCCCCATGAGGAGTCTCAATCTAATCACTCTAGTGCACTTTGGAAAGTCAAGACTGCACTAAAAAGGCCTACACATAAGATCAGAGAGAAATACCTTCCAAATGATACATAGAACCCAACACAGGAGTACAAGAAATATGAAGAAACAAGTTCAAATTACCTCCTAAAGTTCATAATTCACTAGCGACTAACTCCAAAGATATTGAAAATGATGAAATATTAGATTAAAAATTCAGAAGAATCATTATAGAAATGATAAATGAATTCCAAAGAACACAGAACAAAACAACTGAATGAATTATGAAAGCCAGCATAGGATATGAATGAGAAATTCAATAAGGCAATAGAAATATTGAAAAATAACAGCAATCTTGGAAAAGGAGGGCACAATAAATCAAAGTATTCATCTGAAAGTCTCCCTAATTATGTAAACAATGCTGAAGGCAGAATCTCTGAGCTAGAAGGCAAAATGGCTGGCCTTGAACATTCAGAAAGCATTAAAGAAAAGAAAATAAGTCACCATGATCAGAATATATAAGAGTTCTGGGATAACATTAAAAGACCAAAGTTAAGAATCATTGGAATTGAGGAGGGTTGTGAAATGCAGGCTAAGGAGATTCATAACCTGTTTAGGGAAATAATAAGAGAACATTTCCAAACCTTGAGAATGAGGTGGACATCCATATTACAGGTTGCATTCAGAACCCCAAATAGACAAGATCAAGATAGAACCTCTCCATGACACATTATACTTAACATGACTAACAAACAGAATTTTAGAAACTTCTATTGAAAAGTGTCAGGTGACTTTCAGAACAAAGTCAATCAGAATGTCTTGTGATTTCTGAGCACAAACTCTAAAAATCTGAAGGGCTTGGAATGATGTGTTCCAAGTCCTGAAAAATGACTGACAACCAAGACTACTATATCCAGCAAAACTATCCTTAAAAATTGAAGGAAAAGAAAAACTTCCATGATAAGCAGACACTAAAATTCATGACTAATAATTTGGCACTTCTGAACTTACTTAAGGAAATAAAACTACACAAAAGAAAATGTAAACAAATCCCATGCCTCACAAGTGAACAAATATGATTTGAATGAGAAACAGAACCAAATTAAACATTATAAAAAAGTCAAAAATGGAAGAATTAATAAACATCTTTTTGTAATAACATTACAGCTCTCCAACTAAAAGACACTGAGTGGCAGAATGGATTGAAAAACACAGATCAACTGTTGTTTGCAATAGATGTACCTTTCAAGCAAAGACAACCAGGATGAAAATGAAAGCATGGGAATAGATTTATAACGTGAATGGAGCCCCAAAGCAAGCAGGAGTAGCTACTCTCATATCTGGCAAAGCAGATTTCAAACCTAAATAAATCAAAGAAGCAAAGAATGTCATTTTATGCTGGTAAAGGGAACAATCCAACAACAATGCATACCAATAATAAGTATTTATGTCCCATATGTGGGTGCAATTAATTTCTTGAAAGAAATAGTACTCAAATTGTAAGCTCAGAGAGAACCCACTAATAATACTGAGTAATTTCAACATACCTCTCTTACCATTAGATAGATCATCCAGATGTAAACTTGATAAGGAATTTTGGACCTGAAAATATTATAAATCAAATGGACTTAAAAGACATCTGAGAATATTTCATCCAAAAACAGTTCTTCTCAGTGGCTCATAGTGTCATCTCCAAAATAGAAAATATTTTAGGCCACAAAGAAGCTCTTAGCAAATATTAGAAATAAACTGATATAATTATTTGACTTTATGAAATCTTAATAGAACAAAATTATAAATCAACATACATGAAAAGCTACAGAAAATATATAAAGATATGAAGATTGAATAAAACATATGAATGATAAATGGGTGATAGAAGAAATCAAGGGAGAAATTAAAAATCTTAGAGTCAAGTGATAATAATGTTGTCACATATCAGAACCTCTGGGATACTCTGCAGGCAATTCTAAGAGGAAAGTTTATAGCTTTTCTTATGAGTGTCTACATAATAAAATCAGAAAGATCATAAACAACATAAACAACATAATGATGCATCTAAGGTCCTTGAAAAGGAGAACAAACCAATTTGAAAACCAGTATAATGAAGGAAATAATTAAACTCAGATTCAAAATCAATGAAAATGAGAATAAAATAAAACAATAAAATGGATCACTGAAACAAAGAGATGGTTGTTTGAAAAGATAAACATGATAGATAAGACTTTAGTCAAACTAACCAAAAGAGAAAGAGAGAAAAAAATTAATAAAATTAGGATGAAAAAGGAGAAATCACCATAGACATTCTATAAGTCCAGTGAATCATTAGAGACTATTTTGAAAATTTAAACCCTGATATATAGGAAAGTTTAGAAGAAGTGGACATATTTCTAGACAAAAACTGCTAAAAATGAATTAAGAGGATATGAATACCTAAACAAACAACAACTAGAAATGGAATGGAAGCAGTAGTAAAAAATCTTCCAACAACAGAAATCCCAGAAACAGAAAAATTCTCAACTAAATTCTACAAATATTTAAGCATGAACTAATGGCAACACTTCACAAATTATTTCATGAAATATAAACAGAAGGAACACTTCCAAATTTATTCTATGAAACCAGGATCACACTCATCTCCAAACCAAATAAGGACACATCAAGTGAATAAATCTATAGACCAATATACCTGATGAATTTAGAAGCCAAGATATTAGCAAATCATGTTCAACAATATACTAATAAGATTGTACAACACAACAAAGTTGGTTTTATTCAAGAGATACAAAAAATATTTAATATATGGAAATCAATACAAGTAATTCATCATGTAAATATAATTAAGGATCAAATTACTGGTGGTGCTGCAGCTCCTGGTGAGATCTGGCCTAGAGCAGAGGCAGCGCTGGCTCCAATGGGGAGTTTGGGCCCTTTGACATCATTTTGCAGCTTCCCTGGCAGACAGAGAACATCTTTGCCTTCCTGAGTTTTCAGAGCTGAGCTCCGGTCTTCCAGCAGGGCAAAAGAGCTGTGGCTCCTGGTGGGATCTGGCCTGGAGAAGATGGGGTCGCCAGCTCCAGCAAGGTGTTTAGGCCCTGTGGAACCATTTTACAGCTTCCCTGGCAGAGAGTGACCATCTTTGGCTGCATGAGTCCTCGGAGCTGAGCTCAGGTCTTCCAGCAGGGCCACAGCGCTGCAGCTCCTGCTGAGATCTGGCCTGGAGCGGAGGCAGTCGCCAGATCCAGCAGGGAGTTTGGGCCCTTCGGCGCTATTTTACAGCTTCCCTGGCAGAGAGTGACCACCTGCCACTGACTCAGCCAGCAGCGAGGGGCTCAGGCCTGCCGGGGCTCTCAGGCCAGTGTCTCCATCACTGAGCACAGTTGTGTGCCCCATCCCAAATTGGTCTAGTGCCCAGGTCCACACCCTGCTCCGGGGTCTAGCATCTTGCTGCATCTGATTGTCTATCAACACCAGGTTGACTCTGCCCAGAAGCATTGATCATTCCAAACCTGGAGGTGTGGGACAACAGCTTTCTTGGGTCACTGCTTGATCAAGCACCTCTCAAACATCAGGTGAGTTACTGGAAATCTGCAGGGACACTTTAGGTCTTTATAGGGAAATTGCAATCCCTCTGATTCGCACTACCAGAGGGGAAGATACACGAGCAACATGAGAAAACACGGGAAGAAAGTGTCCCAAACAAACCTAGATGATATATCAAGAGAACCCAAAGACAGCATGGTAGAAGGAATGACAGAAAGGGAGTTCAGAATGTTCATAATTGAAATGATCCAAGAAGAGAATGATGTGATGAGAGAGCAAATTTAGGCTATGAATAATCAGCTAATAGAGCAATTGCAGGAAGCAAAAATCATTTCAATAAAGAGATAGAAATTCTGAAAAAACAAACAAAAAAACAGAAATCCTTGAAGGAAACAAGGAAATGAAGGAAACAATAAACCAAGTGAAAAGTTCAATAGAAAGCATAATTAACAGAATAGATCACTTGGAAGACAGAACCTCAGACAATGAGGACAAAATATTTAATCCTGAAAGCAAAGTCAAACATACAGAGAAGATGGTTAGGATTCATGAACGAAACCTCCAAGAAATATGGGGCATCATGAAAAGACCAAATTTAACAGTTATTGGGATTGAGGAAGGCACAGAGATACAAACCAAGGGTATCAATAATCTGTTCAAGGAAATATTATCAGAAAATTTCCCAAGTATGATGAATGAGATGGAAAATCAATTACAAGAAGCTTACAGGACACCAAACACAGAATTACAACAGATCCACACCAAGGCATATTATAATGAAAATGCCGAACATATAAAACAAAGATAGAATTTTAAAGGCTGTGAGAGAAAATCATCAGATTACCTACAGGGGGAAACCAATGGATATCAGCAGATTTCTCAGCCCAGACCCTAAAAGCAAGAAGGGCCTGGAACAACATATTTCAAGCTCTGAAAGAAAACGGATGCCAACCAAGAATCTTACACCCAGCAAAACTTACCTTCAGATTTGATGACAAATAAAATCCTTCCATGATAAACAAAAGCTTAAAGAATTCACAAAGAGAAAGCCTGCCCTACAGAACATTCTCAACAATATATTCAAAGAGGAAGAAACGAAAAACAGCAATCTCAATCACATGGGGAGGAATTACCCTAAAGAAAGAGTCAATCAAAGGAGAAACAAAGTTAAGCTAAAAACCCCCAAAAAGCTAAAATGGCAGGAAATACAAGTCATATCTCAATAATAACCCTGAATGTAAATGGCCTAAACTCATCAATCAAAAGACATAGACTGGCAGATTGGATTAAGAAGAAAGACCCAACAATATGCTGCCTTCAAGAGATTCATCTCATGGAAAAACATGCCCACAGACTAAAGGTGAAAGGTTGGGAAAAAACATACCATGCACATGGACTGAGTAAAAAAGCAGGAGTTTCCATCCTCGTTTCAGATAAAGCAGATGTCAAGCCAAGGTTAGTCAGAAGGGATAAAGAAGGACATTTCATGCTGCTTAAAGGAAGCATAAATCATCAAGACATAACAATCATAAATATTTATGCACCAAACAGTGGTGCATCCATGTACGTCAATCAGATCCTTCTCAATTTCAGGAATCAAATACACCAAAACACAATAATACTGGGGGACTTTAACACTCCTCTCTCACTGTTGGAAAGATCTTCCAAGCAAAAATTGAACAAAGAAACCACAGGACTCAATGACACAATTGCTAATTTGAACTTAACAGACATATATAGAATATTCCATCCATCAAAAAGCGGATACACTTTCTTCTCAGCAGCTCATGGTTCCTTCTCTAAAATAGACCATATGTTATGCCACAAAGCTACTCTTAGCAAATACAAAAACATAGAGATACTTCCTTGTATAGTATCAGATCATAATGGAATGAAATTAGATATCAATGATAAGTTAAAAACAGAAACTACTCCAAGACCTGGAGATTAAATAATATGCTATTGAATGATACATGGATAATAGAAGATATTAGGGGGGAAATTAAAAGATTCTTAGAGGTCAATGAGAACAAAGATACAACATATCACAATCTCTGGGATAGTATGAAAGCAGTGTGAAGAGGAAAATTCAATGTTTGGAGTGCATTTAATAAAAGAATGAAAAGTCAACGAATCAATGACCTCACATTACAGCACAAAGCCCTAGAAAAAGAGGAACAGATCATCACCAAAAGTAGTAGAAGACAGGAAATAATCAAAATTAGAGCTGAAATCAATGAAATTGAAACAAAAGAAACAAAAAATTGACAAAAGAAAAAGTTGGTTCTTTGAAAAACTAAACAAAATTGATAAACTCTTAGCCTCGCTAATGAAGAGAAGGAGAGAGAAACTCCAAATTACTAAAATTCGTGATGGAAATGGAAGTATTACAACAGACACAATTGAAATACAAAACATAATAAGAAGCTACTTTGAAAATTTATACTCCAATAAAATACAAAACCTGGAAGACATCAACAGGTTCCTAAGGCATATGAGCCACCCAAACTGAATCTGGAGGACATACACAACTGAAATAGATCAATTTCAAGCAATGAAATAGAGGAAGTCATCAAAAGCCTACCAATAAAGAAAAGTCCAGGACAGGTGGATTCACAGCCGAGTTCTACAAGACCTTCAAAGAAGAGCTCATTCCAATACTCCTCAAAGTATTTCACGAAATAGAGGAGGAGGGAACCCTTCCAAACTCATTCTATGAAGCTAATATCACCCTGATACCAAAACCAGAGAAGGACACATCGAGGAACGAAAATTTCAGACCAATATCCCTAATGAACATAGATGCAAAAATTCTTAACAAAATTTTAGCGAATCATATACAAAAGCATATTAAAAAAATAGTACACCGTGAACATGTGGGTTTCATCCCAGGGATGCAAGGTTGGTTCAACATCCGGAAATCAATAAATGAAATTCACCACATCAACAGAATTAAAGTCAAGAACCACATGATTATTTCAATAGATGCAGAGAAAGCATTTGATAAAAGATAGCACCCCTTCATGCTCAAAACACTAGAAAAAATCGGGATAGCAGGGACATTCCTTAATATTGTCAAGGCTATCTATGCTAAGCCTACAGCTAACATCGTTCTAAATGGAGAAAAATTGAAAGCATTCCCCCTGAGAACTGGATCAAGGCAAGAGTGCCCTCTTTCACCACTACTAGTCAACATTGTTCTTGATAATCTAGCCGGAGCAATTAGATAGACCAAAGAAATTAGAGGGATACAAATAGGAAAAGAAGAGTTCAAACTATCCCTGTTTTCTGATGACATGATTCTCTATTTAGAAGATGATAAAAATTCCACCAGAACACTCCTGGAACTCATAAATGAATTCAGTAAAATAGCAGGATATAGAATTAATGCTCATAAATCTAATGAATTTTTATTCATAAGTGATCAATCTTCTGAGAGAGAAATGAGGAAATCTACCCCATTCACAATAACCTAAAAAAAAAAAAATACTTGGGAATCAATCTAACAAAAGAAGTCAAAGACCTCTACAATAAGAACTACAGAACACTAAAGAAAGTAGTTAAAGAGAATCTGAGAAGTTGAAAAAAATCTCCCATGTTCTTGGATAGGCAGAATTAATATTGTCAAAATGGCCATACTTCCAAAAGCTCTATACAAATTTTATGCTATTCCAATTAAATTCACAATGACCGACCTCATAGAAATAGAGCAAGCAATCATGAAATTCATTTGGAAGAATAAGAGACCCAGAATTGCTAAAGCAATCCTTAGCAAGAAGAGGGAAGCAGGGGGTATTTCAATACCAGGCCTTCAACTATACTACAGAGCAATAATAATGAAAACAGCATGGTATTGGCACCAAAATAGACAGGTAGATCAATGGTACAGAATAGAGGACACAGAGACAAACCCACATAAATACAGGTATCTCATACTTGACAAAGGAGTCAAAAACATACAATGGAGAAAAGATAGCCTCTTCAACAAATGGTGCTGGGAAAATTGGAAATCCATATGCAGCGAAATGAAACTAAACCCATATCTCTCACCCTGTACAAAACTCAACTCAAAATGGAACAAGGACCTAGAAATTAGACCAGAGACTCTGCACCTAATCGAAGAGAAAATAGGTCCAAATCTTCATCACGTTGGCCTAGGACCAGATTTCCTTTACATGACTCCCAAAGCACAAGAAATAAAAGCAGGAATCAATGATTGGGATAGAGTCAAACTAAAAAGATTTTTTTCAGCATAGGAAACAATCAGCAATGCGAAGAGAGAGCCTTCAGACTGGGGGAAAATCTTTGCCACACACACTTCAGATACAGCAATAATCTCCAGAATCTACAAAGTGCTCAAAAATCTTTACACCAAGAATACTAATAACCCAATCAATAAATGGGCCAAGGAAATGAAGAGACACTTTACAGAGGAAGATCTACAAGCAATCAACAGATTTATGAAAAAGTGTTCAACATCCCTAGTCATAAGAGAAATGCAAATGAAAACCACCTTAAGATTTCATCTCACCCCAATTAGAATGTCTTTTATTAAGAATACAGGCAACAACAGGTGTTGGCGAGGATGTGGGGAAAAGGGTACCCTAATACATTGCTGGTGGGAGTGCAAGTTGGTGCAGCCACTCTGGAAAGCAGTGTGGAGGTTCCTTAGAAATCTTGGAAGGGATCCACCATTTGATCCAGCTATCCCACTCTTTGGCCTATACCCAAAGGACTTAAAATCAGATTACTACACTGATGCAGCCACATCAGTGTTCATAGCTGCTCAAATTACAATAGCTAGATTGTGGAACCAACCTAGATGTCCTTCAATAGATGAATGGATAAAGAAACTCTGGTATATATACACAATGGAATATTACTCAGCCATAAAGAAGAATAAAATTATGGCATTTGTAGGTAAATGGATGATATTGGAGACTGTCATGCTAAGTGAGATTAGCCAATCCCAAAAATCCAAAGGCCGTATGGTCTCTCTGATAAGTGAATGAAGATGCATAATGTGGGGTGGAATGATGGCAAGAATGGAGAAAGGATAGAGACCATAGAGTGAAGGGAGGGGTGGGATTGAAGTTGGGGGGTAAGAATAATAACAGTATGTGTGACAGACATTATTGCCCTGTATACATGTATGAATGCACAGATGGGGTGACTCTACTTTGTGTACAATCAGAAAAACAATTGCTCTACTCCATTTGTGTTCAATGATTCAAAAAATTAAATAAAAATAAAAAAGGATCAAATTACTTAATCATCTCAATAGATGCTGAGAAGACCTTTAAGAAAATTCAGCACCCATGATAAAACACTGAAGAAACTCAGGACAGAAGGAACTTACCTTAATATCATGAAAACTATATATGAAAACCCAAAGCCAACCTCATAGTAAAGGGTTAAAAACTGAAAGCATTTCCTTTAAAATCTCCCTCAAGAAAAAGTGTCCACTCTCACCTCTCTGATTTCATATAGTGCTAATAATTCCAGCCAAATAATTAGGCAAGAACAAGAAACAAAAAGGTAAAAATATGAAGGAAAGAATTCAAATTATTATTGTTTGTAGATAATATGTTCTTATGCCTAGAAGATCCAAAAATCTTCACCAGAAGACTGCTATAGCTAATAAAAAATATGGCAAAGTAGCAGGTTATAAAATCAACATACAAAAATCAATTGCTTTCATATATATCAACAAAGAATCTGGTGAGAAATAGGAGAACAATTCAATTCACAATTGCCTCAAAAAATTACCTAGGAATAAATGTAATTAAGGAAGTGAAAAACCTCTATGATGAAACCTATAGAATACTGAGGAAATAAATTGAAGAAATTTTCAGAAGATGTAAAGACCTCCCACGTTCATGGATAGGCAGAATTAATATTGTTAAAATGGCCATAGTGTCAATAACAATATACAAATCCCATGCAATCTCCACCAAAATACCAGTGATATTCTTCACAGAGCTAGAAAAAAAAGTCCTAAAATTCATTTGAAAGGATAAATGATCAAGAATAGCTAAAGTAATTCTAAGATAAAAAAAGCAATGTTGGAAGCATCACAAAACCTGACTTCAGATTATACTGTAGAGAGGTAGTAACAAAAACTTCATGGTTCTGTGATAAAAATACAGAAACATGGACCAAAATAAAAGACACAGTTAAACCCACACAGATCCATTCATCTGATCATTGACAAAGGTTCCAAAAACATACATTGGAGAACAGACTCAGCCTTTTTAATTAATGGTAATATGATAACTGATCCATATGTACAAGAATGAAACTAGACCTCTCACCCTGGGCAAAATTCAACTCAGAATGAATAAAAGACCAGGAATTAGATCATATGCTATCTCTGAGAAGAAAACATAGAGTCTACACTAACCCTAAAGGCACAGAGAATGACTTTCTCAATAGGACCCATAAATCTCAAGAAATAATGCCAAACATTAGTAAATGGGACGGCATCAGATCTATAAGGTTCTGCACAGCAAAAGAAACAATTAGGAAAGTGAAGAGAGCACCTACAAAATGAGATAAAATCATTGCTAGCTTCTCTTCAGACATATGACTAATATCTAGCTGAGATTTCACCTCACACCAGTCAGAATGGCAGTCATTAAGAATACAGATAATAAATGCTGAAGAGGATGTGGAAGAAAAGGAAATCTATACATTGTTGGTGGGATTATAAATAAGCAGAACCACTATGGAAATCAATACGGAGGGTCCTCAAAAGATTAGGCATCAAACCACCTTATGACCAAGCTATACTACTTCTTGGTATATATCTTGAATAATTAAAGTCATCATACTACAGTGACACATGCATATCCATATTTACAGAAGCACAATTCACAACAGCCGAACTATGCAACTAGCATAGAAGTCCATCAATGGATAACTGGAGAAACAAATCATGGTACATATACACAATAGAGTTTTATACAGCCATAAAGAATATTCCATTATGTAATTTGCAAGTAAATGGATGGAACTAGACACCAGTATTTTAAGGTAAATAAGTCAAACTGAGAAGAAAAAGGATTGTATGTTTTCTTTGATATGTGGAAGCTAGATAGGAAAAAGTAAAAGATTTAGAAAACACTATGATAAATGAAAAAATTCAGTCATGAAAAGACAAATGTTACACTTATGTGTGAAATTTTAAAATTCAAGCTAATAAAACTGGTGGAGTCAGACATCATGAAAATCAAAGGTAAATAAGTAGAGAGAAGGGTCCAAGGGTTGGGAGGTGGGGTTGGTGGTGGGAAGTGCTGGGGAATGACATTGGCCAAATTATATTTTTATACTTATATTATCTTCATGTATGAGTATGTAACAATAAATTCCATTATTATGTGTGACTATGATGTACTGATAAAATATGTCAGAATAAAGAAAATAATTTCCTTTACAATAGCTGCAAAAAAGGAAGAAACACTCAGGAATAAATTGAACCAAGGATATGAAATATCCATACAATGAAAACTAAAACTGAATAAGACAAAAATAAATGGAAGGATAATCTGTGCTCATAAATTAGAAAAATTAATAACATTAAAATATCCATTCTACTCATAGTGATCTACAGATTCAACGTAATCCCTATCAAAATTACAATCATGATTTTCACAGAAACAAAAAAAAATTCCTTTTATTCATAAAGAACTACAGGCCAATACAATGTTGAACAAAACTGATGGCATTTCTAGGTCCTTGATCCACTTTGAGTTGAGTTTTGTACAGGGTGAGAGATATGGGTTTAGTTTCATTTTGCTGCATATGGATTTCATTTTCCCAGCACCATTTGTTGAAGAGACTGTCTTTTCTCCATTGCATGTTTTTCCCTCCTTTCTCAAGTATGAGATACCTGTACTTATTTGGGTTTGTCTCTGTGTCCTCTATTCTGTACCATTGATCTACCTGTCTATTTTGGTACCAATACCATGCTGTTTTTGTTACTCTTGCTCTGTAGTATAGTTGAAGGTCTGGTATTGTGAAACCCCCTGCTTCGCTCTTCAGACCAGAGACTCTGCACCTAATAGAAGAGAAAGTAGGTCCAAATCTTCATCATGTTGGCCTAGGACAAGATTTCCTTAACATGATTCCCAAAGCACAAGAAATAAAAGCACGAATCAATGATTGGGATAGAGTCAAAGTAAAAAGCTTTTTCTCAGCAAAGGAAACAATCAGCAATGTGAAGAGAGAGCCTTCAGAGTGGGAGAAAATCTTTGCCACACACACTTCAGATAGAGCACTAATGTCCAGAATCTACCAAGTACTCAAAAATCTTTACACCAAGAACACTAATAACCCAATCAATAAATGGGCCAAGGAAATGAACAGACACTTTACAGAGGAAGATCTACAAGCAATCAACAGATTTATGAAAAAATGTTCAACATCACTCGTTATAAGAGAAATACAAATCAAAACCACCTTAATATTTCATCTTACCCCAATTAGAATGTCTTTTATTAAGAACACAGGCAACAACAGTTGTTGGCGAGGATGTGGGGAAAAGGGTACACTCATACATTGCTGGTGGGAGTGCAAGTTGGTGCAGCCACTCTGGAAAGCAGTGTGGAGATTCCTTAGAAAACTTGGAATGGATCCACCATTTGACCCAGCTATCCCACTCCTTGGCCTATACCCAAAGGACTTAAAATCAGATTGCTACAGTGATGCAGCCACATCAATGTTCATAGCTGCTCAATTCACAATAGCTAGATTATGGAATCAACTTAGATGCCCTTCAGTAGATGAATGGATAAAGAAACTGTGGTATATATACACAATGGAATATTACTCAGCCATAAAGAAGAATAAAATTATGGCATTTGTAGGTAAATGGACGATGTTGGAGACTGTTATGCTAAGTGAGATCAGCCAATCCCAAAAATCCAAAGGCCGAATGGTCTCTTTGATAAATGAATGATGATGCATACTGTGGGGGGGAAGGGTGGCAAGAATGGAAGAAGGATATATAGCATAGAGGGAAGGGAGGGGTTGGGGCGGGGTGGGGGTTAAAATAATAACAGAATGTGTGACAGATACCATTGCCCTGTGTACATGCATGAACGCACAGATGGTGTGATTCTACTTTGTGTACAACCAGTGAAACAATAGCTGTACTCCATTTGTGTTCAATGAATCAATAAGTAAATAAAAAAAAAAACTGATGGCATTACCCTACCTGATGTCAAGCTGTATTTCAAACATATAGTAATAAAAACAACATAGTACTTCCATAAATGTAGACATATCAATCAATTGAGCATAATAGAGATCCTCAATTTTATACATGCATTCAGGTTCAACTGATCTTAAAGAAGGGAACAAAAATGCACAATGGGGAAAGTGGAGTCTCTTTATGTAATGATGTTGGGAAAACCATATATTAACATGCAAAAGAATGAAAATTGGTCCTTTTATTACAACATATACAAAATGATTTAAAGACATATATTTAATGCTTGAAACTCTAAAACTACTGTAAGACATGTAGAGAAAAGCTCAAGACATTTGTTTGGGCATTGATTATTATTATTATCATTATTATTGTTATTATTATTGTCATTATTGAATATGAACTCTAAAGTTTAAGGAATAAATAAAAATAGACAAATGGGATTTTATCAATGAGGAATGCTTCTTTACAGCCTAGGAAACAAGTAGCAGTAAAGAGACAACCTGTGGAGTGGGGGAAAATATTTGTAAGCCATATACCTAATAAATGGTTAATTTTCAAAATACATAAAGAACACAAACAACTCAATAGCAAGAAAAGAAGTAATTCATTTAAGAAATAGGCAAAGGTCCTGAACAGGCAGTTTGTGAAGGAAGATATAAAAATGGCCAAAGATACATAAAAATATGCTCAACCTCACTAATCATGAGGCGAATACAAATTAAATGATATATTACCTTACACTTTTCCTTTGGTTATTTACAAAGTGTGAAATGTAAATGATGTTGAATGTATAGTAAAAGTGAAAACTTGGATACTGTTGGGAAAACTAAATTTGTACAGTTACTGGTAAACTATATGGGTTCTGGGTATTTCTCCAAAGAAAATTATATTACTATGTAGAAGAGGTACTGGTACTTCTGTGTTTATTGCAGCATTATTCACAAAAACAAACTTATGGAAATAATTGAATCTGCCAATGTAATAATGAATAAAGAAATGTGTATATATGAATGCACACCCTATACTATTATTCTTCCTTGAAAATGAAGGAAATATTGTCATTCTCCACAACATGGATGAACTTAGAAAGCATTATGATAAATGAAAAAATTCAGTCATAGAAAGACAAATGTTGCAATTATGTGTGGGATTTTAAACTCAAGCTAATAAAACCAGATAGAATAATTGTGGTTGCCAGGGGCAAGGGCATGGGAAGATTGGAAGATGTTGGTAAAAAGGTACAAAGTTTCAGTTAGAAAAGAGGAATAGTTTTCTTGAGATATATTTAGGGACTATTGCATTCCAAAATTTCTAGGACAGTACATTTAAAATAATCATACTACAAAAAGTGATGTGTTTGAGGAGATAAAAATGTTAATTAGCTTGATTTAATTACCACTTTTTGCCCCATAAACACCTACATTTTTTGTCAATATATAATTTTAAAAGATCAGAATCCAAATATATATCGACACTCCATGTTCATGGTAGCATTCACATTAGCTAAGGAATGTAAGCAATATAATTGCTTATCAACAGATGAATGGATAAATCTGTATATGCATACAGTTGAATATTATTGTTTTAAAATGAAACAACAATCTTGACTTTGTGACAACTTTAAAGAACCTGGAAAACATTACACTAAATAAAATAATCCAGACATAAAAAGAGAAATGCTACATAATTCAAATTACAGGAGTCTTCTAACTTAAACTGAACCATAGAAAAGGATAATGGAATGGAGTTGGATGGGGAAAAGGGAGCTATTGGTTTAAGGGTATGGAGATTCAATTATTCAAGGCAAGTTTGTCCTAGAAATCAAACTGCACAACATAGCTAACAATACTATATTATATACTTAGAAAATTGGTATGAAGTTAGATCTCATGTTAAAGTTCTTATATTTTTAATTAATAAAAGCCTCTGCTGTGTTGCATATTAATCCTTTAGTTTTAACTTTTTTGTAGTTGTAGATGGATAATATGCCTTTATTTTATTTATTTTTATGTAGTGCTAAAGATCAAGCCCTGTGCCTCACATGTGACAGAAAAGCATCCTGCCACCCAGCTATAGCCTCAGCCCAACATTATTTAGTTTTTGGACCATGTAGATGTCATGGTGGAACTTGAGTTTTGAGCTGAAATTGTATTCCCACATCTTCTGGCAGATTCCCACATCTTCTGTGCAGTTTGCAGGTCTCACCAATTTCTTTCTGGGTTCTTGTCTCACAAATTTGAAGAATAAAATTTACAGACTATACTGAAAGGGAAGAGTGAATGGTATAGGATTTGTTTGAGAAGAGATAGAACTCCCATGATGTGGAAGTGGACCTGATAGTGTTAAAGGGCTGGGACCTTGTGGGAAACTGAGGCAGCATGAAGACCACCCTCTTCAAATCCTGATTCTTGAGATCAAGTCAGAGATATTTCAGACATCTCAGTTCAGAGTAACAGGCAGGAGTTTATTGCAATGATAGGAAAATGGAAAGGGAAACTCTATAGAGAGGGAATGAATTGTCTTAGAGGGAGGAGGGACCTTGTTCCTCTCCTGTATTCCAGTTTTATTACGGATCCCAGAGAAGTTTCCAGTGAGTCTTGCCCAGGTCCACCTATTGACTTCTGACTGATATCAGACTTTAAATTTCTCACTATGATGACAACTCAAGGTCATCTTGACCCATGCTCACAGGTTCTAATTGGATTTTTTATATTTAAAAAACATTTTTATTAGTGCATTATAGTTATATATAACAATGGATTTCATTGTGACATATTTATATGTACATAACATACTTTACTTCATTACCCAGTACTTCCCTTTTCCCTCCTTCCCCCTTAATCCCTCCCTCAACAGATCTTATATTTATTTACTTTTTTAAAAATTGGTGCATTATAAATCTACATAAAACTGTTATTTATTGTGATATATTCAGATATGCACATAGCATAGTTAATCTCATTCCACTGTTGTTTCCTATCCTACATTTCCTACCTCCCCCTTGATTTCCTTCATCTGTTTCATTTCTCCTTCTATTTCCATGAGTTCTCCCTTTTTATAAACCAATGCTGATTAGCAAATTTTAGCTGCTTGCAGAGCCTGTTGGTTCAGACAAATAGTGTTTGAGGTGGAAATAAGAGAACTGACTTCTTCCTTAACAAGCCATATTTTCTTTAAAATACACAGTCAAAATTTAGACTTAAAAAATCTTTTGAAGAATAGTGATATTTTCCAACTCCATCCATTTACCTGCAAATGCCATAATTATATTCTTCTTTATGGCTAAGTAATATTCCATTATGTATATATACCACAGTTTCTTTATCTCATCTACTGAAGGGCATTTAGGTTGGTTGCATGGTCTAGCTATTGTGAATTGAGCTGCTATGAACATTTAAGCCAATCCAGAAAATCTAAAGGCCAAATGTTTTCTCTGATAAATGGATGATGATACATAAGGGGATGGGGTAAGCGAAGAATGGAGGAATATTGGGTTGTGTAGAGGGAAATGAGGGGTGGAGAGGGGCAGGGGAAGGAAAGAAAATGGAATGATACAAACATCATTACCTATCCTATGTATTTGTATGATTACAAAAATGATGTGACTCTACTTCCTATACAACCAGAGAAATAAAAAGTTGTACCCCATTTGTGTACAATGAATAAAAAAATTAAAATTAAAAAAGAAGCAATAACAACATGGCTGGCCTGGGCTAGAGTGGAAGAATGTCAGCCCCATTTGAGGAGCACAATAGGATGGTTCTGTGGAGAGCACCCTAGGGACAGTGGTAGGAGACCCTGGGAGAGGGCTTTTTGAAGTGCAGGTTGCACCAGGCACACTGAGGCCAGGATATGCAGTGGAGTCTGCAGAGCCTACCAGTGGCCCACGGGCAGCCTTGAGATTCTCAAGGGCAAACTCCTTGATTTTAAAATAGCTGATGAGGGAACCTGGATTTTGGAGGATAGAAAAATGGTCCATATTGGTCTTACAAAGACAAAGAGAGATGAGGAAAATTGTTGCACTTATTTTCTAGAATCTGAGTATGCAGTGGATCCTTTGGTACAAGACCAAATGCAGAGCAAATTTACGATAGAGAGATTCCATGAAGAAAATCCTGGTTTTGACTTCAGTGGAGCATAAATCTCAAGAAAGTACCCTAAAGGTGGACCAGATATCTCAAACCTTGAGAAATAACTGCTTTTTTCCTCTACATTCTGTGGATCCTAGCAGATGTTACCAGCTGAAAGGAACAGATGATGTGCTAGAAAAAAAATTGATACTTACAGTTTAATTGCAAAATACAAAAATATGGTTCAAAAAATTGAACAATTAAAAATGGTTCAAAAAATTGCATTTAAATATGATTTACATAGGAAATGTACAACAGGAACTGTCTGAGGACTTACTTTTGCTCAGCATTGGGTTTTATATGCTTCATTTTATCAGTTTCATATTTAAATGCATTTTACTACAAAAACCATTGGGGTACAGATCATATTCAATGAAAGGATGTCTTCAGGGGAAATTAAATTTTATTTTGATAAGTGTGATGCAGGAATAATGTTCAATAAACTTTTTCAGAAAGAAGATGTTATGTACCTTTATGTAATTATACTAATTCACAGAAGTACTGAAAAAAATTAACAAAATTTCCACAAAGATATTCTGGGACCAACCGGGAGTGCGGGACCCCAGCAGTTGTTCTGGAATCACCATTGCTGGTCTGGTTGGGGCCTGGGCTCAGGCACCAGCCAGCCAGTGAGAACAGGACACCAGCAGCTGCTCCAGAACCAACACCGCCTGGGTGCTTCAGGCCTGATCCCAGGTAGCTATCAGCTGAGAACATGGGACGCCAGCTGCCACTCCGAAATCACCATCACTGGGCCAGGTTTGGGCCTGGCCCCCAGGTAGCCTCACCAAGTCATAGGGCTGCCATATCCAGCTCCAAGTCAAGGCCTGAACCCTGTAACTAGTCTAGTCTCAGGCCAGCACCCTCTCTGTTGCTGACCATCTAACAACAACAAGTTATATTTGCCCACAAACATTGATTACCCCTGACGTGGAGGCAGTGGGACAGCACCCTTCTTGGGACACAGCATTACCAAGTACCTGACAGGCATCAGACTACTGAACTATTGTTTGATGTTATGTACCTTTGAATAGTAAAATACAATTTTACTGTAGGTTTGAATAGTAAAATACAATTTTACTGTAGAACTTTCTTTCTCTTTTTCTTTTGTCTAAATAGCAATATTATGATTATTCCTAATATACGTACTACATTCCCACTTCTTTCTTATTAATATCCTTATCATTCTATCATGCTCTAATATAGCAGTGCCTTGGAGACTCATTCTCTTTTCTCTAGCTAAAAACTTATTTCCTCTAATTCCGCTCTCACTACTCCTATGACATAGTAACTCTATAGACTCACTTCCTATATCATTAACATTATATTCTAAACCCCTCAGCATCTTCTTTTGTCACTATTTGAAATTGTGGTCCTTATTGCAAACCTATTGATTATGCAGTAGATAATTCGAACTCATTTCTGTATATTATAACACAGTTAATATGGAAATAGGTTCTATATGGTTTAAGGACACATATTGTTTATATGCTGTACTGCTAATAATAATCTCTTCAGGGTGAGGTATTGGAAACCTGCAGGGACACTATAAGTCTTTACAAGGAAACTGCATTCCCTCTAATTTGCACTACTAGAGGGGAAGAAACATAAGCAACATGAGAAAACACGGGAAGAAAGTGTCCCAAACAAACCTACATGATATATCAAGAGAACCCAAAGACAGCATGGTAGAAGGAATTTCAGAAAGGGAGTTCAGAATGTTCATAATTAAAATGATCCGAGAAGAGAATGATGTGACGAGAGAGCAAATTTAGGCTACGAATAATCAGCTAATAGAGCAATTGCAGGAATCAAAAAATCATCTCAATAAAAAGATAGAAGCTCTGAAAAAAAAAAAAAACAGAAATCCTTGAAGGAAACAAGGAAATGAAGGAAACAATAAACCAAGTTAAAAACTCAACAGAAAGCATAATTAACAGAATAGATCACATGGAAGACAGAACCTCAGACAATGAAGACAAAATATTTAATCTTGAAAACAAAGTCAAACAAACAGAGAAGATGGTAAGGAATCATGAAAAGAACCCTCCTAAAGAACGATGGGACATCATGAAAAAACCAAATTGAAGAATTATTGGGATTGAGGAAGGCACAGAGATACAAATCAAGGCAATGAATAATCTGTTCAATGAAATAATATCAGAAAATTTCCCAAATATGATGAATGAGATGAAAAATCAATTATAAGGGGCTTACAGAACACCAAATGCACAGAATTACAACAGATCCACACGAAGGCACATTATAATGAAAATACCTAACACCCAAAATAAAGATAGAATTTCAAAAGGCTGCAAGAGAAAAGCATCAGATTACCTACAGGGGGAAACCAATATGGATATCAGCAGATTTCTCAAAAAGCAAGTAGGGCCTGGAAAAACATATTTCAAGGTCTGAAAGAAAACGGATGCCAACCAAGAATCTTATACCCAGCAAAACTTACCTTCAGATTTGATGATGAAATAAAATCCTTCCATGATAAACAAAAGCTTAAAGAATTCACAAATAGAAAGCCTGCCCTACAGAACATTCTCAGCAAAATATTCCAAGAGGAAGAAATGAAAAACAACAGTGTTAGTCAAGCAGGGGAACCCTGAAGAAATCGCCAATCAAAAGAGAAACCAAGTTAAGTTAAAAACCCAAAAATAGCCAAAATGACAGGAAATACAAGTCATATCTCAATAATAACCCTGAATGTAAATGGTCTAAACTCATCAATCAAAAGACATAGAGTGGCAGATTGGATTAAAAAGAAAGACCCAACAATATCTTGCCTTCAAGACACTCATATCATAGTAAAATATGCCCATAGACTAAGAATGAAAGGCTGGGAAAAAACATACCATGCACATGGAATTAGTAAAAAAGCAGGGGTTTCCATCCTCATTTCAGATAAAACAGACATCAAGCCAAAGATAGTCAGAAGGGATAAAGAAGGACATTTCAAACTGCTTAAAGGAAGCATAAGTCAGCAAGACATAACAATCATAAATATTTATGCACCAAACAGTGGTGCATCCATGTATGTCAATCAGATCCTTCTCAACTTCAGGAACCAAGTAGACCAAAACATAATAATACTGGGGGACTTTAACACTCCTCTCTCACCATTGGAAAGATCTTCCAAGCAAAAATTGAAGAAACCATAGAACTCAATGACACAATTGCTAATTTAGACTTAACAGACATATATAGAATATTCCATCCATCAAAAAGTGAATACATTTTCTTCTCCAAAGCTCATGGATCCTTCTCTAAAATAGACCATGTGTTATTCCACAAAGCTACTCTTAGCAAATAGAAAAACATAGAGATACTACATTGTATACTATCAGATCATAATGGAATGAAATTAGATATCAGTGATAAAGTTAAAAACTGAAACTACTCCAACACCTGGAGATTAAATAATATGCTACTGAATGATGCATGGATAAAAGAAGACATTAGGGAGGATATAAAAAAGATTTTAGAGGTCAACGAGAACAAAGATAAAACATATCAAAATCTCTGGCATACTATGAAAGCAGTGCTAAGAGGAAAATTCATTGCATGAAGTGCATTCAATAGAGGAATGAAAAGTCAACAAATCAATGACCTCACATTACAGCTCAAAGCCCTAGAAAAAGAGGAACAGACTATCACCAAAAGTAGTAGAAGACAGAAAATAATCAAAATCAGAGTTGAAAACACTGAAATTGAAACAAAAGAAACAATTCAAAAAATTGGCAAAACAAAAAGTTGGTTCTTTGAAAAAATGAACAAAATTGATAAAACCTTAGTCACACTAATGAAGAGAAAGAGAGATAAAATCCAAATTACTAAAATTCGTGATGGAAATGGAAATAATACAACAGACACTATTGAAACACAAAACATAATTCTCAGGTATTTTGATAATTTATACTCCAACAAAATAGAAAACCTGGAAGACATCAACAGGTTCCTAGAGGGATATGAGTCACCCAAACTGAATCAGGAGGACATACACAACTTAAAAAGATCAAAATTCAAGCAAGGAAATAGAAGAAGTCATCAAAAGCCTACAATCAAAGAAAAGTCCAGTGCCAGATGGATTCACAGCAGAGTTCTACACGATCTTCAAAGAAGAGCTCATTCCAATATTCCTCAAAGAATTTCATGAAATAAAAAAGGAAGGAACCCTTCCAAACTCATTCTATGAAGCTAATATCACCCTGATACCAAAACCAGAGAACGACACATCGAGGAAACAAAATTTCAGACCAATATCTCTAATAAACATAGATGCAAAAATTGTTGACAAAATTTTAGCGAATCACATACAAAAGCATATTAAAAAGATAGTGCACATGATCAAGTGGGTTTCATCCCAGAGATGCAAGGTTGGTTCAACATCCAGAAATCAATAAATGTCATTCACCAAATCAATAGACTAATAGACTTAAAGTCAAGAACCACATGATTATTTCAATTGGTGCAGAGAAAGCATTTGATAAAATACAGCACCCCTTCATGCTCAAAACACTAGAAAAAATAGGGATAGTGGGGACATTCCTTAACATTGTAAAGGCTATCTATGCTAAGCCCACAGCTAACACCATTCTAAATGGAGAAAAATTGAAAGCATTCCCCCTGAGATCTGGAACAAGGCAGGGATGACCTCGTTGGCCACTACTGTTCAACATTGTCCTTGAAACTCTAGCCAGAGCAGTTACACAGACCCAAGAAATTAGAGGAATACGAATAGGAAAGGAAGAGCTCAAACTATCCCTATTGCTGATGACATGATTCTCTATTTAGAGGACCCTAAAAATTCCACCAGAAAACTTCTGGAATTCATAAATGAATTCAGTAAAGTAGCAGGATATAAAATTAATGCTCATAAATCCAATGCATTTTTATTCGTAAGTGACGCATCCTCTGAGAGAGAAATTAGGAAAACTACCTCATTAACAATAACCCCAAATAAAATAAAATACTTGGGAACCAATCTAACAAAAGATGTGAAAGACCTCTACAGTGAGAACTACAGAACACTAAAGAAAGAAGTTAAAGAGCATCTGAGAAGATGGAAAGATCTCCCATGTTCTCAGATAGGCAGAATTAGTATTGTCAAAATGGCCATACTTCCAAAAGTGCTATACAAATTCAATGCAATTCCAATTAAAATCCCAATTACAGACCTTATGGAAATAGAGCAAGCAATCATGAAATTCATTTGGAGAAATAAGAGACCCAGAATAGCTAAAGCAATCCTTAGCAAGAAGAACGAAGCAGGGGGTATCACAATACCAGATCTTCAACTATACTACAGAGCAATAGAAATGAAAACAGCATGGTATTGGCACCAAAATAGACAGGTAGATCAATGGTACAGAATAGAGGACACAGAGACAAACCCACATAAATACAGGTATCTCATACTTGACAAAGGAGCCAAAAACATACAGTGGAGAAAAGACAGCCTCTTCAACAAATGGTGCCAGGAAAATTGGAAATCCATATGCAGCAAAATGAAACTAAACCCATATCTCTCACCCTGTACAAAACTCAACTCAAAATGGATCAAGGACCTAGAAATCAGACCAGAGACTCTGCACCTAATAGAAGAGAAAATAGGTCCAAATCTTCATCATGTTGGCCTAGGACCAGATTTCCTTAACATGACTCCCAAAGCACCAGAAATAAAAGCACGAATCAATGATTGGTATAGAGTCAAACTAAAAAGCTTTTTCTTGGCAAAGGAAACAATCAGCAATGTGAAGAGAGAGCCTTCAGAGTGGGAGAAAATCTTTGCTACACACACTTCGGACAGAGCACTAATCTCCAGAATCTACCAAGTACTCAAAAATCTTTACACCAAGAACACTAATAACCCAGTCAATAAATGGGCCAAGGAAATGAACAGACACTTTACAGAGGAAGATCTACAAGCAATCAGCAGATTTATGAAAAAATGTTCAACATCCCTAGTTATAAGAGAAATGCAAATCAAAACCACCTTAAGGTTTCATCTTACCCCAATTAGAATGTCTTTTATTAAGAATAGAGGCAACAACAGGTGTTGGTGAGGATGTGGGGAAAAGGGTACACTCATACATTGCTGGTGGGCGTGCAAGATGGTGCAGCCACTCTGGAGAGCAGTGTGGAGATTCCTTAGAAAACTTGGAATGGATCCACCATTTGACCCAGCTATCCCACTCCTTGGCCTATACCCAAAGGACTTAAAATCAGGTTACTACAGTGATGCAGCCACATCAATGTTCATAGCTGCTCAAATCACAATAGCTAGATTGTGGAACCAACCTAGATGCCCTTCAATAGATGAATGGCTAAAGAAATGGTGGTATATATACACAATGGATTATTATTCAACCATAAAGAAGAATAAAATTATGGCATTTGTAGGTAAATGGATGATGTTGGAGATTGTTATGCTAAGTGAGATCAGCCAATCCCCAAAATCCAAAGACCAAATGGTCTCTCTGATAAATGAATGATGATGCATAATGCAGGGTGGAAGCGTGGCAAGAATGGAAGAAGGATAGATAGCATAAAGGGAAGGGAGGGGTGGGGGGTAAGAATAATAACAGAATGTGTGACAGACATCATTGCCCTGTGTACATGTATGAATGCACAGATGGTGTGACTCTACTTTGTGTACAACCAGAGAAACAATAGCTGTACTCCATTTGTGCTCAATGAATCAATAAGCAAATAAAAAAATCATAAGTTTACAAAGTTCAGATTTAAGATTAAGGGTTGCTTATGGTTATGGTAATGATCACAACAGTCTAATTTTTAAAAAATCTGATATATGATGAAATAAAGTTACAAAATCATTGTATTGTGATGTTTGTATTCATGTGTGTTTTGTATGGTGTGTTGTATGCCACAAAATTGGCTTATGAATAAATACACACTTATAAATTTAAAATGGAAGAAAAACTCCTTTTTTTGTGGTGCTAGGGATTGAACCCAAGGACTTGTGCAAGCAAGGCAAGCACTCTACCAATTGAGTTATATTCCTAGCCTGTCTTTTTAATTTACATGATTAAGGTAAATGTTTAAAATAAGTTCATTTCAATTTGTTCTCAATTAATTTTAAATACTCTATTGAATAGAAGCAAAAATGTACATCTTAGCCTTGATTATAATCTTAGATTAAATCCTGTCATTTTTTTTCCTTTCAATATGATGTTAGTTTGCTTTTTGATATAAATGGCATTTATGATATTGAGACACATTCCTTCTATTTCCTGAATTGGTGCTGAAATTTTAAGGTTTTTTTCCTGAATCTATTGTCGTTGGTTCTATTAATATTTTATATTACATTGATTTTTAATTATTATAAGTATATTTGTGTTATGCCTAATTGTGAGATTCATTTTGACATAATCATGCATGCATGAAATATGATTTGCTCTATTTCAGTCATCAGTACTTCCACTTATTTCTCCTACTCCCTCCCCTTGTTCCTCTACCTGCAGAATGAAATTGACATGTGCTATGCACATATTTGAATATACCACACTAAATCTCACCTTTATGTATATCTACAAAGCACCAATTGAAAACAATAAATAAATCAAATGAAGAAAAAACTATTATGTTTATTGATTTGTTTGTATTAAACCATCCTTGCATCCCTAGAATAAAACCAACTTGATCATGTTGTATAATCCCTTAAAAGTGTTTTTCCTTTTAATTTTCTAGTATTTTATCGATGATTTTTACATCTAAGTTCATCAAGAGCACTGTTCCATAGCTTTTTTTTCCCTCAAGGTGATATCAGGGCATCATTAACTGAATTTAAAAGTGTTTATTCCCTTTTTATTTCATCAAATAATTTGAGGAGCATTGATAGTAGTTCTTTAAAGATAGAATTCTGGTAGAACTCAATTACAAATTCATTTGGTCTTGGGCTTTCCTCCATTTTAGGTTTTTTGTTCATTACTGATTTGATATCATTTCTTGTTATTACTCTGTTAAGATTTTCTCTGCCATTTTGGCTCAATTTTTGTATGTCATGCATGTCTAGAAATTCATTTATTTTTTTCTAGGTTTTCCATTTATTGGAATGTTTGTTTTCAAAGTAGTCTCTAACAATTCTCTTGATTACATTGATGTCTCTTATGTATCTTGCTTTTCTTTTCTAATTTTATTAATTTGTATCTTCCCAATTTGGTTTGCTTGGCTAGGTGTTTAGCAATATTTTTATCTTTGCACTGAAAAATGTGGGGATGTAGGAAGAAGCCACTGAGACATATGTTCCCCTAGGCTGCAGAATGGTACAATCCTGTGGGACACCCAGGATTAATTCATGGTTGGGCAGCACAATCTCAAGTGACCAGACCCACCAAGGTCATTGTCCCAGAAGAATCTCACCCATCCTCCTGTCTCCCCCCTCCTTGCATGGCTGCATAACCTCTGGTTGGACTGCCCTCACAGGCTATCATGTTTCAAGCTTCATTGTTCACTGGCTCCCCTCATGTATAAAAAGGGCTGCACTTCCCCAATAAAGTTGAGACTGCATCTTAGAATCTGTTCTCCCTGGAAATTGAGTGTTCTCCATTGCCTTACCCCCTCCAAGGGAGAAACTCATGAGGTATGACAGAAAAACCTCTGTTTCATTGATCGATTTTATTATTGTTTTGTTAACTACTTCATTAATTTCAACTTTGACTTTTATGATGTTATTTTCACTTGTTTTGGAATTGGTGGGGTTTTTTTGTTTTATGAACATGATATGAATATTTTGATTCTAAGAATTTTTAATTTTCTCCCATGGTTTTCTTGATGACATACTTATCATTCAAATGTGTATTGTTCAATATTCATGAGTTTATATATTCTGTAGTTTTTCTTTATCTTTAATTTCTTGTCATTTTGATCTAATATGATGAAAGAAACTATTTGAACATTTTGGTGTTTGCTAAGACTACCCTTGAGGCCTAAATTTTTATTTTATTTTGATTTTATCTGTTCCATGAGCAGATAAGAAGAAAGTGTTTTTCAGCTGTTGTTTGATGAAATATTCTTCAGATGTTTGTTATGTACATTAGATTTACAGCATGCTTTAGCTCTGAAGTCTTTTCTGATTTTGTGTTTGGGTGACCTACCTGTAGAAGTGTTTTGAAATTACCAAATGTATTCAGATAATTATGATCCTCTACGTTGAGTAGTATTTGCTTTATGCAATTAGAAGCACAAACATTTGGGAAATAAATATTTACCACCCCCTTTTTGTGACACTAATGTTGTCTTGCTGGATTTCTCCCTTGACCAGCATATAGTGTTCTTCATTGTCTCTTCTTATTAATCTTAGTTTGAAGGTTTTTTGGTCAGATATGAGTATAAGTACTCCTGCTTGCTTTCAAATTCTATTTGCATGAAATTTTACTTTATGTCATTTTACTCTCAGTCTGTGTTTATCTTTGCATATGAAGTGTGTTTTTAGGCAAATATAGCTGGTTCTTGTTTTTGAATGAAATCTGCAAGTCTCTGTCTCCTTATGTGGTGAGCTGAAACCATTAGCATACACTATAGAGAAGTTTTTTTATGCCCTACCCATTTGATTTATTTATAATATTTCATTGGATCCCAATTCTCACTTGCTTATCTACTCTTCTAATGAGATTTATGTGATATCCTGTCTTCATTGTTATTATCATCTACTTCTGTGTGTAGAATTCCTTTAATAATCATGTGCATTGTTTCCATAGTAGTCATAATTTCTTTTAGTGTATGCTTATCTTGGAAAGTTTTCATTTATTATTCCATGCTGAAGGTTAGCTTTCACATTATATAACAGTCTTATTTGGGAGTTATCTTTGAGGGGTTGAAACACATTGTTCCAGATCCTCCAGGATTTTAGAGTTTAAGCTGAAATTTCTGAATATTTTTCTGAATTTTTTCCTCAAAATTTTACATTTTGTTTCTCTTGTAGCCTTTCAAATTATTTAAAATAATAATAAAATTATTATTATTTGATCATTAAAATTATTTATTTTTAAATTAAAATGTCATGGAGAGATTCTTTTCTGTTCTTGTCTCTTTGGAGCTCTAAATGCCTCTAGTAACGTGATGTCCATTTCATTTTCAAGGTTTGGAAAATATACTGTCCTTGTTTCTCTGAAGAGGTTATCAATACCATTAGATTCTCCTTCCTCAATTGGCCTTATATTTGTTGTCTAATGATGTTTCAGTGTTCTTTTATATTCTGATCATAGTGTCTTTTATTTTACTTAATATGTCATAGTGTACAAGATTGTTCACCTTGTTTTCAAGCTCTGATATTCTGTTTACCTGATGTAATCTCCCAGAGATTCTTTCTTTTTAAAAATTATATTTGTTCTTTTTAGATACACATGACAATATAATGCATTTTGATGTATTATACATAGTTGAGTATAACTTATTGAAATTATGATCCCATTTTTCTGGTTGTACCTAATGTGGAATTTCACTGGTCATGTATTCATAAATAAACTTAGGAAAGTTATATCTGATTAATTCTACTGTCTTTTCTATTCCCAACCCCCCTCCTTTCCCTTCACTCCCCATTCTCTAATCAATGAACTTTCATTCTTGCATATCTCACCTTATTGTATTTTAGCATTCACATATCAGATAGAACATTTTGCCTGTTTTGGGGGGGTTGCATTATTTTACTTGGCATGATAGTCTCCGGTTCTATCCATTTACAAAAAAAGTCATAATTCCATTTTTTATGACTGAGTAATATTCCCCTGTGTATATATCCCACATTGCTAATCCATTCATCTGTTGAAGGGCATCTCATTTGGTTCCATAGCTTAGCGATAGTGAATGGAGGTGTTATAAATATTGATGTGGTTGTGTCACTGTAGTATGCTGATTTTAAATCCTGTGAGTTGCTATGGATTAGATGAGAGATACCCCTGGAAAGCTCACTTGTGAGACAATGCAAGAAGGTTCAGAGAAGAAGTAATGGGGTAATGAGAGCTTTGACCCAATCACCTGATGGGATTGAGTGGTAATTGAAGCCAGCTGGTGTGTGGCTGAAGGAAGTGGAGTATTGGGGACATGGCTTTTGGGCATACATTTGCATTTGGCAAGTGGAGCTCTCTCTCTCTGTCTCCTCATCATCATGCAAGCTGCTTCCCTCTGCCACATTCTTCCACCATGATGTTCTGCCTCACCTTGAGACCTGAGGAGGAATGGAGGCTGTTGCCTATGGACTGAGATGTCTGAAATTGTGAACCCCCAAATAAACTTTTCCTCTTCTACAAATATGTTGGTCATGTCTTTTAGTCACAGCAGCAAAAAGACTGACTAAAACAGGCTATATACCAAGGATTGGGATAACTGTGTCAAACTCTGGTTCCATTCCAAGTTTTCTGAGGAAACTCCAGAGTGGTTTCAGCAATTTGCATCCTCACCAGCAATGCATGGGTTAACATTTTTTCAAATATCCTGGCCAACATTTATTGTTATGTAAGGATTTTATTTCGTCTTCAAATCTGAAGGTTAGTTTTGCTGGGTATAAGATTCTTGGCTGGCAACCATGTTCTTTCAGAGCTTGAAATATGTTGTTCCAGGCCCTTCTGACTTTTAGGGTATGGACTGAGAAATCTGCTGATATCTGTATTGGTTTCCCCCTATATCTGATCTGATGCTTTTCTCTTGCAAGCTTTAAAATCTTATCTTTATTTTGTATGTTAGGCATTTTCATTATAATGTGCCTTGATGTGGATCTGTTGTAACTTTGTGCATTTGTTGTTCTGTAAGTCTCTTGTGGTTGATTTTCCATTTCATTGTTCAGGTTTGGGAAATTTTCTGATATTATTTCTTTGAATAGGTTGTTCATTCATTTTGTTTGTATCTCTGTGCCTTCCTCAATCCCGATAATTCTTAAATTTGGTCTTTTCATGATATCCCATAGTTCTTGGAGGTTATGTTCATGATTTCTTACCATCTTCTCTGTTTGAGCAATATTATTTTCAAGATTAAATATTTTGTCTTCATTGTCTGAGGTTCTGTCTTTCAAGTAATCTAGTCTGTTGGTGATGCTTTCCATTGAGTTTTTATTTGGTTTATTGTTTCCTTCATTTCAAGGATTTCTGTTTGGCTCTTTTTCAGAATCTCTCTTTGTTGAAATGATCTTTTGCTTCCTGCAGTTGCTCTTTCAACTGTGTATTGGAGTGATCATTCATTGCTTGAATTTGCTGTTTTATCTCATCCTTTGCTTTGTGAATCATTTTAATTATGTATATTTGGAACTCCTTTTCTGACATTTGTTCTACCATGCTGTCATTGCTTTCTATTAATATAGAATCTTGGTTTGTTTGGAACACTTTCTTCCCTTGTTTATTTAATGTTGTTCACATATCTTCTCCTCTATCAGTGCAGATCTTGGTATTGCAATTTACCCCCTATGGGCTTATAGTGACCCTGCAAATTTCCCAAACTCCTTCTTACTATGATGTTGCAGTCTCCAGTAGGCATCTCAGGATGGGATTTGCCCCACATAAGTTGGCAGCTTCTGCTTCCAGGATAATTCAAGATGGCCACACTGGCATCCAAATATGTTGGCAAAAGGGGAGCTGCAGCACATGGTGTGGGCACTGGGTACATGTGGGATGCAGTCAGTCAGGTCAGGGGTCCTGCATGTCCTGGCTGTTGTCCCAAAATGGCAGCAGTCACATATAACCAAAACTTCAAGTACTGTGACAGTGGACTTCCAGGCAAAAGCAGACAGCTGGCAATCCACTGGTGATCTGCAGGCAGTCTGCAAGCTACAAGTGGATGACTTGCAGGTGGACCTTAGTCAGTGGGTGATGGGTAGGTGAAAGGCTGGTTGCACTAAAAAATAGTCAACATGCTGGCAGACTATAGGTGATTGAGGTGAACAAATGGGGTAAACAGCAGGGGATGAATGAGCAGCAAAGACTGACTCACAGAGAACCAAATTTCCCTCTGCTTGAAACCCAAGTTATGGAGCAACAAGGAATGCAATCTCCCTCTAGTCCACCATCTTGGATCCCAACATTTATTGTTATTTTTATTCTTGATAATTGCCATTCTGACTGGAGTGAGATGGAATGTCAGTGTAGTTTTAATTTGCAATTCTCTGTTAGATATGTTGAATATTTTTCCATATATTTATTGATCAAGTGCATTTCTTCTTCTGTGATGTGTCTGTTCAGTTCCTTAGCCCATTTATTGAATGGGTTATTTGTTTTCTGGTTTTAAGTTTTTTGAGTTCTTTGTATATCCTTGAGAAAAATGCTCTGTCTGAGGTGCAGGTGGCAAAGATATTCTTCTGTTCTGTAAGATTTTTGTCACACTCTTGTTTTCTTTCCTGTGAACAAGGTTTTTAGTTTGATCCCATCCCATTTATTATTTCTTGATTTTTTTATTGCACTTCATTTTTCTTTATTTGACTTTATTTTACTTCTTGCATCTTTTGTTGAAGAGGCTATCTTTTCTTCAATGTATGTTTTTGGTGCCATTGTATAGAATGAGATAACTGCATTTATGTGGGTTTTTATCTGTGTCTTCTATTGATTTTCCTTAGTCTCCATGCCTGTTTTTATACCAATACCATGCTGTTTTTGTTACTATAACCCTGTAGTATGATTTCAGGCCTTGTATTGTGATGCTGCCTGCTTTACTTTTCTCTCTAAAAATTGCTTTAGCTATTCTGGGCCTCGTATTTGTCCAAATTAATTTAATGACTGCCTTTTCTATTTCCATGATGAATGTCCTTGAATTTTAATAGGAATTACATTAATACTGTGTAGTGCTTTGGGTAGTATGGCCATTTTGTACAATATTAATTTTGCCTATCCAGGAATATGGGTGATCTTTCCATCTCCTAAGGTCTTCTTTGATTTATTTTTTTAGTATGATGTAGTTTTCACTCTAGAGGTGTTTCGCCTCTTTTTTTAGATTGATTACCAAGTATTTTATTATTTTTTGAGGCTGTTGTGATTGGAATAGTTTTCCTGATTTCTCTTTCAGCTGATTCTTCATTGGTGTATTGTAATGCAAATTTTTTATATGTGTTAATTGTATATCCTTCTACTTTGATGAACATTTTATGAGTTCTAGAAGCTTTGTGGTTCTTTAAATACAGAATCATATCATCAGAAAATAGGGATATTTTGATCTCTTCTTTTCCTATTTGTATCCTTTAATTTCTTTCTTTTGTTTAACTGCTCAATCTAGGGTTTCAAGGACTATGTTGAATAGAAGTGGTAAAAGAAGACATCCCTGTCTTGTTCCTGATTTTAGAGGTGATGCTTTCAATTTTTCTCCATTTATACTTGTTGGTCTTGGGTTTAGTATAAAAAGTTACAATGTTGTGGTATGATCCTACTTTCCCTGTTTTTTTCTAGTGTTTTGAGCAAGAATGGATGCTGTATTTTGTCAATTGCTTTTTCTGCATCTATCAAGATAATCATGTGATAATTGTCTTTAAGTCTAGTAATGTAATGAATCACATTTATTGATTTCCATATGATGAATTATACTTGCATCCTTGGAATGAACCCCACTTAATCTTGGTGCACTATCTTTTTGATATGTTTTGTATGCAATTTGCCAGTATTTTATTAAGATTTTTTGCATCTGTGTTCATCAGGTATATTCATCTGAAGTTGTATTTTTGTCTTGTTTTTATATCTGGGTGATTCTGGCTTCATAGAATGAGTTGGAAGGGTTTGGTCCTTTTCTCTTTCATGGAGTAATTTGTGGAAGAGCGGTGTAAGTTCTTTAAAGTTTTGTTAGAACTCAGCTGAGAATTAGTCTGGTCCTGGGCTTTATGTTGTAGGTAGGTTTTTGATGGAATCTTCAATTTCATTGCTTGAAATTTATCTGCTTAAATTTTATGTCTGCCTGTTTCAATTTGTTTAGGTCATATATTTCTAGAAGTTTGCCAATATCTTTGAGATTTTCAATTTTATTGAAGAATAACTTTTCAAAATAGTTTCTGATTACCATCTGTACTTCAGTAGTGTCCATGTTGATATCTTTTTCATCACAAATTTTAATAATTTGACTTTTCTCTCTCTTTCTCTTCATTAGCTTGGCTAAGGATTTATCAATTTTATTTATTTTTCAAGGAAACAAACTTTTTGTATTATTGATTTTATATTGATTTTTTGTGTTTCAATTTCCTTGATTTTGTTCGCTCTGATTTTAATTATTTCCTATCTTCCACTGCCTTTTGTGTTGATGTGATCTTCTTTGCCTATGTCTTTGCAATGTAGTATTATGGTATTTATTTGATGAGTTCTCTATTCTTTAATGAATGACACCAATGCAATAAACTTTCTTCTTAGAACCCCCTTTAGAGTATCACAGAAATTTTGATTTGTTGCATCACTATTCTTATTTACTTGTAAGTATTTTTATTTCATTCCTGATTTCTTCGGCTGCCCATTGGTAATTCAATAGTGTATTAATCAGTCTCCAGGTGTTACAGTAGCTCCTGTTTTTAATTTCATTATTGATTTCTATTTCATTTCCATTATGATGTGATACAATGCAAGGGATTTTCTCAATTTTTTTTTTTTTTTTGTATTTGCTAAGAATTGCTTTGTGGCCCAAGATGTGGTATCTATTAGAGAATGATCCGTGTGCAGCTGAGAATAAAGTGTACTATGTCATCAATGGATGATATAATCTACATATGTCTGTTAAGTCTAAATTTTTAATTGCATTTTTTTAGTTCTATAGCTTCCTTATTTAGATTTTATTTGGAGAATCTATCCTATGATGACAGAGACATGTTAAAGTCATCCAGTATTAGCATGTTGTGATTTATTTGATTCTTCAAATTGAGCAGGGTTTATTTGATGTACATACATGCTCCATTGGTTGAGGCATAAATATTTATGATTGTTATTTCTTGTTGTTTTATAATTCCCTTAAGCAGTATGAAATATCCTTCTTTATCCCTTCTGATTAACTTGGGCTTGAAATCCCCTTTGTCTGATATGAGGATAGAAACTCCTGCTTGCTTATAAGATCCTTATGAATGATATTTTTCCTATCCTTTGACCTTCAGTCTGTGCATGTCTTTGCCTATATGGTGAATCTCTTGGAGACAGCATGTAGTTGGGTCTCTTTTTAATCCAATCTTCTAATCTGCTAGTCTATATCTTTTTATAAATTTTTTTTCCTGTACTGGGGGGACTGAACCCACTGCCTTGTGCTTGACCGGCATGCACTCTACAAACTGAGCTATATCCCCAGCCCCAAACTGCCAGTCTATATCTTTTGATTGATGAGTTTAGGCCTTTTAAATCCAATATTATTATTGAAAGATGATTTTTATTCCCTATTTTTAATTTGAATAATTTTCTCCTTAGATTTACCATTCTCCTCATGTAGTTCCTCCATTTGCTGAATTTCATTTTTATTTTTTATTTCTTCTACATGAAATATGTTACTGAGTATACTTTCTAATGCAGGCTTTCAAGTTGTGAATTCTTTTAACTTTTGTTCATCATGAAAGGATTTTATTTTATTGTCGGTTCTGAAGCTTGATTTTTATGGATATCTTATTCTTTGCTCTCATCCATTTTCTTTCAGTGCTTGGTATATATTTTTCCAAGACCTCCTAGCTTTGCAGGTGTGGGTTGAAAAACAAGCTGATATCTGATTGGTTTCCCTCTAAATGTGACCTGTCATTTTCCTCCTGCAACCTTTAAAATTCTATCCTTATTCTCTGTGTGGGACATTTTATATTAATGTATCTTGGTGTGGTTCTATTGCCATTTTGTATATTGGGGATCCTGTAAGCCTCCTATATCTGGTTTTCCATTTCATTCTTTAGGTTTGGGAACTTTTCTATATTATTTCATTGAAAAGTTTGTGCATTCCTTTGACTTGTATATCTGAGTCTTCATCTATCCCAATACATCTTAAGTTTGGGCTTTTCAGGTAAGCCCATATTTCTTGGAAGATCTGTTTATGATCTCTTAATATCATTTATCCATGATCAGCATTATTTTCAAGATTATATTTTTTTTTCATTTCCTGAAAGTGTCTTCCAATCAGACTAGCCTGTTGATTATGCTTTCCATTGAATTTTCAATTTTATGTATTAATTCCTTTATTTTGAGGGCTTCTGCTAGATTTTTTTCAGAATCTCTATCTTTTCCCATATTTTCTCTCTGAATTCACTCCTTACATTGTTCTTTGCCTCTCAGATCAGTTTAACTATGTACAATCTAAACTCCTTTTATGAAATTTCTTCCAATGTGGTGTCCATTCATTCTGTTATTGAAGTATTGTGCTCTGTTTAGGGCCATTTTTTCCCTTGATTTTTCATGTTGTTTGTGTGCCCACCCATCTAACAGTATGGATCTGAGGCAGTAGAGTTTCTACCTTGTGGACTTATAGTATCCCTACAGATTTTTAGTACCTTGCTGTTAAGGTGGAGACAAAAAATAACAAATGCAAACAGCATTAACTCGATAGTTCCTGCTATGTCATCTACAATGTTATTGTTGCACAAAAAAAGAAATGTTATCAGTTATTGCCCACATTAAAATCATTAAGTTTGCAAAAGAGTTTACAATTTCATATGGTGAACTGGGAGAGACCAGATGTAATGTAAAAGGTGATGCTATGGGAGGGGAGTGAGAAAATAGAATTAAACATTTAAATGAAGAGTTAAAGATGGAATAATAAAGATTGGCTGCTAGCAGAAGAAAAGAGAGAAGGAGAATTAAAGTAAACAGTTAAGTGAGAAAAACATTGAAATTAAAAAATTTAAAAAATAAAATAAAGGAATACAAATCAAAATTTACCTGTACTAATCACACATCCTAGTCCTCAAAATAGTGATCAATGAAAAGTAACTGTCTTTGAAAAAATGCTAGAAATGAGGAAAAAGAAACTAATGTGGATATGTATATGTGTCCATGAACCATTCAGGTCACAATCAAATAAGAAAAGCAAAAAGAAAAAATTAATTTTTAAAAGATCTCAGTCAAAAGTTAAATAATTCTTTGCATTGGAGTTCAAAAGATTCTCACCTTCCCTTATCATCAGTTTATGTGGGTTGGGCTGGAGGATGATGTCTTCTTCACCCTCAAGGTCAGGTTACTGGAGTGTGAGAGGAAATCCCAGAGTTCCCAGAGGCAGTATTTAGGCTTAGGTAGGCACCATATTCTTCACTGAATGGTGATTGTTCTGAAGATTTTAAGTCAGCACACTTCCAGGCCCAGAAGTTGCTGGTCCACACTGGGAGACTGCAACCCATGGATATCCATGGGTTCCACTCATGCAGTGAAGGAGCCAACTCTTAGGCCCCTCTGTCACCAGCAGACCTAGAATTTCCTGGTCTCTCAGGTTCAGACGAAATTCAAGCATTCCCATTCTCACACATTCAAATTCCCAGATTGGCACATGTCTCTCAGCTGGTCCTATAAGCCATGGACTCAAGCATGTAGGGGATAGCCAGGTGGGTTTCCACAACTTCCATTCCCTTGTGTAAATCAATCTCCACATTTGATTTTCTCCTGGTCACTTAGAAATTCTATGTCATGAAGTGTTTGTTTGCCAGACCTGTATTGTGTGCCCAGCTTGGGTTTTCCAGAAGTCAGCTCTCCCAGCTTCCAGCCCATGTGCCATGGCTGTAAAATGGCTCCTTCATCTGTACTCCACAAGCAGCTGGGTGAGATGTGGTTTCTTTCCAACAAAAGGATATTGAGCACCATGCTTTTCTGGTTAGTCCAGTAGTACTTTTGGTCTCTGATCTCTCCATACTCAGGCTTCCTCAAGATGTGGGTTCCTTTAATTCACTTATCCCTCTGCTTTACTTGCTGTGGAACTTCTCTGTCCAGTGTCAATGGCATTGGTGGCAGTGGTAGCACTGGGTATTTCTTCTTTAATTTATCATACTCAACCTCCTGAGTCCTGAATCTGCTTTGAATGTCCAGTATTAATTCCCCATATACTCCCCCCACATTTTCCCACACACACCTTTCTGAGAAGCTGCCTATTTGCTTTCTTGGTTTCACACCATGGAGAAGCCAGAAGAGTGACCCCCTCTATAATACTATCTTGAAAACTCCCCTGATTTTTTTCTAAAACTAGTTTAATTGTAGATAGACACAATACCTTTATTTTATTTATTTATTTTTGTTCAGTGCTGAGGATCAAACCCAGTGCCTCAGGCATGCTAGGCAAACACTCTACCACTGAACTACACCCCAGTCTATCCCCTGAATTTTTGACATGTTAGTTACAAAGTGTCAAGAAAAGATTCTTTTCCCATCATGGTTATTTTGGTTTCTAAATGGCTACAGTATCTGGATGTCCATGTCCTTCCCAATGTTTGGAAAAACATTCTGCTATTTTCCTGAATAGATTATCAATGCCATTAGCCTATTTTTCTACTCCTTCCTCAATGCCTTTGAGCATTAAATTTTGTCTCTTAGTGTTGTTCCATTATTATTGTATATTTTTATCATAATTTCTTATTTTTCTTCATTACTCCAAATGTACAAGTCAGTCCACCATGTATCTAGCTCAGTGATTTTATTTTCTACTTGATCTAACTATTTTAGAGACATTCTTCTGAGCTTTCTGTTTGACTTAATGTTGCCTTCCATTTCCAAAATGTTGTTTGGATTATTTTTCAGAATGTCTATCTCTTTATTAAAGTGCTCATACATATTCTGCATTTTATTCCTTAGATCTTTTCCTTAATCACTGATCATTTTAACCATCAATTTGTTGTATTCTTTGTCCAGCATTTCATCCACCTAAATGTCTGTGGATACAATTAATAGAGATTTATAAACTTTTAGAGTTGTCTTGTTGACTATCTTCCTCATGCTTTCAGAAGTTCTATGTTGTTTGTGCATCTTTCATGATGGGTTCTCTTCATTATATGAGGGTCTTTTAGTGAGTAATTAGTTCTTTAAAATATGATCTGAACTGGGGTTATATCCTAGCACCAAATAATCAGTGTAATCAAAATGCTAAATTCTATAACCATCACTGGATTGTGAGGAGAATATAACCACTAGTAACATGGGTGATAAAAATTGTATACCAACATATATTTATAAATGCATTACTAATGATCTATACAACTCTGCTAAGAAGGAATGTGGGTGAGTAATATTATAGAATAGGGTGAAAATTTGGCATTAAAAATATTATTCCTGTTATGGTTTGGATATGAGGTGTCCCCCAAAGGCTCATGTGTGAGAGTGTGAGACAATACAATTGAGAGGTAAAATGATGGGATTATGTGAGCCTTAACCTAATCAGTGCATTAATCCACTGGTACAGATTAATGTGGTGGTAACTGGAGGTAGGGAGTGTGTGGATGGAGTTGCTGGGTCCCTGGAGACATACCTTTGGGGTATATATTTTGTCCCTGGTGAGGAGAGCTTACTAGCTCTCTCTCTTCTTCCTGATTGTCATGTGCTGCTTTCCTCTTCCATATCATTCCACTATGATGTTATGCCTCATCTTGGGCCCAGAGCTATGGAGTTGGCTGTCTGTGAACTGAGGCTTCTGAAACCAGGAATGACAAATAAACTTTACCTCCTCTAAAATTGTTCTTGTTAGATGTTTTGGTCACAGCAGTGAAAAAGCTAACTAAATCAATACCTAATATTAATTTTATTGGAATAAGACAAAAATGGAAGAAAAGACTGAAAAAGTGTTGGGGAAGGAAGAGAAACAACATAAAATGAGGAGGAAAAGAAGTATGAAAAATAATGGAAGAGAATGGAGTTGGGAAAGCAGAAAAGAACATACCAAGAAATTATCTAATTAATTGAAGAAATAGGTAAAATGAACCAGAACTCTGAAAAAAAAAAACAACAATAGAGAAGACACAACAAAATATTGTATAAAAAGCAGCTAATTCAAAAATAATTATTAAAAGATTTGGTTTTCTCCTTGGTGAGTTATTTAAAGTGGTGGTACTTTTTCCCATGGCTTTAATTTTAGAATTCCCCCAGCCATAGAGAGGTTTTTGGAACAGTCATGTTACTTTATATTTGTTCTCAGCACTTAAGTAATCCAGGCAAACTTATTAGCAGTGTCTATATGCTGAACTCTCTCTAGTCTTGCCTGGAAGCAAATACTTGGGCAGCTTTTTCTATTTCAGAGCAGATTTTATTCTCAGTATCACTGTGTTTTTGTATCTGGTATTGGGATTGTAGCTCTGTTCATAGCTACTGTCAGCCCTCTCACAAACCTGTGGACTAATCTAACATGCATAGCACACCTCATTCCAAAAGCTTCAGTACATGTGCTGGAGGGAGTTGTGAGAGATGTGTCCTAATAATGTAATAGAAGATCCTCCAGAAACTTCTAATCATGTGGGAGTTGGCTAGGGCTGTGTTTGATTGCTGCAAGTAGCAGCTTACTACAACCCAGACAAGACCCACTTCTACTCCCTCCCAACAATGCTCATTACTTCAAATTTTAGACCACCAATTATATATTAAGCTATAGATCTGCAGTCTGTCAGCATCAGCTCCTATCACCACAGAGTGCTTCCCCAAATCTTTGCCATAGTCTCACTTTTGCACACAGATTGACTCGTGGATTGACTATCCATTGATCCAGTAAGAAGTAATGCATTGGTGACCAGTAGTGGATACACAAATAGAAATCAAACCAACAAGACAAAGAGAAAAAAAAGAAAAACAGGAAAACTTCCGGGATTTTGATTAACCCCTGCAAATAATATAAACCATGAGGATTCTTAAGTGACATCTTTTTCCCACTTACAGTAAGTCTGCTTTTAAGTGTCAGAGCCCTCTTCTGTAACATGGCAATTTGCAGTATCTGAGAGTATTTACTTCTCATATTGAAGATTTCCTGGACAGTGGATTCTGCTTTCTTTAATCCATTGGGAAATTTTCAGTTCATTGTAGGGGAGCTTCCCTTGCCTGGCACTGATGCAATCTATTAATTTTCTTTCTATTCTAAAAGTGAATATTTCTGCTTTTCTCCTATCTTTTGATTGCTTCCTATCTAAGTTGCTTTAGGGAACTTTCCTATAGCCTTCATAATGCAGTTGCAGAACCGATGCTTTGATTCTATTTGGAAAGCAACCATGATGCAGTGAGTTCCTCTAATCTGGTATTTTCCTATTATTCTTTTATATAGACAATCATCGCTATAAAATTCCCTCTTGGTGCTCTGTTTTCTGCATCTCACACATTTTGATATGCTGTTTCAATCTTTGTTTGTTTTGGGTTTTAAAAAAATTCCCCTCTGAATTTCTTCATGACCCTCTCTTCATTCAAATTTGTGTTGTTCAGATTCTATGCATTTGTACGAATTCTAAAGCTTCTTTTGTTGATTTTTAGTTTTATCAGAAAAGATAATAAGGCTTCAATTTTTTATTATGTTGACATGATTTGTGTCTGGATACATAGTTTGTTCTAGAGATAGTGCCATGTGCTAACAAAAAGAAAATGTACATAGCACCTTTTTGATGAAATGTTCTGTAAATGACTATTAAATCCATTTGATCTACAGTAAAGGTCCTTCATTGATTTTTAGTATGGATCAAACAAGTGTTATAAACACCTCACTATTACTGCATTGGAGCCATTTCTTCCTTTAAGTTTATTTGCATTTGTTTTATAGTATCAGATGCTCTAACATTAGGTGTTAACAGATTTACAATCACAATATATTCTTGTTAATTGATAGTGTTTATTATATAGTGACCTTCTTTTTATCTTATTACAGATTTTATGTTGAAGTTCATTTTGTCAAATATAACTAGTACAACTCAATTTTTATTTTCATTTCCTTAGATTATTATTTTCTATTCTTGCACTTTGCATGTATGTATGTTGTTTCTTTTAAAGTGAATTTCTTATAGGCCATACATTGCTTGAACTCTTTTCCTCATTATTTGCCAGTCTTTATCATTCAATTAGGTAGTTTAATTGGTTTATATTCAAGGTTATTATTCAAAGATATGGATGTAATCCTGTCATTTCGAGGACTTTTTATAGTTTTTTTCAATATTCTTTGTTCTTTTCTTTATTTCTTATTTATCTTTGCTGTTTGATCATTTACTGTAGTGATGATGTTTGGTTCTTTTTTCTATTTACCTTGCTCTTCTATCAGAATTTCTATTTTTCACAAGCTATCATGATGGTAATTATCATTTTTCACCCCTGCATATAGGACTCCCTTAAGCATCTTTTGCAAGCCTGTTCTGGTGGTCATTGGTTTCTTGTATTTTTTTTTCTCCTTGTTTTAAAAATGTTTGTAACTTCTTCATTTCTGAAGGTTAGTCTTATTAATGGTACTATCATCTTGGTTGGCAGATAATATTTTTCAGGAGTTGTAATATGTCATTGTTTCTTCCTCACCTGTAGATATTCTGCTGAGAAATCTTTTGTTAGTCAGAAGGGGTCGCCTTTAAATGCAAGTTGGTATATTTCTCTGTGGATTTTAAAATTATTTCTTTCTGCTGTAATTTTGGCAATATGAGAATGGTGTCCCATGGTAATCGTATTTTCTGTTCATGTCTGTTTGTTGTTCTACAAGTCTCCTTTATATGGATGTCACATCTTTTCCAAGACTATGCAAGTTTTCTGCAATTATTTTATTAAATAAAATTTTTATTACCTTAGTCTTCCTACTTATGAGTATTCCAATGATGTAGGTATTTTTTTTAATGCTATCTCAAAGATCCAGAATGCTCCCTTATTCTTCTTATTTTTAATATTTGTCTGAATGGGATATATCAAAAGACCTGTCTTAAAGTTCAGATAGTCTTTCTTCTGCTTGATCTTGTCTGTTGTTGAGGAATTCACCTATATTTTTAATTTGATTTATTGAGTTGTTCCTTTTTTCATTTATTTTTTTTGTAATCTCTATGTCTTTGCTGAATTTCTCTTCCATATTCTATATTATCTTCCTAATTTCATTTTTCTGCACTGTCTTGGACCTCATTCTGCTTTTTATAGTCATTCATTTAAATTCTTTATCAGGCACTTTATTAATTTTATTCTTTTGCAAACCATTATTAGTTAGTCTGTCTTTTGGAAATTACATATTTCCTGGTCCCCTCCACTAGATTTCTTATATTCCCACATTGATATTTGTGCACCTAATAAATCACATATTTCTTCCACATTTGGAGGTGTCCCTATTTTTAGGTGGTTTTCTTCTGAAGTTGTTTTCTATGGTGCTTATTTGTTATGCAATATTAGCTTTGATTCTAGCTGGATACTGTAGGTTAGTCTCCCTCTAGCTTCTTTGACTGTTATTAGCGAATTTGAGCATAGTACATACTATTTCAGATCATAAGATTACATTTTCTGCAGGCATCACAAGAGTAGAAATACTCTAGAAATTCTGCTAGGTGATGTTTGGACCACAGTATGTGTGGAGTGCTCTCTGTGGGGAGTGGTGATTGTAAAGCTTGCGAAAGGCGCGGCAGGTGGCAAAGGAGGCGGGTGGCCAAAAGGAGCTCACCAGGTGGATTCAGCAGAGTCAGACAAAAGTAGTGGCTTGAGATTTATTGTAGTCTGTGTCCCAGGCAAAATCTCCAGCCCCCTGGGGTGAAAGTCAGGGTGGGAGAGCCAGAAGAAATCGCACGTGGCTTTGGCTGCTCAGGGTTTTTATACAGAGGAAAGGGTCAAGGGTCCTGTCCAGGAAAAGGTGGACCCAAGGTGGACGTCAGGGTCAGCAGGTTTGCCTCATTGGTCACTTCTGGCACAGTGTGTTGCTAGGTGGCTGTGCTCCCTCCCCCTGCAGCCACCCAATTCGATCTGACATTCTGACCTTTTTGGTGATAGAGGGCACCGGAGTCTGTCTGGCTACTTCCTGCATGGTTGGGGGCGTTGTGGGAGAGAAAAGGATTCGGGGTCCGGGTCAGTGGGGAGGCAGCTGTCAGGGTGCAGGAGGATTTGGTTGTATGTCATTCTGGCACCTCACTCAAACAGCTCTGGGCAAATTCAGATGCAGGAGAGTTTCTCAATGACTCCAGTTTTCAGTCTGGTTTCATTGATGCACTAGTAGTATTCTTCCTCTAGGAATAGGCATGTTCCTTTGTTCGCTGTCAGAATTCTAGTGCTCAGCAGTTCTGTAAGGAAACTTGGGCAACAGATGTTATTTGTCCCTGAGGGGATACCAGGCTTTTGAACAGGTCAGATTATTTCAACTTCACTATATAGAAGCAATTGAGGAACTAAAGTGGAGGGCACATAGAAAGTGAAGGGCATATTGGGATCTAATTTTTTGTCAGAGTACCATTACATCAGAAGAAGAATCCTGGAGGAGCAAACGTGGGAGAAGAGACCTGTATGGTTTAGTTGCAAGGTACTGAGTTAAAGAAAGTGTAACAGTATGCAAAGTTATCTGAGGAGCTATAATAAGGGGAACTCTCTCCAAAGGTGAATAGGGGTCCTTTGAGCCTTTGAGGAAGTACTAAGAGGGGTACTCATAGGAAAGGCTGTTATCAGGGTCCAGTCCAAACCTGCACAAAGAAAACAATCTGAGATGTTATTAACTCTGGAGAGATTGAGAAGTCAAAGACCTTGATGTATCAGAGTAAGACCTGAGAAAGGATTAGCATTAGGCTGAGTAGCTGCATTGATCTGGCATTGGATCTCCATTTCCTGCTCCTGGATGGTTAGATGAAGCTGAGGAACCACCTGAATATAAACTTTTAGATTCTAAGTGAAGCCTCAGGATGGTTGGCTGTTGTCCCTGTGTAAACTTTACCGTCGAGGATTGAGGTCAGTAGAGGGTATGGAGTCTTCAGGTGATGCTGAGGCTTCTGGAGACTAAACAATCTGACAGGTGAAGGCTGAACTGTTGTCTGACTGGATGGATGCAGGAAGTCTGAATCTGGGAATAATCTGCTCAATGAGGACAGCAGATGATGTCAGCAGTATCCCTGGGGGTAGGGAAGGTTTCTATTCAGCCTGAAAAAGTATCAACCAAGGTAAGTAACAGAGCTTTCTTGCATCTGGGCATATGGGTGAAATCAATCTGCCAGTTTTCACCTGGAAAACTGTTCACTGTCAGCTGTCAAGACAGGGTGGCTCCCAGAAGTTGGAGAACATCTCTGCCTAGGAGGGGGACTGGACAGGAAGGAATAACCAGGAAAGAGTGTGTAAAAGAATGTCCCTCCAGGGCACAGGGACTGGGCAGTAAGGAATAACCAGCAAAGAGTGTGTGAAAGAATGTCCTTCCAGGGTACAGGCTAACTTAGTTGTTCTGTTTGGCATGGAGGGTTTCCATCAATTCTCATAACTGAAACCTGGGAAGGAAATAAAGGCCCAGAGTGGGCAGGCAAAACAGAATAGGTACCTCCTGTGTCCATAAGGTTATCCTGGAGCGTGCCCTAGGCTCAGTGATCCTCGAGTCCAGGCTTCTTCAGTCTTCTTTGAATCCTAGCAGTTGAAGGGAAGGGACCACCTGGCTGGTCACACCCCTGCATAGAGGTGCTAGGGAGGGGCCAGCCATAAGGTAGTCAGTTTTCCAGTGTGTTCTGCTTGTTTTCTTGTGGAGATGACTTGGTTGGGGCCATGGCTTGACCCTGGCAGAGAGGACAGCTGGTCCTCCTTTGGAGTTCTTGCTGGAGCAGCAGGCCACAGGTTAACTACCAGGGACTGGACTGGAGTGTTACCTTTTTCTGTAAATAAGCCTGCCTCTCAGGCATTGTACTTTAAAGGCAATTTTTACCATATTTCAGATAGGGATTTGTGGGCAGTTCTGGATTTTTATCTGGATTTTCGGTAATTTCCCTCACTTAATTTAAAGAGTCAGTAGAAAAAGATGAAAGTGAGTGAGGAATTAAGAAAGCATATTTGGAATTAGGTGGTGGTGATTCTGTATAAACACTGCATCCATCAGGTTTCAGCATGGAATTGCCATCTACAAAAATGGTTCAGTCAGGTGAGGGGAGTGGAGAATTGAAGCAGTTTTTACAAGGTGAATGTACGACTTTTAGCACCTGTGGATATGAATGGGTAAAGGCTAAAGGGTAGCAGCTCGCAGGAGTGTTTGGAGGCCGGGCCCTGTGGGTGGGGTTTGGCAGGGGGCATGGAGAAGCAGTGGCTGCATTTTGCTCCTTGGGTGTAAGCCATGGCACCTGCTGCGGCGGGGGCAGTGGCAAGCCGGCGAGGGAGGGGTAAAGGGAGGAAGCATGCGCTGGTCTCGCGACTATGGCGGCATTGGTGGGTAATAACCAGCTTGGCGGTGGAGTCTGGAGCCAGCGAGTCCAGCACCCGGCACCCGGTGCTGTGTTGGCAGAGGGGGGTGGAGAAACGGAGGAGCGGAGGAGATAGAGGAAGAGACAGAGGAGGTGGCAGGGGGAAGCAGCAGGGGGAAGAGGCGGGCGCGCAGTTGATGGATACACAGTCTCGGCCAATGCCAGTGGTTTCCGCGGAAGACCAGGGGCGGGAACAGAGAGCATTTCCGGTGGGTCCGAGAAAACGTGAAAGAAAAGAAAGCAGGGAGGTTTTAGGCAGGGAAGCAGACAGAAAAAGGAGAGGTGGGAAGGCGGGTCACAGATTTCAATAAAATCAAGCCTCCACGTGTCTGTTTAGTGAAATTACAGTAGCAGCGGCCGAAAGGTTACGCAGTCACTGCAGTATTGGCATAAGCTGAGGGGCGGGAGCATAGCGTTTCCTAGAGTCTTCCAGCCTTACTCTGGGAGTGAATACGAACAAGAGGAGTGTCCTCCTCTGGTCATGGTTCACCCGAAAAATGGAATGGACCAGCTGTGGATCAGGACGTCTCCTGGTCCACGGGGTTCCAGAATGGAGAAAACAGGGGCGGGGGAGGGCCTAGTGGAGTCTGGGACGTCTCCCAGGCTTCCGTGCCCAAACGGCGGGGGGTCTGTGGCACGACTTACGGACAGACTGGTAATGGAAGAGTGCCTGGAGGACCGTAGAAAAGGCCACTTACCCCAGTTCTGGTTCTTTTGGAGGAGAGAGTGGACCTCAGTAGAAGTCTGAGCTCTCTCCCGGGTTTCCGGCACCAAATGTAAAGCTCGCAAAAGGCGCGGCGGGTCACAAAGGAGGTGGGTGGCCAAAAGGAGCTCGCCAGGCGGGATCACCAGAGTCAGACAAAAGTAGTGATTTGAGATTTATTGGAGTCTGTGTCCCGAGCAAAATCTCCAGCCCCCGGGGTGAAAGTCGGGGTGGGAGAGCCAGAAGAAATTGCACATGGCTTTGGCTGTTCAGGGTTTTTATACAGAGGAAAGGGTCAAGGGTCCTGCCCAGGAAAAGGTGGACCCAAGGTGGACGTCAGGGTCAGTAGGTTTACCTCATTGGTCACTTCTGGCAGTGTGTTGCTAGGTGACCGTGCTCCCTCCCCCTGCAGCCGCCCAATTTGATCTGACAGTGATCCCTATCAGATGACACTGATTTTATTAGTAACTGATGATGCTAACACAGCTACTAGGAAGGACCTCTGGCAATGGTAGCACTAATGTTGGTAAGGGACCTGAAGAACGTGTCCTATGACAAATCATTAATGTGGAATTAGATGTTGCATTGTGGGAAGTTTTAGTGGGAAACACAGTAACCTCTCTGTACTTCCTCCATTCTTTCTTGTAGCAGTGCAAGGTATGATAAGGTACGTGGATATATAGGGATGGGGACTGTGTGGGTGGGGTAGCAGCAAGAGCCATGAACCATGGTATTTTTATCTTCTGCTATAGTGTTAATGTCTATCTTAGAGTGGGGCTTTGACCCTAGCTGGTTGAAGTTGAACTAGGTCCTCCATCAGCTGTGCATACCTTTGGCAGGGAGAATTTGTGGTTTTACTGCCCAGCCTTCCTCAGCTGTATTGACCACCTAGGAGTAAGCAGAATTTGGATACAACTTGGGCCCCTTTGTGTATGCCCAGGAATGGGGAAACTGGTTACTGGAGACATAGAGCTTTGAAGTACCCCTAAACATGCCTCTGATTGTGAGACAGCATCAGGAAATGTGATGTTTCCTCCAACCCTCTCAATAACATATGTGGCCACAGCAGAGGAGGGAGCAGAATTGTGAACTGCATGGTTGCCTGTCTTCAGTCTTGGTAGTGTTGTGAATTCATATGTGGCCAACCACGCCCTGGTTCTTAAAGGATCCAAGTTCTACAATTTCTCAAGAGAGAAGTCCTTTGTTTCTTGCTTTTACCACATTCATTCCTATAATGTAGGGCACCCAGTGGGAATGAGTCAGTGTTAATTTCCTGAGCCAAGTTGAGGTTACCAACTAATTACCCACTGAGCTAGTGCAATTTAATCTCTGTGTGGTTTCAGAGAAGGGAATATGTAGGGATTTCTTACCTCTAAATCAGTCCATCTTCAGACAATTACTACCATTTCTAAGAGGGCTGTGGCTAGAGAACTTTTGGCATTTGGTGGGGCACAATGGGAAATCCTCTCAGTGTTTTTTAGTTTTCAACAATTTGACTCACATGTACACACATGAAATTAATCATGTGGATTTCTTAAGAGTTTTTCCTGCTTCAAGTTCCTTGAGTGTCATGTTTGTGTGGAGCCATCCTTATTTAGCAGAATCAGATGAGGTTGAGCCATGTGACTCAGAGGCCTGGCTTCTACGAATTGCCAGGAAGTATGTGGCACTGTGTGGGAATGGTTCCCTGTCTCCTTCTGGAATTTTCCCCCTAAGAGGATGGCTCCCCTAACTCCACCCTCTCCTGTCCATCACAGAAGAAGCTCCTCCCAATCGTTGTCGCCTTTACCTGTGTGTCTATAAATAAAAGAGAGTTGGGTTACTTCTTGTTGAATGTTGAAAGAGGCCAGAGCTAGTATGGCCAGACCTGTCACACTCCCTCTCATTTAAAAAGAGTATTGACTCTTGTGTGTTTGTTGAGCAGATAAGTTTTTTGGGTAACAGAAAAATCGCCATCCTCCTCTGGCAGTTAACCCTTTCTCCTGCATGCAGGACATGGCAGAGAGGACCCCCACACATGTTTGCATATCATGTAATTTCTAAAAATGTGTGTAGTTTTAAGCAATTTCTTCAAATATTCTTCCTGTTACTGTCTTTCTTTTCCCTCTGAGACTCCCATTAACTTTACTTTAGTGTGCTTGCATATGTCACACATAATTTTTTAGGCTCTGTTTACTTAATTTGTTTCTCTTTCTGTTCCACTCACAGGATAATCTCAAGTGCACTATGTTCCAGTGTTTTGAATGTTATTCTATCTGTTCCATTTTGATGTTCAACCACTCTTGACCTTTTCATTTCTGATTTTATAGTTTTCAACTTCAGAATGTCTGACTTTTCATAATTCCTATATCTTTACCAATATTCTCCACTTGTTAAGACATCCTTCTTCTGGTTTCTCTTCTTTGAACTCATTTAAGATCATTCATTGAAAATATTTGCTTAGTTAGTCCATTACCTTGTTTTCTTTGTTTTTTTTTTTTTTTTCTGTAGCAGGGATTGAACTCAGGGTCACTCAACCACTGAGCCACATCACCAGCCCTATTTTGTATTTTAGAGAGAGACAATGTCTCACTGAGTTGCTTAGGGCCTTGCTTTTGCTGAGGCTGGCTTTGAACTCATGATCCTCCTGCCTCAGTCTCCTGAGCCACTGGGATTATAGGCATGTGCCATGGTGCCCTCATGTGCTTTGTCTTTGGGATGCCGATATCCATTACAAGAACCCAAATGTATACTTCTTTCCGAGGTCTTTCACTATTGCTAATTTTCACTTCTTTCCCCCTCAGGCAAAATCCTGGGCCATGGTGCCTTTACTAAAGTGATAGAAGCTTGTGCATTTGGCATCAGCAAATCTTCAAACTCTAAAACAGGGGCAGTGAAGAAGTTAAAAGGTAATATTTCTACTGCTTTGGAGGGCATTGAGGAGCATCTACAAGCATACTTTGGGGGCAGGTGGAAAACTGAACTGTAAAAGACATGAATGGAAGTAGTAAATGCGGTAAATAAATCCATCTTCTACCATCATTCCATCTTCATGTTCAAGAAAAATAGCAGCAATGTAAGTATGAGACAGTTATCATGGAAACTAATATGACAGCCTGTTTATCTCCTTCTGGGTAGAACTTCTTAAATGCAGAAGTTAATACATGACATTTTTAATGGCTGGTGATATCAATAGGAATCCTCAGTGGTATTTGGCTACCAGAATCTAAACATGGTCTTCCACCGAACCAGTGGAAATATATGATATCATATATACTTAAATGGAAATCCTGGTTAATTCTCCACTGGTCATGATGCATCAATTATAGTGTATTTCTAGTCCTGAATAGACAAACATGTGTCTAAATGTTTGAATACTATCCAGTCCATGCCTGATTCCACATGCCAACTTGGAGCAATATTCAGAACAATGTGGGACAATTAACTAATTACCTCTTACAGAACAGTAACTGAGAAAATGTTTATCACATGAAGGATTATCTTCTGAGAGTGCCTGTTTCAAAATGAAAAATTGAAAAAACTTATTGAGGCTAATAGTGCATAGAGCTCAGAGTGGAGGCAAACTAGCACATGCTAAGGTATTATTGGTTTAAAATACGGTTTGGAAAGGACAACAAACCAACATCTGAGTGGTTGTGTTCTAGACTTTTCTGCCAGGATTTCTTTTTTTATTCTTTATTTTTACAGATTGCATTTTGATTCATTATCAGGATTTCCTACTAGGAAGTTGTATTTCATATGCTATACCATTACTCTCAGGGACAAATATATATATAATATATATATAATACATATTATAATATGTATTATATATACTATGTATTATATATATACACATATATACACATATGTGTGTGTCTGTGCTTTATATATATATATATATATATATATACACTTTTGTATGATTATTGTGTTTATTTCCAACAGATTGTGCAACTTCCAGTGAGTGTAAGGCTTTAATGTCAGAGCTGAAGATCCTCATTCACACTAGTCACCACCTCAATGTGTTCAACTTACTTGGTGCCTGCACTAAGCCTGGAGGTAAGAAGACTTCCATAGCTTGACAGACCTATTTTCTAGAGGTCATATACTCAGAAGCAAGGTAGGCTCTGATTTAGGCAGGATTACCTGAACTGCATGTGAGGTTCTTATAACATAAAATTTTCACACTTTGCAGAATCTTCAGAGTTCATGTTCTCTGCCCCTTGCTCTAGGGAAGAATGTACAATATACAAAGAAATTGAGTTTATGTCTAAGATTCCTGTCAGCTCAGCATTCTATCAGATCTTGGACACAATAATTGGAGAAAAGATATTTGGGTGCCAATGAAATGTGAAAATCTGTTCAGATCAGGGCACTCCCTCGCCTTCTTGAGCCATCTATCTTACCTTCAGTGTACTTACTACCATAGTCTGAGGAGGGTTTCACCCATTTTTCAACAAGTATATTTCAATGACCTGTACAATTATGCATTTCTTCCCTACACTAAATCTAAAACATTTTGTTTGTTCTACTGTGACAATTCTGCACTGTCCTTTCATTTGCCTTTATTTCAAACAGCATTTCTTAAGCACCCACTGATTTTATGTAAGACATTAATCTAGGGCCTTAAGGATGTTAGTGGAGAGTGGTGCTGCTGAAATTAACATGAATAAAATACACCTCAAGGTAAACATAGTCTGTGGTGTGGGCAAGTACAAATAAACTTGAAAGCCATGAATGACCTGCAAAAAAATTAGTCCATTGAGTGAAATTTTTGAAATGAATTTTATCAACATAATGATGGTGGGTGTGAGACAACAGTATATAAGATGGGAAAGGTAATGCATAGTTACTAAATGCCTGAAATATCCAGCCAGTTGTGTTCACATTTGCCTTGGTCATTGGAGTGTAATGTGTCCTACTAATTCTTGTAGATTTCATATTATACATCTCAGGGAATTTCACAGGTAAGTTCAGCAGGATGATTAACTTTATTTTCCCCTATTTTCCAAACTTTATTTTCATCTTTCAACAGCCAGCATGTTTTGGGGATAAGTCACCATTGTATCCAGCTCCAGTTATCAGTCAACGAGTTTAAACTAGAGAAATTTAATGAAATTTTAGGATATTTCATGATCAATAGGTTACCAAGATCAGGGTAGCCCAAGATGTGGCTAACCTTCACTGTATTTCATGACACGATGACTATAGATATTACATTTGGCAGGTCCTTTGATGATCATAGTAGAATTCTGCAAATAAGGAAACCTAGTCAATTTTCTGAGAGGAAAGAGAGGAGATTTTATTGTTTCCAAGATAGGTTTCTGCAACTGAATCCCACACTCAATTCTAAGTTTTGAGTCTCCTCTGGAGATTTTCTGGTGATATATAGAAAGAGAGAGGAGGGGATAGCAGAAGCCGGGGGATGGTTAATCAGGGATAATAGTGTGTACACTTACACATCCAATAAAGATTTGAACTCAGTGACCTCTAAAATCACTTCACTGATGTTCTTCTGAAACTGACAACTCAGCATTCTGACATTGGCTGAAATTGTACCTTTTCGTGTGTCCTTCTCTTATACTCTGAGGCCCAGATTAGGGAGTTATGGCAAGATTCAGTTATGCCCTCAGTCACTCATAGACATGTCCCTGAGGTCTCTATTACTTTGAAATATGGAATGAGGGCCTATGTGTTGTAAAGCTTCTACCCCTAAGAAACAAAGACATACCTCACTCATGTATCTCATGTTAGCACTTTCCATTTTCCCCAGATAAACATGCTGCCACTATCCTTGTTTTCCCAGAGAAAAGTTAACTGTCTTCCCTTCTCAAAGTGCTGCAAAGTATTGCATCTGAACATTAGGTTGTGTTTTATTTTTAAAGGTTTCTGATATTGGATATTAATTAAGAAAATAACTTCTAGAAAACATCCATCTGACTGAGAACTCTGAGATTATCTCGGGGTAGACCATCAGTGAAGATCTTACTCAGCCACCAACTTACTTCCATCATGATGGGTGATTTTCGATTTTATCCTAGACACTTTTGGTCTTATGGCAGGAGATATAACCTCAAATTTAAATCTTTAATAGTATGTGACAATATTTAGGGGCAGCACATATTCTGGACTAATTTTGTAAACTCTGATGTACAGATATGTGAGGGAGTATAAAAAGTTTCCACAAGCCAGATTTCTCTATGTGAGGAAATAGAATCTCTGGTTAATATAAATAAAACTACTTTCCATATTAGGGTACTTAAAGGCCTACAAATTGCATTGCTAATATAACATTTTCCCCAAGTTTCTTTGGGAAAAAAGGGATTCTCAGACCTGTGGTAACCATGAGCCATAAACCATAAGTACAGGCCCCTGCTTCAAGATCTCCCTGCTATTCCCAGAGTTCAAATCAGTAAGGAAGGGAGTCTCAGTTCTAGTGGAGAAGAAGAATGCTTTCAGGGTTGGAGTTGTAGCTCAGGGGCAGAGCACTTGTGTAGCATGTGTGAGGCACTGGGTTCAAACCTCAGCACCATATAAAAATAAATAAATAAAGGTATTGGGTTAATTTACAACTAAAAAATAAAAAAAGAATACTTTCAGTGATCACTCATTATCAACCAATATCCTATTCTACCTTGTCCATTGGAGGGTTAGATATTTTTAGGTTTTGGATGAGAAGTGCCCCCCAAGGCTTCTATATTAATGCACAAATGGTCAGAGGTGTAAATGATTAGATTATGTGTGACCTAATCATTCCATGTTAGTTTGAATGGACTGACTGGGTGATAACTGCAGTCAAGTGAGACATGGTTGGACATGCAAGATCACTGGGCATGTCCCATAGAATGATTCCATGTGTCCCCTTCCTTCTCTCTCTCTATTTATCTATTATCTATCTATCTATCTATCTATCTATCATCTATCTATAATCTATCTATCTATATCTATATCTATCTATCTATCTATCATCTATCTATCTATCTATCTATCTATCTATCTATCTATCATCTATCCCTCTCTCTCTTTCTGCTTCCTGGCTGCCTCATCTTGAGCAACTTCCCTCCACCATTCCCTTTCACCATGATGTGATGCACCTTGGCCTCAGAGCAGTAGATTTGGCCCACCATGAATTAAACCTCTTAAACCAAGAGCCAAAATGAAATTTCCCCTCTTTAAGTTATTTTTCTCAGGCATTTTGTTCACAGCAATGAAAAGCTTACTTATATAATTTTCCTTGAATGCCTTCTGTTGCTAATTTGGATCTGGAAATGCTTGCCTTGAGTCACCTTCTTTTGTTTTCTGAGAGGTAATATAAAACGTGGCTTTTGTTTTGTTATTCTGGTACATGGACCCCTAGGCAGTTCATTCTCCACTTTATACATATTAGAGTACTTATTTTGCTCTTTTGTTATTTTATAATTTTATATCCTAGAGAAGGGCAATAAAAACAGAGTACATGATATCTTGTCTTCAAACAAAGACTCAGTTTTAAGTTATGGTTAATCTCTTCAATTGGAAAATAGAAGTCACTTACATAAGAAAGTCTAAAATTTTGTGTGATGCAAAAACATTTAGTATTGTTCTTATGTCAAAATTTTTGATTTATTTATTTTTTATTTGTTCTAAATAGTTACACATGTCAGTATGTTGGCACATCTTACATTTTTAAAAAGCCTATCTTTACTTATTTTATATTTAATGCAAGTAATAACTTGATAATTACTTTTATACTGGTTCTTTTTTGCTATTTTAACTTTTTGTAAAAATTGTGAAATAAAACACACAGATAAGTTCACAAAACTTCAGTTTCTATATTTTCAGTAGTACTACTAATTTTAAAAACTAATCTACTATTCTCTTATTTGCACCTAAATACTTTAGTGTAAGAAACTAAAATAAACAACCACCATGAAAATATTTGTGAATAATCAATAGCATAGCAAAAGTTTAGCCATTTATGTTGTTAAAGATTTTAAAATTCTAATAAAATTTATGTCAGTAAAGTGGAGGAGGGACTTACAGAAAAAAAGCATGGAAAAGTAGGCAAAACAATCATAATCAATATTTTTGGAACTCTGAAATTTAGTGAATGTTGTGCAACCTAAGACATACTTATGAAAATTTAGCTGAATTTCATGAAGAATGGGGAGCTTTATGGCGTTTATCTTATACTCATGTGAAATATATTTTATCATTGTCTCTGGCTTTTGACACAAAGTATAAAATCCCTTGAAATTCCCTTATAGAAAGAAGTATCTTGTTATTCTTAATGAGCCCCTTTCAGATCACAACTGAATTTCTGCTAATGGGGTGACTAAGTATGGAACCCATTAGTAGCCTTAGGATGAGATCAATACCAGGATAGACTGAGGATTAGATGGTTGGACTTTTCAGTCTTACCCAGCAACCTCTGGGAAAGGAGAGGAGACTGAAGATCAATTTCTATAAAAACTTCTGAAATGATATGAAATTCTAAGTTATGAAACATGATATAGTGAAAAGGGTGGTGTGCCCAGAAAAGACATGAATACTTCACCTGGTCATACATTGCTCTCTCTCTCTCTTCATATCGTTACTTATCAATATTACAATGAATTATAGTAAACTGGTTAATGTTAGGTGTTTCTATGTCATGGAAAAATTTAAAAAATGTGGAGTAACATTGGTTCAAGGAACTTATCACGGAGTTAGGAAGCCTTGGTTAATCATATGCAGGTCCCAGGTGAACCTTTGAACTGGGCTGAACACCCAGCTGTTCTTGAGAGCAAGTTGGTCCTTTGAAAACTGTTGACTTCTGTTGTCTTTCTGTACAATGGACCCCTTTCCCCAAACTACCAAGAGACAGAACAATTCTAATCCCTTTGCCATAGGGCAATTAAATTCTGCCCAAATCAGTCATAATTATTGCCTAACAAGTGATGTAATTCCCAGTCCCCTGTTGATTTAAAGGTATCAATATGTCAACATTTTATGAAACATGAGAATGTATTTTTAAGAATCTTCAAATCTGTGTTTTCCTGGATTGCAATCCTAATTATGGTTCAAATTGACATAATTTTCTTGGTTCTTTATTAGATTATTTTTATTCTCAGTCAACACTTCCAGTCTGTGAGACATCCTACAAAATGAATTGAAATGAAGGAGGGAATCATGGAAACTTGATTTTTACATGTCAATTCAGAAATACAGGTGACAACTATCAACTCAAACAATCAGAGACAGACTATGTGAAGAATAATATTTGGGAACATCAGAAAATTGCAATGGAGAGAGTTCAAGGCAAGAAGAACGTTTTAATATCAATAAAGAAGAGAATAACATAGCATACTACAAAGCAATAATCCTTGATCACAAAGATTAACAAGAGTGGCAGGATCGTGAGGATAAACAGATAGTTAATGGCAAGCCATCTTTGCATATGGATATTTTTTAATAGAGTTACAATGAATTTTGTAAATGGATGTGATTCTGGCAGTCTTTTGTTATAAGTTGTATCTTGCAATTATATGCGATAATTCATCTTTTGTAATACCCTGGCTTCTTAATATATTTTTGTTAGGGCTGACAAAAGCAACTCCATTTGAATTCTAACACTTTTCACAGAAACTATTACTTGTGATTGGTGTCTTAATTGGGGTCATCATTCTGAGACTTAGCACAATGTATGGGATCTGATACTATATCCAAGGAGATAATGTAGGACCCTGTTGTTTTAGATATGAGGTGTCTCATGTGAAACAATGAAAAAGAGTTTAGAGGTGAGGTCATTGGGCTATGAAAGCCTTAACATCATCAATGCATTAATACCCTGATAGAGATTAACTGGGTGGTAACCATAGGCAGGTAAGGTGTGATCAGAGGCAATGGGCCATTCTGGGCATGACTCTGGGGTATATATTTTGTCCTTTTGGAATGGAGCTTTCTCTCTCTGCTTTCTCCTGTGATGTCATGAGCTACTATCCTCCACCACACTCTTTTGCCTTAATGTTCTGCCTATCCTTAGGCCTGGAGCAATGAAGCCAGCCATCTGTGCACTGAGACCTCTGAAACTGTGAGCCCCCAAATAAACTTTCCTCCTCTAAATTGTTCTTAACAGGTCTTTTTGTCACAATAGTAAAAAAACTGACTAAAACAAATACCCAGTTGGAGTCGACTGGAAAACTGCTTATTGGAAAATTTGCCACGAATCTGGTCAGAGAAATATTCCATGCTGTTACTGAATGTGAGTATAAGGAGAAAAAAAAAGTTCATTTATTTCTCACTGCAAATTTTGATGCACTACCTACAAAGTTATCAAGCTTTTTTTTCTCAGAATGGTCCAAGCTTATTATAGAATTAGAAAGGCAAGAGCCCTAAAGTGTTGAAACAATCTTTTTAAAATTTAATTTATTTTGATTCATTGTACACAAATGGAGTACAACTGTTGTTTCCCTGGTTGTACACAAAGTAGAGTCACTCATTTGCATAATCATACATGTACATAGGGTAGTGATGTTTGTCTCATTCTGTTATTTTTCCTTCCCCCCTTGAAACAATCTTGAAAACAAGAAATATAGAGAAACACACTTACCGTTTTCAAAAATTACTATAAAGTCATAGTAGTGAAGACTTGCAGTACTGACATAAAGAGAGATGAATGTAAATAAATATGATAAAATTCAGAGTCCAGAAATTTATACATATATTTATAATTAATTCATTTTATGAGGTATTATCAATATGTTTCAATTAGGAAACAATCATCTTTTTCAACAAATTTTGCTGGAACAAATGAAAATGCACAGAGAAAATAATAACTTTTGACTCATATAGTATATTATTTATTAAGATTTACTCAAAGTTAATGAAAGACTGTGTAAGAACCAGAATTACAAACTTCTTAGCTGAAATCCTACATGAAACCTTACTAACCTTGGATAAGGTAGCATTTTTATTTTCAGATATGACATGAAAACATGGTGGAAAAGAAAATAAAGACATTTGACAACTTTGAAATATAAATATTTTATAATCAGATCATACTATCATGAAATCTACAAGATGGGAGAAATATATTCGAAAATCTTTTTTTTTTTTTTTGGTACTGGAGATTGAACTCAGTGACTCTTGATCACTGATCACTTGATCATCTCCAGTCTTATTTTGTATTTTATTTAGGAACAGGGTCTTACTGAGTTGCTTATCCCCTCACTATTGCTGAGGCTGGCTTTGAACTTAACATCCTCCTGCCCCAGCCTCCTGAGCTGCTGGGATTACAGGCATGCACCACCACACCTGGCTGAAAATCTTATATCTAAATAGGGTCTGGTATCAAGTATATACAACAAAAATATAAAAATTAACAAGACAAACAAAAAAATAATTTGGTTAATTCAAAAATGGCCAAAGTATTTAAATAGATATTTCTCCAAAGAAGACATATCCATGGCTCATGAGCACAAAAAATATACAAACCATCATTAATCATAAGAGGAATGCAAATCAAGCTGTAATGAGATTCTCTTCATGTTCATTTGGATGGCTATCAATTTTGTAAAGTAAATGAAAACTATAGGTAAAGATTTGGGAAAATTGCAATATTTATGATGGGGATATAAAAAGGCATATCTTCTATGGAAAATAATATTGTATTTCTCAAAAAGGTAAAAAGATGGAAAGTCACAGAAAGATGCAAGCTGAGGAAGATACTCCAGTTACAATCTCCCCCAAAGTACACCATTCTGAAAATCTATTCATGAACTGAAGTATCTTCTCAAGAGCTGGGGAAACTTGTATAACCACATAGCATGCTTTTGTTAAAACAAAAAGAAAAGACATATTAAAGAAGGTAAGAAGGAAAGAGTTACCTGCACCACTTCTCACATAAAACCAACAAACACAGCAATGAACTCTACTTGGGATAAGGGAAGAGAATTAAGTCCAGTTATTAGAATTCACAGGTTCCAGTCACAGTTCCAGAAACCACAAACCCTGGTGATAGTCAAATACCTACAGAGTGGGATGATGAAATTCTTTGTCAGGCAGCAAAGAAATTCCCTCTACCAACTCTCCCAAAATAGCAGGCAGATCATACTATCATGAAATCTACAAGATGGGAGAAATATATTCGAAAATCTTTTTTTTCAAGATTCCACCTGTTAGGCAGCAAGCCATGAAAACTAGCTCAGGATTTGTGTTGAAGTTCATTGTCAGGACCACCCTGTGATATTCAGCACAGGTTATGAGCCAAAGGCCCTATAACAGCCCAAAGCTCATGAATGGAGCCTCTATACCTGTCCCTGAGAGATCTGTTCACTGGTGAGAGAGAATTGAGTTTCAGTTTGCAACATTTTCAACCCTCAAGTAGTCCTGCAGTACAATGCCCTCTTCAAGACTTTGCAGGTTCCTGCAATTGTGAAATATTGACCTAGCTTAGTATTAGCCTTTATGGCCAGGGACTTTCCTGAGAACTTGTTCTCAAATCTCTGGAACCACAACTATTTCTAGGCCAGTGCACACAAATGAAGATGGAAATGAAAAAGTGACACAACAAAAGACAGACACCTGTACCCCAATGGGACAGCCTCCTGTTTCAGCCTGAATTACTGATAGTTTAGGTGTGGTCCTCTGTGCACTCCTGAAAATGTGGTAGTCATTACAGCTGTGAGATTCAGCTGTAACCCAGCATAGTGTCACTCTTGGTGGCCAAGGCTCTGCCTTTATCAATACTGCCCCAAACATGGGCATCACAGCATGGAGCAAGATCCTATTTTGTGGTGGGTAATGCAGAGTAGTAAGATCAGGACATTGCCCTGGAAATTACTACAGGCCTGGTAAAACCCAACTCTGTACATATCCTAATGAGCTCTATCCTCAGGCCTGCTTGCAGACAGAAGCTCTCGATATACCACCAGTTTCAGAAGAATATACAAAGACCCAATCTGTCATATTTCTATTCTGGTCACAATCACATCAACTGATTGCTGTAGTCTTGATCTATGCATCTGACTCAGCAATAGGCAGCATATAACAGCATGATCCCTGGCAGAAATTCACAATACTAGATATTCAAAAGCTTCACAACCTTCACAGGCATGCAGCTTAACCAGATAAATCACTTGAAATCTCAATAGCAGCCTTGCTTTGGAAAGTAGTGTGCTAATCTTTGTGTGCCATGGGCACAGATCCTGGATCTGGTCCTTCTGAGGTGATTCTGCCCAGAGTATAGCAAATCTCATAGTACATTACCACAGGGAAGAAATTGTGGGCAAGGCATCTGGGACTACCTCATCCCCAAGGAAATTTTTTGTGGAGATAGATTGTTCTTTCTAGATACTCCTTTGATTCATTCTGAACAAAACAGCAGCTGTGAATTTGGTAGAAATCTGGGTTTGAACCTCCATTTAGTGATGAAACAGTGATAACATATTGACAATATACTCCTGGATCACCTGGATTTGGACACCTTCCAGTATTGAAATAGTGGAAATGTGGTCACGGAGAAATTCACACTTGGCTTTCAATTTTTGGAGATGCAGGCATAAACATAGTCAGATATGAGTTTAATACTTACACTTTCAATCAGATAACATTACATGCCAGCCACCATCAAGACTTTCCAGGAAAACACAATCTCAACTTACAGTCAAATAGGTATGAGAAAAAAGTCAGGTGGTAGTCAGTACAGAAGATCTCTCAGAATTTAAAACAGATATTTTAAGGAAATTCAATGGCCTTGAAGAAAACACATAAAAAATGGTTCAATGCTCTCACAGGATAATTAAACAGAGAAAAGCAATGAAAAAAATCAAACAAAAGTCTTTGGGCTGGAGAAGGTTCAGCCTTCTATGAATGAATAGAGCACTCACATGTCATTAATCAGAGAAGAAGCAAAGAAACAGGTATGCAACTGCATTTTCTGTGGTGCTGGGGATCAAACCTGAGACTCATGTATGCTAGACAAACACACTTCCACTTAGCTCCATCGTCAGCCCTATCATTGGATTTTGAAGTGAATTATTGGAAATCACCAGATACCAACAGGAGAAAAGCTGAAAACTTTTAAGTTCCGGATACCTGATGCAAAAGCACAGTAGAAATGTCATAGCACTAGCTGCCCCACTTCCACAGCTGGGGCAACAAATATCTACCCCCATCAAGGGTAAGGGTAAAAGAGAGTCCCATAAAACTCTATTGTGGCAGACATTCACAATCATACATATCCAAAAGCTTCACAGGCATGAAGCTTAACCAAATAAGTCACCTGAAGTCTGAGCAGCATCCTTGTTTTGCAAAGGAATTTCACATCATCTCCCAGCAAATCCCTAGGGTGTTATACCAGGAGCATCTTCAGAAAGGACTATTGTCTGAATTTGGGTAGTTCTAGGGATTATAAATACTTGCATATTCCCATATCAGGGACCCAACAGACATTTTACTGCACTGGCTCAGTCAGTAGATGCCTCAAGAAATAAACCTGGATGAGTAAAATAACTCTCACACAAATCCACTGCATTCTCTGTGCTCTAGGGAATGGGTATTGCAACACAAGGTAATAGAAGTTGCCACCCTCATGAGCCAAATCAGAGACCAGAGGCCTTACCAGCCTTCTGGGAATGCATGCTAGTACCTGTACTTAGGTGGTCACAAATGTGGTTCCTGTCACCCCACTCCATATCACTGCACATGGGAGCCAGTCACTAATACGTTATGGGAAGAACTTCATGGATCTACTACAGTGCCATCTAAAGTTGTGTGCTGTGTTGACTTTAAGCAAAACAGAAACTCTGGCTGTCACTCTACCCCTGAGGTGCATGGTCAAAGGAAGACCCAGAGTGAGTCTTTGCTGATACTAGTAGTATTCCACCCTAACTCACCTTTTGAGGTACTTTAAGAGGAATTTTACCTGGCTTCATGTTTAATCCAATGCTGTTGATATCTGGTAGAACTATAACTAAAATAGTCAGGAGTAGAAAAGCCCCAGTTATTGCTCCTTCCTCAGGCATGCATAGCTAGGGGGTACTGAGGTCTGTTCTGGAGCATTTATATACACAATACTAGCAGAGAGAAACACAAATTTCTACTATTACCACACTTATATGGTCCCCACTTTTGACCTCCCCTTCACTTTGTCTGATTACATACTAATGACAAGACTGAGTGTGAGTAATTCATAGGTGGTATTGTGCTTCTTGCTCCTGCCTGTCCACTTGAAGTACCTGAGGAAATATCACTGTCCAGTCAGAGTCCAAGTCCAGTCAGAGTACAAGTCCTTAGGACCCCTTACCAATACTGGTACAGCCACCACCAGAGACGCAAAAAAATAATGGAGCCAATATCTAAAGTACCTGAGGAAATGTCCATCACTTGATAAGGACCACCACTCCCACTACAGGATTAGTCACATGATGTGCATCCCACATACTCTGATTTCTTAACACAAAAGACTAAAATGGTCAAGTATCTACTCTCTTGTGTGAACTGCAGAGACAGTTGGCCTTTCCAATCATGACATGGTACTCATCATGACCAAAGTCATTAATCACAGCCAAAGAAACTATAGAGATATTGAACTGTGGTGTGAATCTGGAAATACAGCCAAAATTGCTTAACAGATGCGTCAAGACTCATCTGCAGGAGAAAACTGTACACTAAGAATGTCATCCCATAAAAGTGATAGAGATACCAAGCCTAGCAGATGCACAAATCTCAATGTAGGAACACATGAAATATGGAAAGACAATGGAATGTGACACCTCCAAAAGTCTATACTATCATAGATTAAATAAATTAAAATGACTAAAAAGTTTGAAAAAGAAATCAAAATAATGACTTTATAAAACTCAAAGAGATCCAAGGAATATAACTGAAGATTCAAATGAAATTAGGAAGCCAATTCAGTCTATGAATGAGAAATTAAGCAAAGATGTAAAATTTTTGAAAAATAATCGAATAAAAATCTCACAAATAAGGAACGAATGAGTCAAATTAAACATGCAATAGAAAGCACTAACAACAGACTTGGTCAAGTGGAAAAAAAAGAATATTGAAACAGAAGAGAGATCTTTTAAAATAGCACATTCAGACAGAAAAAGAATGAAATAAAAAAAGAGAATGAAGAAAGCATTGAAGATCTTTGAGACAACTAATTTTGAGATATATGTTGGCTTCATTGGAAGATCCAAAGGTGAGGAAGTAAAGATTAGGAGTGTAGAAGATGCATTCAATAAAATAATGGCAGAAAAATTCCCTAACCTTGGGAAAGACATGGATCTCCAGATACAAGAGGCCTATGACCAGAAAAAAATCTTCACAGTGACATATTACAGGCTCTCAAATGTACAAGACAAGACACATAAATAATTTTAAAATCTGCATGAAAGAAGTGCCAAGTCATATATAAGGGTAATCCCCCACTTGATGAACAGATTTCTCAGCAGAAACCCTATGGGTAAGAAGGGCATGAAATATCATGTTCCAAGTCCTGAAAGAAAATAACTACCAACCAAGTGACAGTATCCAGAGAGACTATCATTCATAAACTAAGAGGAAAAAAAAAAACCCAAAAGAAAAGCAAACACTAAGAGAATTCATGACCACAACACTAACCTTAGAATCAATGTGTAAGAAAGCCCTATGTCAAGAACTGAAAGACACCTACAAACATTATAGCATGTGAAAATATATATGCCACTAGATGAGTACATACACAGAAATAAATAAAAGATATACACTTCCATGATCAATACAGTAATTCATCAAACACTGAAGATAAAAGAAACAAAGAATATTCAAAACAATCAGAAGAAAATCAACAAAATAACAAGCCCAATTTCACACCTTTTCCTAAAAAATGTCAGTAAGAATGGACAAAATAATCCAACTAAAAATACAGATATGCTGAAATATCTCAAAAAAAGGACCCAAAATTATGTTACCTGCAAAAACTCACTTCATCATTAGACACAAATAGATTGAAAGTGAAAGAATGAAAAGTTGCATTCCAAGTAAATGAACTTGAAAAGTGAGCAGGAATCGTGTTTTAGTCAACTTTAGCTTCACTGTGACTAAAAGACCTTGACAAGAACAATTAGAGGAGGAAAAGTTTCTTTTGTCTCATGGTTTCAGATATTCAGTCCATGTTCTGCCTACTCCATACCTTGGGGTCCAAGGTGAGACAGAGCAACCTGGTGGAAGGGTATGGTGGAGAAAAGCAGCTCAGGACATGACATCCAGGAAGTACAGAGAGCTCCACTAAACCAGAGACAGAATTTAAAACCCAAAGGCATGCTCCAAGGGACCACGTCTTCTAGCCACACCCTAACTGCCTACAGTTACCATCCAGTTAATCCCTATCAATGAATTAATATGCTAGTTATGTCTATGCTCTCACAGTTTTTTCACCTCTAAATTCTTGTATTATCTCACACATGAGCTATTGGAGGATACCACATTCAACATGGAGCACTCTGTCCCTAGCTCCCAAAGCTCATCTACATCTTGCAATGCAAATTCCATCTTTCAAGAGTCCCTATAATTGCTTGCTCTATTTCCATGAGGTCCATCATTGGGATTTTAATTGGAATTGCATTAAATTTGTATAGCATTTTTGGAAGTATGGCCATTTTGACAATATTAATTCTGCCTATCCAAGAACATGGGAGATCTTTCCATCTTCTCAGATGCTCTTTAACTTCTTTCTTTAGTGTTCTGTAGTTCTCAGTGTAGAGGTCTTCACATCTTTTGTTAGATTGATTCCCAAGTATTTTATTTTTTTTGAGGGTACTGTGAAATAGAGCAAGCAATCATGAAATTCATTTGGAGGAATAAGAGACC